>CAJQZP010000410.1:4422500-4617500 GCA_907164705.1 Parnassius apollo
CGCATAGAAAAGACTTGGTCCGTACACCACATTCATACTCAAAGTGAATTTATACAGAATTATATATATATATATATATATATATATATATATATATATATATATACACACACACATATATATATATATATATATATATATATATATATATATATAAGTTAATGATTTCTTAATGATTTTAAACGCGATAAAATTCGTAAATAATAGTTTTATTCAATATATAATAAGTTACTATATTTATTTACTTACTATTTTTTTTTGAAAAAACCTACGGTGTCGACGTAAGGGAATCTATCACTTCGTCTATCAATTCGTACCGTAGGTGTCGTAAGAGGGGAGTATGAGAAATTTGAGAAAAGTCGGTTCATCTATCTCGTTTATCCAACCATCCATCCGTTACAGCCTATAAAAGTCCACTACCGAACATAGCCCTTGCCATGCTTGGCAAGGCTTGGCTTTTTACGCGGTAGAACCACGCTGCAGCTATATTATGGTTGTAGCGCGAATGGGTCGGCTTGTCTGGAGAAGAACCACGTAAAACGTCTTATAGAATACCAGCGTAAAATAGTAGCTTAATGCTGCTGTGTTTCGTATGGTGAGTGTAGAGAACCGGAGACCCTTTTTTACTGGAAGCGAGGCATTCCGTCGTAGTCCTCAGGGGCGATAACGCATCTGCCATTTGATTCTTAATCGAAGATAAATGTGGATGTCAATGGGCCACAGTATCTATTTACCTACCAATCAGGTGGACTGTGTGCTCGCTTTTCACCCAAATCTATAAAAAAGTTCACAGTTCTTTATCATGTTAAGCTGTTATCAGGAAGATGTTGATGCCCATCACCAGTTTCAGTTTCCCTTTGTCGCCTCTTACAACACCCACGGGAGGATAAAGCGTAGTGGATATTCTTACACCACCACTACTTAATTTACGTAACAAATGCAATTATTCTATATATAATCCTACGTGTAAACGAACGCGTCATTTCAATGATATTCATCTTTATAAAAATCGTGCCGCTGCGAATAAAATATTTTGAAGATACTTATGGTCCTACGAACGAATTTATTACCGCAGGATTACCTGTCGTAGTGTAAAAGGTGTGAAACGTATCCATAATAAATACGGTTAAGGTAAAACTTTCCCACAACAGGAGAATAGTGAAGTAGAAGAGGTTTGGAATGTAGTTTATCCTTGAGAAATTACTTACGTCTTTATACAGTGGCATTGTTTAAGCAGTAATGCTAAATATTGTCCCACTGTTGTCTCTGCCCCAAGCACAGATACCTGAACCCCAGGCTGTGGAGGAGGTAGGGAAGGAACTGTGCTTTGGGGCGGTGGTAGAGCCTTCGGCGTTGGCGGTTTTTCTTCCTTACATACCGTCTTCTTAGATTGCAATAGTCGAAATGGCGCTATGTGAGAAAATGTTTTATTTTAAATTAAATGGACAAAAATAAAAAATAAAAAATGAAGAAAACTAAAAAAATCATGAATTTTGATAATCTTTAGCTAGCACTTTTTTAAAATTATAGGGCTTTAAGCACACAACATTAATTTTAAATTATGTTTCTTAAATATTTTTTAAACTTTTAACGGAGATATGTTGTTTTTAAAATAAATGTAATTTTAATAAAATTCTGTTCATGCAAATGTATTCTAGGAATACCTGTGGAAAGAAGTAACAACAACCTTCGTAATTTAACTGGAAGTCACAAAAATGACAGACATGCAGAGAAACAGATAGGCCTATATCCAGCAATAGATACTTTCTTCTTTGTTTTTTTTCTTTCTTTTTTGTGGTTCAGAGGTCAAAGTTATCTGTCTATTGCGTCGGAAATCCTGAGTTTGAATCTTAGTCAAAGTCAATTTAAAGGCTCGACAGAGGAAGGACTACACTCTCACAGAACACCAGCGTATAATAGTAGCTTAATGCTGCTGTGTTTCGTACGGTGAGTGTAGAGAACCGGAGACCCTTTTTACTGGAAACGAGGCACTCCATCTTAGTCCTCACGGGTGACAGGGCATCTGTATTTTGATTTGTAATCGAGGATGTCTACGGGTCGCAGCAACCACTTACTATCAGGTGAACTGTGTGCTCGTTTGTCACCCTATCCTATAAAAGAAAGACACAAATTAATTTTTCAGGTCCGCATAGTTGTCTTATTCTTTGTGGCGGTTCAATTTTATGTCGCTGTACCTAAGCGTGAAACTTTGAATTTTAATTAGTCAGCTAACAGATTAGATACGATCATCTTTAGTTCTAGTACACGTAGAGGAGTATGTAGAGGGTTTTATTTATTAGTGAGTTGCAGCATTTGTTGTGTAACCAATAACAAATGCTACACATGTTAAAAATAAGGGGTAGATATTTCTAATAACTTTAATGTTATGACTTGTTGGGTTCACTAGGTATTAAGGACTATTTTTGTCCAAGAGTCCATTTGGATTTGTAGAGTAGAGTCGCAGCATGGCACCAATTGCTGGCTTCTATTTGAAGTGAAAGCAATACAACTTATAAAAAAAGTCCCTACATTTCTGAAATTACATAGAGAGCGTGACAATACGCTATCTGTCTTAGTCTTCAGAGGTTACAACGTATCTCTGACCTTCTTTACCGCTAAGGTCGTTTGTCCACTCCACGGATGTACGGACGGACGATCGATCAGTTATAAATGCTTGCGCACGTTTGATTATGTTTCTGTCAAGTGTCTGGGTATTTTTTTTAATAGGATATGGTTGAGATACGAGCATATAGTCCTTTTGATGGTAAGTGGTTGCTGTGGCCCATAGACAGCTAGATCTATCCTCGATTACGAATCAAAATGCATATGCGTTGTCACACGTGAGGGCTAAGATGGAATGCCTTGTTTCCAGTAAAATGGGCTCCCCCAGCCCCATTCTTCTACCTACTACTACTATAGCTACTACTACTACTACTGTTACTATTACTACTAACTACATTACTTTACCCAGAAGGAAGATAACGTTTTTCAAGAATATGTATGTATTCCTATTTCTTTTGCAAGCTCTGTAGACTAAAGGACTTAATGGATTTTAACTTATGAAGTGTTGTTGAATTTGTCGTAGTAGCATAAAACATACATAAACATAAACACTCACGCCTGTCACCCAGAGGGGTAGGCAGAGACTACGGTCTTCCATTTGGCACGATCCTGACATACCTCTTTCGCCTCCTTTACATCCATATATCTACGCATACATGCTCGTCGGTTAAGGGTACTTCTAACGTGGCCCATTTTCAAAATATCGCCAATTTGGTCGATAAACTTTTTCCTAGGGCGTCCCTTCCCGACTCGGCCATTCACATCTGCCATATAAATTTGCTTTGTCACTCTTTCTTCATTCATTCTTTCTACGTGACCAAACCACCGAAGCATTCCTTTCTTAATCCTGGTCACAACATCATCTTGCATACCACATTTATCTCTTATCACGCAATTTCTCACCCTGTCATTCAGATTACACCCTAGCATATTCCTTAAAGACCGCATTTCTACAGCATTTATTTTACTTTCGTGCTTCTTCTGCCACACCCAGCTTTCACTACCATACATTAAAGTAGGGACTAACACAGCATTATGAATTACCATACGTGCCTGTTTTGATAAATTCTGGTTCTTCATAATAGAGTGTAGTCGTAGTAGTATAGGGTATAAAACTTTCTCTTTTTGTATATTTTTTACGCAGTAATTTTTTTAAATTACTGGTTAAACTTTTAAGCTTATTTAGGTATAGCATTATGATAAATAAATGGTTTATTGAATTATCGAAATAGTACTTTCACCAACTATCAGAGGCCACGAGATTTATCCTCGATTACGAATCAAATTCTTAAATAAATAAGAATAAGAGAATTCTTAAATATAAAAGAAATATTTAAGAAGTATTTAGATTTAATATATCACACCGCAATAATAGAGCCGTGGTTGTTCAGATGGTTAGCGCTCGCTGATAATTTCAGTACGCGAGCAACCCGGGTTCGATTTCCACCGGCACTAATGAAATGGTTAATTGCCATTTTAAGAGCTCATTTACCACGTGCTAGGCAGTGAAGAAAAACATCGTGAGAAAACCTGCATGTCAGAGAAATGAGAAAAAAATAGTTCGAAGTCATGTGAGGTTCACCAAGACGCATTGGGGCAGCGCGGCGGACACTTTATTGCCCTAAACCCTCTCAGAAGTGAGAGGCTTATGAGGTACGTATAGAGTCTGTAACTTTACTTTACTTTTACAATAAAAAAATTAAATAAAAAGTTTCATACTGCCGAAGTTTGTGCCGCCTTCTATAACTCTCAGTTTAATTCTATGCAAAATGCCTTTCTTTTCTTTCCTTCTTTCACAAGGCGTACGACATACTTCATCCCCTTCTGGAGGTATATCTACGATGGATCTTCTACAGTATGTTTCGTCTTTCTTTTTTGCATAAAAACGTACAAAATTAATATCGTATTTTACATTTATCAGACTAGACCAAACAAATTTTGATTTTGTGAAGATATTTGAATTTAACATTTTTAAATTTAGTTTATTTTTAAGAAAAAAATTCTAAAACCGAAGAAAACAAGACTTTGATTTATTTTGATTTTCTAAGTGACAGTCCTGTACATACAACAACTTTATAATTTGTGAGTGACAGATTTCTTCTTAAAAATCTTAAACTAAATATATCTGTTTTTTTATTAACTGGCTTTACGGCTCTGGGTTCTAGCCCTTCTGAGCCTATCATTCATTTCTTTCGGAATCTTCATGTTATATTCTTTTTCTTCACAATATGCCGATGCGTCACATTGTGAAGCCCTGGAGATTTTGACAACAATTTAACCTAGCGGACAGTTGATGACGACATCTACTCAAGTTCATAAGCGATCAAAATAACTTGAGGTTTATATCGACATCAAAGCACTTGCTTTGTCGTTTTCTCTAATAGTTCACACGCGCAGACACTAAATTCACAAAGTCGCATCACTTTTACGAATCAAAATCCACGTCAAACCATTATCCAAGCGACAAAACAGTATCGACAATCCGTCTACGGCCCAGTTCCCGCCAAAATTCCCACATGATGTCTGCATGTTTGCATTATACAGAGTAGGTATTATTTAATTTCAACAGCGTAGTGGACGTATTTTTGAACGTTGATTACGTCGTGGAACGGGACACATTTCATAATAATTATTTAAAAAAAATATTCATCATTATTGTCAATGGGCCCTTCACAAGCACACTGCTGAACTTAAGCCATTAAATTATCTGTTGTAATATACCCACCTAGGAACGGCACAAAAATGGCCATATGATATGAAGAGAATCTGTAATGAAGAATTCTGCAGTAGAACTGGCGGCACTAATAAATATTTAACAAATCAGTAACCTGTAATGGCAATAGGCCGGTAGTATTTCTAGAAGAACTAACAACCGATGGGAAAGTAGGGCGGCCCCCCACTAGATGACGACTTGGTAAGACATGCAGGAAGTCGATGGATATTGATGACTCAGGACCGGGCTCTTTGGTATTCCTTGGGGAAGCCTATTTTCAGCAATAGACTTGTAATGGGCTGTAATGATGATGATGACACATTTTTTTAATTTTCCGTCTTAGGGTAAAGGTATTTTAGTAAGGTTGTTTTTAATCAACCAATTAACTGTTCACATTCATTAACGTTCGTCAATCTCGAGTCCAGTTAACTCAACACCCCCCGACATATTTATAGTCTGTGGACAATGGATCGAGTCGAGAGGGAAAGCGCTCTGGGCAACGCTCTACCTTGGCAGTGGCGTATTAATAGAAAACTATTAACAGTTTGTTGCTGTTTGTTAGTTAGCTTAGAGTCGTAAACTTTTGTGTGACGACAATAATTTAGTATATGGAAATACGAATGCTCATATTACAGTGAAGAACTTAATTATCTGGACAAGAGGCGGGCGGCAATTTTTCTGCGATCGTTAAACCGCCTGATAAGGGTACGAATTAAGGCAAGTCGTCTCTATAAAGGAACAAGTCCCATGTCAAGCTGTGGATATTCAAAGGCTAATAAAGTTAAAGAAGAGGTACTTACTACATAATGATTTAAAATCTATATAGATCAACATTTAGATAGATAAGCCCAACTTGCTACCCAATTCATTAAATTGATGATTTCAAAATGACCTTGAGAAAATATAAAAAAACGGGTGTGAAAAAACACCCCCCAAAAACCCCGGGGGTGTTAGAAGAGGCGACTGAGAAAAAAAAACCAAGAGTGGGGAAACAGCGTTCTTAATAGACAACGACTACAAATAAAATCTACGCTGGCCCATCCAGGCCAGGCGTGGCAGGCGTGGCAACTAAAGAAAATATAATAAAGATATTGATTAATTCGCAACCCTCCACTAACTAAATACAATGATGTGTCTTACCTGGATTGAAGAGCACCTCCCGCCCTCCCTCAATTGCGTGCACTAATTCCGTTAGCACTAATCCCAGCACTACTACTCCCAACACCACTACTCCCGGCAACTCTACTTCCAACATCACTATTCCAGGAAAGACACACCATCGACGGTATTATCGTCGAGGGCGGGAGGTGCTCTTCAATCCAGGTAAGACGCATCATTGTATTTAGTTAGCGGAGGGTTGCAAATTAATCAATATCTTTACTATAACGGATTTCCGCAAAGTAACGCCTGATTCTATCAATTATCTTAAAGAAAATATAGCCCTTGTTAAGCCACCAAATATGAGTAGACCTATGTTCTGTATTGGGCTGTGTAAATTAATGAACGAAAGAAAGACGAAGGATACTGTGTCGTTAGCAATACTTATGCTATCAAATCTGATGGTTACAATGCTAAAGCAACCTTGTGATCTGATCTAGCGGAACGAGTCATTGAAGTTTCGATCTCTATCGTCATAACGATAAAACCAATTACGGAATTCACCTGAACTGACATCGCTCGACTCTAGTGATGTAATCTATTATTGTTGAGTGGCCTAGGGTTTGTTATAAATTTCATAGTATACGAGCCGCTTGAATTCGATAACCGCCGGTACTAATAAAATTGTAAATTGCAATTTTAAGTCCGTCAACTAGCCCTGAAGCAGCGCAGTTAATAAATTGCTTTATAACCATCTCAGTAATGAGAGAAGGCCTGTGACGCATACCATACAGTCTATGATTTTATTTTCATACATGATTTATTGACACAAAAAGATATTCAATAAAATAAAATATATAATCATTTTTACAGGAAAGGAGGCAGATGACAACGCATCTGCATTTTGATTCTTAATCGAGGATTAGATGTCTATGGGTCACAGTTTCCACCAACCATCAGACGGATTATATCCTCGTTAGTCACCTCCATTCTATAAAGAAAATATGTCAGGTGATACTGTTACACACACATCACTACTCGTCTCACCCCGACCTCGGATGCTCTAATCCGGTAATGTGGTATACTTTATCTACTTAGTTCGTAATAAACTTTATTTTAAAATTATACAAATAAGTTTTCGATATTTCACTTATAAAAATAAACAAACGTAGGTGCTAATTTACTGATCCATTCAAAATGTAGTTAAATTGTCAACTAGTTATAAGTTTTTCATTATTAGATACAAGCGGAGTTACTTTCGACGGAAAAAATACTTCTTCATCTACCCCTAAAAGTTAATTACCTCTTCCGTTGTAAGGCTTTTTTATTTGCATTAATCTCTATGGGTAGCAGGAAAGACTTCTACTTTTTCCAGAATTTGAGTACCTACTTATTTGGTGGGGAAAAAATTTAATACCCGAGAGGCAGTACAAAATACCTTTGAAGACTTTGTTGCCTCCCGTCCAGATGATTTCTTCAATATGGGCATCAATAAAATGCCAGAGCGTTGACAAAAATGCTTCAACTCCATTGGTGATAACTTTCATTAATAGAAACACAAAATATAGAAAAAAATTACGTTAACTCATTTCATAAAAACAGAAATTTCTTTTTTAAAGACATGATAGTATATAGTATAGTACAGATGTTAATAGCTTTACTAGTATTATTTTATTTACTAAAACAAAAGAAAAAGGTTCTTATTAATACACTGCTACAAAGGTCTTTGATCCATCATGATGTCTGGTACAGGAAATTGCGTGACGGAGACGCCCTTTTGCATTTGCTTTAAGATCGCTGATATAATTGATGATAAGGACTGAAACGAAACACATAAATATACACAGAACCTTCACATAACAATAATTTAACTAGTACCGTCTCTGGTCGAACTCGTGATTCAATCTAACAGAAGGGGCCACTAAGGGAAACTGAAAATGGCGATAGACAGTAGCATCTATCAGATAAAAATTCAAAGTAATAAAACTGTGGTTCTCAACCAGCCTCCCAAACGTTACAACTATGGTTTATATTCCGTGATAAAAATACAAAGTAATAAAAACTTTGGTCCCCAACCAGCCCTCCTTACTTTACAACTATGGTTTATATTCCGTGATAAAAATACAAAGTAATAAAAACTGTGGTTGCCAACTAGCCTGTCTAACTTTCCAACTATGGGTAATAGTCCGTGATAAAAATTCAAAGCAACAAAAACTGTGGTTCCCAACCAGCCTGCCTAATTTTACAACTATGGTTAATATTCCGTGATAAAAATACAAAGTTATAAAAACTGTGGTTCCCAACCAGCTTGCCTTACAACTATGGTTATTAGTCCGTGATAAAATTTCAAAGTAATAAAAACTGTGGTTTCCAGCCAGCCCGCCTTACTTTACAACTATAGTTAATAGTCCGTGATAAAAATTCAAAGAACATAAAAACACAACATAAAAACTGTGGTTCCCAACCGACTTGCCTTAATTTACAACTATGGTTAATATTCCGTGATAAAAATACAAACAAATAAAAACTGTGCTTCCCAACCAGCCTGCCTAACGTTACAACACTACGGTTAATAGTTCGCGATAAAAATTCTAAGTAATAAAAACTGTGGTTCCCAACCAGCCCATCTAACGTTACAACTATGGTTTATAATCCGTGATAAAAATACAAAGTAATAAAAACTGTGGTTCCCACCCAGCCTGCCTAACGTTACAACTATGGTTTATATTCCATGATAAAAATACAAAGTAATAAAAACTGTGGTTCCCAACCAGCCTTCCTAACTTTACAACAATAGTTTATATTCCGTAATAAAAATACAAAGTAATAAAAACTGTGGTTCCCAACCAGCTCGCCTTACTTTACAACTATAGTTAATGGTCCGTAATAAAAAAAGTAATAAAAACTAAGGTTCCCAACCAGCTCGCCTTACTTTACAACTATGGTTAATGGTCCGTAATAAAAAAGTAATAAAAACTAAGGTTCCCAACCAGCCTGCCTTACTTTACAACTATGGTTAATGGTCCGTAATAAAAAAATATTAAAAACTAAGGTTCCCAACCAGCCTGCCTTACTTTACAACTATGGTTAATGGTCCGTAATAAAAAAATATTAAAAACTAAGGTTCCCAACCAGCCTGCCTTACTTTACAACTATGGTTAATCGTCCGTTTATGAGACAATTTATGGGGGAGGCTAAAAATCAACAGTTAACTTTGAAAGGCTGTAATGATGAGATGATGAAATAGGCTTTAATATATTTTTCTTTGAAGTCAGTCGATATAGTTTGAAATACATTTGCAATAACAAAAATATTATTTTATGTGTTTGATGTTTTATATAAAATTAAGGATGGCTAAGTGACATATAGTTCATGTGATGATAAGTAGAGACTGTAGCCCATAGACAGCAACACTAATTCTCGACTAGGAATCAAAACGCAGATGTGTTCTAGGAAACTGTTTCTGATGAGCTCCAACCAACAAATATAGACAGACGGAGCGCTTCGTACATATCAAACAAAGCTGAAACAAAGCCAATGCTCAAGAAAGGCGTCACTTTAATTTTCGCTGCGCTCCGTCTTATATTTCTTTATTGATCCGAATTGTCTAATGTTGAGAAAATTGACAGAAATGATTTCCTGTAAAAACAGTCATGGTAGTGTGTCGTTTTTTCCGTAGCAGTTCTAGTGAAAACAGTGAGTCACTATATGCCCACATAAAAATGTCTGTTAGAGTTTTCGTATATTATTAATTTTAGTTTAAGATTTTTTCAGATATATTCCCTTAACTGTATAATCGTTTTAAATATACGTTTTAAATAACAATTATACCAAAACCATAGTTTGTATTGAAATGTAATAAAGAAAAGAAATGTAAAAAAAATATAAAAAAAGCTTAGAATTCTTAAAAGATAAAGAATAAGCTTTGAGTTGAGCAGTGGTAGCTCAGATGGTTAACGCTAGCTGTAAATATAACAGAACGCGAGTAACCCGGGTTCGATCCCCGCCAGCACCAATGAAATTGTTAATTGCAATTTTAAGTGCTGATTTACCACGTGCTCGGCGGTGAAGGAAAACATCGTTAGGAAACCTGCATGTCTGATTAATAAGAAAAAAAATATTTCGAAGACATGTGAAGTTCGCCAACACGCATCGGGGCAGCGCGGCGGACACTTCCTTGCCCTAAAACCCTCTCAGAAATGAGGGGAGGTCTGGCCCAGTAGTGGGACGTATATAGGCTGTAACTTTACTTAAAGTTAGCTTGGAGTTTCGGTAATAAAATTCGCAGGTGATCAATATTTCTGTAGAACAAAATGTAACTTACATAACCCAACAGACAAGTAGGCAATTGACCCGCCATAAATATCGACCGATGGGGGAAAGAAGGTTCTCGTGTGGCAGGTTCTCGAGCGTAGTGTTGGTTAAACCCCCGTTCTTTATGTGGTAGATCCATGCTGCAGCTATATTGTGGTTGCAGCACGAATGGGTCGGCTCAACCGGGGTAGGGCCACGCTCTCACAGAATACCAGCGTAAAATAGCAGCTTAATGCTGCTGTGTTTCGTATGGTGAGTAGAGAACTGGAGATCCTTTTTATTTTATATTATTTTATTTTATTGAATAAGGTACACAAACAGACAGTAGTTATATAAAGGTCTAAAATTAAAAGTATATTTGTGTTGATCTAAACTACAATCCAAAAAAAGTGTACACAGCATAATAATATAACTGCAGTATAATCTTAGTCTAAACAGATAACAAATACATTAAATGTTAAGAGAAACACGTAAATTTCTTTTAAATCTAACCAGGCTACTATCAAATATATCTAGATGTACGTTACTATGCTTAATTTCGTCGTAATCACGGCACATTTTAACAACAGGGTTGAAAAAGGAAGTGTTATTCTTATGTACGTTTAACCTGAACTTACTACTTTTTACTGGAAACGAGGCATTCCATCTCAGTCCTCAGGGCTGGCAACACATCTGCATTTTGATTCTTAATTGAAGATACATGCTGATGTTTATGGGCTATAGTATGCACTTACCATCAGGTGGACTGTGTGCTTATTTGTCACCCTAATTTTATAAAAAAATTTCCTAAGGTAAATAGTTAATTAAAAAACAGATAGTTAATTTAATTTATAATTTATCTATTATCATATTTATCTTCTTATTCGCCGTCAGTTCGCAAAAGTACGCTGCCGGACGTGGACCTCCCTCGTTGTGGGGATAGTTTCCTCGTATAACCCATAGTTTCCTTTTAGGACACCTATGAGACGAAATACGGTGAATGTCTCACTTATGTCGTCATTACACAGTTAATTTTGCAGAATGCAGGTGGATCAGTCTTTTTGGTAATCTTTATTGCGGAGGCTTATATTCAGAAGTGGAGTCGTGATTAACTGTAATGACTAAATTATGAGTTAAAAATGAGAATCTGAATTGGACCATGTCGCCAATTACTCGACAACTTAATGAAGATGTGAAAATATTTTGAGAACATGTATAGTACGCTACGGCACATTACGACAGCACGGCGGATACTTCTCCAAAACTCTTTTAGAAATAAGTATCGGCCTATAACATACATAGTTTGTTACTTTTATATATACAGGGTTATTTTAAAAGAGAAGCCAAATTTTAATCATAGGTTCAATTATATAAATAATGATATACTGCTATTGCAGTTGTTGAAAATACGAGTAAATAAGGCTTCTACATTTATTCGAAATTATCTCAAATTGAATGTGATTTATGGGCAACAACGTTTTTGCTTACCGATCGACCCTTACAAATGTGTGCGTGCGCAGTAAAATCAGTTAAAATAATGCATTACCACGCATTTAAAAGATAAAAAGGAGAAAATGGTTGAGATTTTTTTTAAATAATTTTTCTTCTCTATTTGCCAGAAGGGGCAAAACCATCTTTAACTTCTAAAAATATATTACTTATTATGAACTGTCCCTGCAAATTTGTTTAATCTTTGATATTATGGGTATATTTTTATAGAATAATGGTGGCAAACGAACATAAAATCGATCTGATGGTAGTGGTGAGTAGATTCTGTGACCTATAGACACCTCCCTATATCCCCATGTCAGTATCAAAATACAGACGAGACGCCATAGCTGAGGACTTCGATATCAGTTAATAGGGCCTCCGGTTCTCTACACTCACCACATAAAACACAGTAATTATGCTGCTATTTTACGCTACTGTCTATACTATCGCCATAATATATCTACAATATTGCTGTACCACATTAAAAGTATTTGATTACCAGAGCTATTTAGTATCGGAAGCGCCGTAGTGTTATAAGTTTCTGTTTATACTATAAATACATGAACTACTTGTTTAGCTCACGTGTCATTGTAATAACCCTCGCAGCTTAGTACTAGTCGGGATTATTCACATCACTAATCTCATATGTTATCCCGCAACAACAATGAATCCTATTTGGAAAACTTGTAACACTTGAATGATATCATGGATAGATTAAAAAAAAATTGAATAAAAAAGCGGTTTAAAGCGTACAAAAAAATTGAAGTTATATATCGATAATAAAAGTTCAACTTTTGATACGAATAGCAAATATTTAGGTTTCCATATCTCTAAAGGGATGAGCGAAACCCATAAAGGGTCACTTTGTTGTCCATCCTTTATACGTCTATTTATTCGTCTGGCGTTTTTCACAACAAAATCCCAAAAAACGTTCAAAATTCACGTCAACGTCAGTCAAGAGGTTTAAAAGTTTTATTGAAGAAAAATTGTACAAAATGGGTTATAATTAAGAAATAGATGAATGAAAATAACCGCTGGGAATGAGATGATCGCATCCGTACTGGTTCTCTTATAATTCATATAAAATTGTACATAATTATTGTAAAGTTATATATGTTTAAAAAATATGATACCGCTGGGTTTCTGGCTGGTTCTTTCCAGGACAGAGGTATTTTCCTAACCTGTGGTAAATAAAAACTGACTCGTTAAATAAGTATTATGTAATCAACTATAAGTAAAAAGTAAAGTCATAGCAAATATACGTCCCACTGCTGGGCACAAGCCTCCTCCCATTTCTGAGAAGAATTTAGAGCAAGGAAATGTTCGCTGTGCTGCCCTAATGTGTGTTGGCGAACTTATATATCTTCGAAATATTTATTTTTCTTGTTACTCAGACATGCAGGTTTCTTCGTGATGTTTTTCTTCACCTCCGAGAACGTGATAAATCAGCACTTGAAATTGCAAGTAACAATTTTATTGATGCCGGCGGTGGTCGAACACGGGTCGCTCGCGTACTGTGAAATTTACAGCGTGCACTAAGCCCCTGAGCTACCACGACTAAATGTTTACCCTTTATAATATATACTGAATAAAATTTTATTTTATGTATTCTATTCTATTCAGTCAAGACCCTTTTATCAGGAACAGGTAAAGGTATCAAGTTGAAATTAATATCAAATACTAAGGTCTACGTACTAGTAAGTATGATGTTAATTCATTCACTACGGGCTGTTTCAAGTCCACTGCTGAACATAGGCCTCCCCATATATTGCCTCATAGGGGCAAATGTTGCCATAGCTATCTCGATTGCCAAGTAGTTTGGTAAATGCAGTTTTTTAATATCTTTTTTTTTTTGAATTTATATCAAGAGGATGCTGCCATCAACTTCCCTCTGTCGCTTCATACGATCCACGGGATGATATGTACATAGTAGATTCTCTTACAACGCTACTACACGACGTAAGAAATTCCATGTAATTTGGAATAATATTACATTAAATTCTTCTTTCAATTACAAACTTACATTAACACTTGGATTATCGACCAAGATATTAACTGATGTAAAGGAGGACAAATTATTCCACTGCAAACTTATGAGGATAGAGTAAGTCAGCTCAAATTCTAATTTCGTCCCCACTTGCCCGCGCGTCGTATGCTATGTACCGACATGTTTGTAATCACTAATACTGTAAGTAGAAAGGTCGTTAGACACTTATTGCATTAGGTTTATCATATTTATGCCTGTTTCTTAACGCCAAGCCAGCCGCTTCTTATTTTTATCACGGTTATTTCCCATTTTAATTTTACGTCGTACTGTTGCGTAATGTATATTCTGATCGTAAGCGACACAACTTCTCCCTTCAAAAGCCTAAGCGATACTAACGGGGCGACAGGAATCAAGCTCAAGACGCCGATAGTTTAGGTAATTTCTTTTTTACAGTGAAAATAATGGTATTTTAAAAAAAGTAAATAACATAAGCACTGCTTTATAGTTAGTTCAGTTAGTATGCAAAGTTTCATGATCTTATTTAAAGTATTTTATGAATAACAGCGGTTTATTGTTTATTTTGGAGGTAACTTTGGATTTTTTTTCTATCGAGAAAATTTTACGAAATCGTGTTTTCGTCTAACATAATCATTAACATTAATCCTCAACTTTGCCATATATTTATTTCAAAATTAATGCTGCAATATTTTCGGCATAACGAAGGATCTTGCTAAGCCATTTGACATTATATTTCCCCTTAAGTTATAGTTCATCTATACATAATTAAGTTTATGTGTTACCCTCAGATCGCAAGACACCGGTTGTCGCACTTGTCCGGTTTTTAATTTACTTAGTTTTTATACTCAACGAGTAAATACTAATTTAAAAAAAATTGTCGTAGACGCGGCAGTACTTCACGCCCTGTCCTTAATAAAGCACAAGCGTGGTTGTGCGTAGAGTAGATACTGTTGCCTAAAGCCGCGGCCCCACACATTACAAGTATGTACTACAAGTATGTAGGTACATCTTCGTGAGCGCACCGCACTTGCAGGTTTTTGTGTGATAAATAAAGTTATATTTATATTACTTTCCTAAAAAGTGAGTTTCCTAAAGAGAGATAGAGTTTGGTCAGTCTTGAGCACAAGCGTAGGATATCCAACTTCTCTCTATAAAATATATTACATAATATAAAGTAAAACTTAAATAAAGTAAATTAAAGCAAAGTAAGACCTACCTACGTTCTATCATTAAACATCGGCGATCCATTATTTCCGAAAGGATTACACACAAGAAAATGTCTACAGCGCTAATTCCATTTTCGATATATTTATCGGAGATGCAAATCATTCATTCATCTTCTCCATCGAGCAGGTAGTAAACAATCCTTTAAAATATCTATTTACAAATTCAGTGATGCCGGCAAGGGTAGCGAACTCTGAAGTTTAAAACGAGCTCTACCCTTGAAATACTTCAGCTACCAAGATAAAGTTAAAGTTGATTCCTAAAATAACTAAAATGATTTATACAATCTAGAGCACCTTAAGTAAGTTCGTTTTGGAACAGTTTTATTTCTCTGGCCTTGTTGTTGGCTGGAAAATACTTTTTGTTTACTTTTCAATTTGAATAAAACGCAAGCCAGTTCGCACATGTCGTGGATATAGAAGTATTTTTGAGTTTCGAGTACAGGCGCAGAGGCAAGTTTGATACAATTTGGAGAGTGTGCGCAGGAATAAAATAGATTAATTCTCCCTCCCTCTTTCACAATAAGACACCCGACAAATCCAAACAATTGGTTTTATTTATTGTTCTTAATGTCGCAGACTAAATAAGTAATGTGTATAGCAAGGAAATGGAAGGATTTGCCAGTGTCTGTTTTTCCCTCTGACTTTTATTAAACCAAGCCAGTACGTTTTACTTTCACCCGGAATCTTATGGAAAAATGTAATTTGTCTTACCATCAGGTGGATCACAAATATAGAGGTGGGATTGTAGTTAAGCCCTGGAAATGGAAAACTATTCAACCTACTCAAAGTGAAATTTATTATAAAGTGAAATTAAAATATACATGCCTACGTTACAATTTTTTTTATTGAATAAAAATGAGAAACGAGCGCACGGTCCATCTGATGATAAGTGGTTGGTGTGGCCCATAGACATCTATGAATTAGTAAGAAATGAAATTTAGATGAATAGAAGATATAATAGAAGATGTAGATGATAGAAGATATAATGCCTCGTTATCAGTATAAGGGATCTCCGATTCTTTACACTAAGAAACCTAGTAGATACTGTGACAGTAGATACTGTGTCCCTTCCCAGATGGGGCCTACTTTTTCCTGCTGCAGATAATATGTTGGCTGTTTGTTATTTGTTGTTTTGCTCGTTCTTATTAGGCAACCTTTTTAAAAACATACATAGATTTTTCAAAGAACACACGGATCGGCATGCATTACTTGAAATATGTGTAACCATATACTCCTTAATTTCAGCTTTAGAACTCAGTTATTTACATGGTAGAGCAACACTGCAGCAATTTTATAGTTGTAGCACTAATGACCACGCTCTCACAGAATGCAAGCGTAAAATAGCAGATTTTTGCTGCTGTGAGTGTAGAGGACCAGAACCTTTTTTATGGGAAACCAGGAATTCCATCTTAATCATCAGGGGTGGCAACGTAGCTGCATTTTGTTTTTTAAACTAGGATAAATGTAGATGCCTATAGGCCGCAGCATCCAGTTACCATCAGGTGGAGAATGTGATTGTTTTTCTACAAAAAGGTGTGTTTATTTGGTGATAACATATCCGTATTTATATTATCTTTATATAAAGTATATAACATAATATGAAGTAAAATTAAAGTAAAGGCAAGCAAAGTTAAACCCGCCTACGTATTATCATTTAACATCAGCGTCATATATTTCTGAAAGGGTTACACTCAAGAAAGTGTCTATCGCGTTAATTCTGTTTTTTATTTATTTATTGGAGATGGAAATCATTCATTCGTTGTCTCCGCCGGACAGTAAGCAAATAGCAATTTGCAAATTCATTTATGTCGGCGAGTCTAGCGAACTCTGAAGTTTAAAACAAGTCTCGAAATACTTTGGTTACTAAAATAAAGTGGATTCCTATATCAAAAATGATTTATATAATCTATAAGCACATTACGTAAGTTCGTTATGGAACGGTTCTTTTCCACAGGCCTTGTTGTGAAGTGGGAACTACTTTTTTGAAAAGATTGATGATTTCACGTATGCTGATTCGATCAGCCGATTTCAGACGCACGTTTATGGTCAATATTTTATTAAATGGCTTAGGAAATTCAATTTAAATAACATGCGTAGCAAGCTACTTATATCGTGGATGTGGTAAATAAAATGTTGATTTATTTAACTGTTAGGATTAATATGAGAATTGGAGTAGCTTGTACCACACTACTCACTACTTGGTAGAAAGAAGATAATCCATCACACCATTTCGTCCCGTGGGCGTCCTAAGTGGGAAAGGCAGAAAATCATACGGCCTCCAATACATTGATCGAAGCCTCCAACAGATGGCGGTACAAGCATTTTGATAACACCAGGCGAAAATACTCGAGGGACGATGCGATGGACAGCAGTAAGACGTAGTATCCAGGTAAAATAACTATGATAATTATTTAATGTAGCAATTTTATTACTAAATTAACGGTGAATGAATTTACCAGTAAGTTAAAATAAATAATAAATCCGCTTTCAGTCCAATTATATATAGGTATGGGTATGCATATGTATATGTTTATAGTTTATTACGAATTTTCGGGCATCTAGAGCGAGCGTGCACTCAGCCGCCCGAGCTGCCTCTGGGTAAGGGCTGGACTGAAAACCAGTGCTATCACTGAGTCCGGTCCGTTTCACAGTTTCATGCTGCAGCACAGGGTATTTTTAAAATATTTTCTTAAATTTATAAAAATGTTAAGTTACTTTAAATTTTGTTGTATTTATCTTTTGACTTATATCTACTTTTTGCTTGTTATGCTGCATGTTTGAACTTGAATAAAATGCATTTCTTTCTTTCTTTCTTTCAGTGTCATGGGTGCGAATTGCCTGGCACTGTGTTCTTCAATCTGCGAGCCAAGCTTCGCCACAGTTTACATTACAGGTGCACACATTTGGCGATGAAGAAAAAAGTAAATTATACACTTTTCTTCAAAATAAAACTGGTTAACCGGACGCAAAAATTTTAACAAGTCAAAGCTAATGCATAATCTACTCACGATTTTAGTATTGAGATGCATCAGCTCGCGCTCGGTGACCCGTCGCCGTGCGGTCTCCATTTGCTGCTGTCGATACTGGTTGTACTTGTACAGCAAATACATTCCGGGCAGGGCTAACACCACAAAAGGACGCATCAAGTTGGACGAAGAGGGCGCGCGTTGAGGCATTTTTTTATGCTCATTATTCTCAGGATGTACGGAACTACGCACAATCACCTCCGAACGACACACTATAGGACCTACAGCGATCGAATTCAATTGAATTCGATATCAACTCTATTACAGCTACTTTAAAAAACATTTTCCACTTTCTCAACGTCACATCTACTCTAGACTTAATATGGAAGAATTTGTATGAATTATGACTAGATTTTTAGCACTTTTTATAGCGTCACTTATACTACGGGGTTTCTACATTTAATCTTTTTATTGCTTTTTTAATAGACCTATTATGGCATTGCGGTGTTATCCGATTTCCCGAAAGCGACCGCACCTGTAACGAAGAAAAAATGTTTGTAATGTTTTGTAGCATAAATTAAATACGATGAAGATTTTTACCCACGGTCGATTTTGAGCACAGTTTTTAAAAAACATACTATTATGTATTGGAATGTGTTCTCACCGTGTTTTGATTATAGGTGTTTCTTTTTTATAGGATGAGGGTGACCAACGAGCACACAGTCCACCTGATGGTAAGTGGATGCTAAGGCCCATAGACATCTACATTTCACCACAATTAATAATCAAAATGCAGATGCATTGTCACCCCTGAGGACTAAGATGGAATGCCTCAATTACAGTAAAACGGGTCTCCGGTTCTCTACACTCACCATACGAAACACTTTTTTACGCTGGTGTTCTGTGAGCGCGTGGTCCTTTCCCGGTCGAGCCGACCCATTCGTGCTACAACCATAATACAGCTGCAGCGTGGCTCTACCACGTATATAAGACGCCTTCCTATTATAGTGCACCTGTTAATCTTTGTCCCTGTTAATCTTGATCCCCTTTTATTTAATTATTTTTGGGTTGTCTGGGATAAATTGTTATGTAGTAATTAAAGGCGGTCTCCTTTTGTTTTCCCACAATATTTGTACATTTTATCATTTCAATCTTTCTTTTGTGTTCAAAAAAGGGATTGTAATATAAATTTTCAATCAGGGTGTATGTAGTGTTGGTAGTGTTAGGTTGGTAATGCCTCGTTGGTCTAGTGGTTGTAATACTGCGACTGCTGATCATGAGGTCCTGGGATCGAATCCAAAAAATCAATTGTTGAGTTTTTCTGTCAAGAAATTCTCAGTAGCTGCCCGGAGTCAGGAAATTGGCGGTGTCTCACCCAGGTGCCTCGGAAAGCACGTAGAGCCGTTGGTCCTGCGCCTGATCTCTCTCCGGTCATGTCGGTTTACAGTCCCATCGGATTATGAGAGTGAGGGAATAGATAGTGCTTGTGAGTGTATGCGACACTTGAGCACTATAATCCTGTCCTGCGCCGATGGCTAGCCTCCGTTAAGGCCGGCCGCCGTGGCCGAAATTATGTCTGGAGGACATTATTATTATTATTATTAGTGTTAGGTTTGAGAAATGAATCGTATTTCGTATCTGCTCACATTTGTATCTTTATATGATCTATTTAGATAATACATTACATTCACAAATAATTTTTATAAGACTCAGAGTGACAAAGGAGTGCATAGTCTTCATTATGGTAAGTGAATGTGGCCTATAGACACCTACATCTATCATCGATAAAAAAATTAAAATGCAGATATCGTTGTCACCCCTGAAGACTAAGATGGAACGCCTTTTTAAGATAATTAATACTTATAATTTATAACTATTTACTATCTCCGGTTCATATAATGATTTCTTAAATTTACGCGAACACTTCACATTGAATAAAACTATATTTACGGATTTTATCGCGTTTATTTCACTACTTTTACTTATTTTTAATTAATTAAAAAAGACCCATACCAACCGATATTTAAATGGTGAATCTCACCATCATCCTTCACAGTTAGCTACCGTGGTAAATCTTTGTTTCAGAGAGCACAAGGGATCTGTGACAGAAAACATCTGGCCGCCGAACTTCAGCACGTCAAGCAAGTATTGCAAGACAACAAGCTTCGGGTCCCGCGCCTACGTCACAGTGACCGAGTGAAGCCGGCCACAGTCGACCGTGTACCTGCTGTACTACCATATGTCAGAGGAGTCACAGACAAGGTTGACTACATCTTGAAGCGAGCTTCCATTAAAACATACTACAAGCCGCCGAAGAAGATTAGTCAATTTTTACCATCCGTCAAGTGTAATATCCCTCTACAAGATGAAGGAGTGTACAAGTTAGATTGTGAATGTGGTCTCTCTTACATAGGTCAAACAAAAAGATCCATAAATACCCGCGTGAAAGAACATATAGCAGACGTGAAGCACCGACGCTCCGGGAAGTCTGCAGTCTGCGAACATGTTCAAGATCGTCCCCACCATTACATTCGATTTGATAAACCACAAATTCTCGCAAAAGAACACCGATTCCTACCAAGGATGATACGCGAGGCTATTGAAATTAAAAAACATCCAAATTTCAAAAAGAGAAGATGGATGGGTGCTGCCACCTGCTTGGGATCCTATAATTAACAAAATTAAACCCAAACCTAAGCATACCACTGCAAGACTTCATGAATACTATAAGCTCGTTTTGCGTAAATCGGACCAAAAATTAATATTCAAAAACTGAAGGTAGCCGGACTAACTATGACATTGGGACGTCAAACATCTCAGCCCCCCCCCCCCCCCGTGACCATGGTTGCTGTAAAGCACCCGAAACGTCGGGAATTAAAAATAAGTAAAAGTAGTGAAATAAACGCGATAAAATCCGTAAATTTAGTTTTATTCAATCTCCGGTTCATGTCACTCAACATGCGGAACAGCAGCATTATTTATGGTGCTTTTTTATTTATGTAGTTCAACATCGATTACCTCTAAAGCACCCCAAATAATGTGTTAAAATAGCAACATAAATACACATTGCAATGCCGTAATTTCAGTGATTTTGTTGTAATATCGAAATTTCAATATAATATGCAATCTAAGTCATAACTTTTAATAGGTAAAGTTTTGATATAATATCGTACTCCGGATGTTTATAAGTAGGCACATTTGTAAACGTGATATTGATGTTGTAACTTAGGGTCGACCCAAACGTACCACAACCACAACACGTGGGCAGGTGCATTTTATATTTGAAATGAATAGTACAATTTACATGTACCACATTTTGCCGTCATTATCGACTGCGTGAGTGATACCAACTACAACACAACCACGATACTACCACTACGGAACCACACGGAACTAGTGGCCGCTACAGGCGACAACGAAACCACGTCTATATTTTGTCGCAAAACCACAACGCAACTTTAAAAAGCTGTACCGACACTATTCACACGTGACCACTTTTTGTCACTGCGATGTCGTGTGGTTGTGGTATGTGTGGGTTGACCCTTAATATTTTGTTCGTGAGATTGATATAACAATGTTTATGTATTACATCGTGTAACCGTGTAGTGGCGGTGTAAGAGTATCCACGAACACATATCGTCCCGTGGATGTCTTAAGAGGCGACGGAGAGAAACTAAAACCGGAGATGTTGAGCAGCATCTTCCGCATAACGACTGGACAATAAAAAAATGCATTTGCTTACCAGCTTTACAAGCGTTGTAAAATCCCCTCCTATGAGCCAATTTATGGGAGAGGCTACATGCAACGGTGGACTTTTATAGACTGTAATAGATGGATGACCATTTCACCGTTGAAAATGAATCATCGATCTTATTCATTGAACATCGATGATTATATCATCATTGATGATATCCAAATGGTTGGTTAAGACCGAAAACATCACAGCTTTGAAAAGTGATTTTTGAAGCATTATGAGAAATTTTATAATAAAAGCATCCTGTCACTTAATTGATGAATTCATTAGCCAAAACTAACTTGAAGCTAACGTCGAGAAGTAGATCGATTATCGCGGAAAATTAGTTCTTAACAAAGTTGCTGTTACGAAGGCAAGGGTAATTTATCCAGCCCAAAAATAGAGGCAATAAGCGAGGAACGGCAATAAGTTGATTGATAGCTTCCTCCGGGGAACTGCGCGCTTCAGATAGGGCTTGCATAATTTCTTACGTATAGACAGACATATGAGGCAAATTTGAAAAATTCACGCGGTGATGATGTAGAATCTATCAAAGTCTTGTATTTTTTGAAGGTTTGTAGATGTTAATGCTTACTTTTAGTTATGCGAAAACACGTCAAACGTAAGGGGTTATATTGCCGTCCTATTTAAATAACGAAAGTATACCATCAATCTATGACAAAACCTAAATAAATAAAAAACGTACCTTACGATCTCTCAACCTAAAATACTCACATAATTCCCAAATATATGACAATATAATGCACATTGTTTTTAAATATTTTATAAGTAACTAAATGTTAAATACAGATTGTATTCTATAATTTTAAAGGAACGTTCCGTTGGCTAAGAAACCCGGCGAACTGGCAGACCTGGGTCTTCCTACTACAGTACCTAAATATTATTTGTATTCTATATCAATAAAATTAATCTATTTAATTTTAATCTATGATGTTAAGAATATTTAACGTAGAAGAATATTTTAACCTTTCTGATATTCTAAATGCGTGTTGCAAGCCCTAGTTCTCGGTAAATTTGTACAAGATTCTCGTTTAAACGATCGACTAAACGATCCATCTTGTGAACAAAATCATGATGATTTTATCTATCTATCCATTACAGCCCATTACAATCCACTATTGCACATAGGCCTTAAGGGCTAAGCAATTTGCCATAGTTGCCACACTTGGCAGGCGCGTTGGCAACCGCACTTTTCTATAATTTTAATTTGCTATCAGGAAGGTGCCGCTACTCATCTCCTCGTTTTCTTCCCTCTGTCACCTCTTACGACACCCACAGGAACATATGGGGTTGTGGATATTTTTGTACCTCCACTTCACGGAACCTACTTTTGTTTATTTTATATAAATATTTAATGCCTTTTCCTACCGACTTCAAAAAGGAGCATGTACTCAATTTTACTGTATGTTCTTCTTTTTTTAACGTGTGTGTTATTTCTTTTTTTATTTGAAAGCTAGTGCTTCTCATGTGGTCCTATATAAATTTAATCAAGCTCTCGCCAACAGTTTTTGTGTTATCCTTAATAATTTATATTTAAGTCGGTTGTACAATTTTTTTTAATTTTAAATTATTTTATCTAACAATTAGTAAAAAATAAAATTAAAATAAGGAAGTAAGTAATATTATTTTTTATGAATAAAAATAAATTTTTCCTTTACGTTTGTGCAACGCCTTTTATAAATCGGTGAAATTCTTTTATGATTGCCTGTTTTTGTTGATCGCATGATAACCGTCCGTCCGTCTTTTAATCGGATAACGGAAGACTATTCACACTTGTTGGATGTCGAACTAATCGAAGCAGAAACCATTTTCATACTCTCTCAAACGAAATTGTATTGCCCATTCTTTTACGATGGAGTACGAAATTTAAGTCCAAACGTTCTTTGATACCCGTCGGTGTCTTTACTCTTTCCACTCTTTTGTCAAAAATTTTATCACAGCTTGATTCAAGACTCGATTTTATGCATTGCGAATTTTTAATCGACAGTCTGATTTTATTAGGCTTTATCACTGTAAAGAAATGAAATAATATTACAATTTTTTGTGGGTAGATAACGAAAATTTCAGTAATTTAATGACATGAAAGCTTTGTATCTCTGAATTACTTAACGCGGGTAGGTCAGACACTTTTAGACCTTACCTAATGAGTTGTATATTAAATTTGCTGTTGAGCACCCGTTTTGTCGAATCCCACTACGACAAATATCACAGGACTGTAATTTCACAAAAATATTGCCTGAATACATTGAAGTGATATGTACTTACGTACCAGAACAGCTATCTCAAACAAAAAATGTGCGCTACTCTGTGTTCGCGCGGTTGTTTTTTTTTTGATCATAGAATAAACATAGGTAGAATGATCCGTAGGTAATAGTAGATTATATTGTTAAATAGGTAAATTATATCGAGAACAATATTTAAATTTTGTCATTTATTTTGTATAGGTATTATATTTGCTTATTTGAATATAATATCGTACATAATATTATATCACAATTACATTTTAATGATATTTTTATCTGAATATTTTAAAAGGTATCTATGTCAAATATAAATAAAACATACTAAATTAAATGTATGTTGTTCAAAACTTATTAAGATAATATTTAAATTACAAATATATTTTGAAAAATCTATATTCCATGACATGAGATGGCGTCTTAGGAATAATTTGTTTTATTATTAATTTATAATACTTTTTATTGATTAAGTATCTTATTAACCGATGAAAAGTAATTCCATGGTTTTTACTGACATTTCTTGAATTATTTGTACAATATCTAAGTACACACGACGGCATATTTTTATCAAGAGATTTTTTTTAAATCAACACAACACGTGACAACTCCACAAGCGCCTAGCGAGTTACTGATTAAAGTGCGGTGTATGTGGGACAGAGTAGCTGAATGCATAGTCGCCTCTAGTACGTAGAAATTACCGTGGTAGTACATAATAGCTCAATGCCTGAGTAAAACCAAATAACAACAACGTCGGTTATTTATAGTTAAACATACGCGATAAAATCCGTAAAAACTAGTATTATTTCAATGTGTAGTATTCGCGTAAATATAAGAAATCATTATGTAAACCAGTACGGACTGGTAATTGCAAATAAAATACGTCGATTAGAAGATCTAAAGACCAAGCACGCAAGATATCTAACAGCCTCAAATTTCTTGAAGAGAAGCCGAGACCATAATCTCATTCCTACGTGTGTCAAAATATCAACCAAAAAGGACATTCGAGGAAGCGCTAAGATCTTAAATCAGGCGAGTAAAAAGTTGTTCCGGACGGTAATCCAACAAAAACGCTCCGATCTATATGACATAAATAAATCACATCAACAAGTGAATTAAAGAAAGTTTTAACGACGTTTGATTATAATTTTTGCATGGAAACATTAAATAAACGCGAAATCAGTAAATATAACGAATGCAAAAACAAACATATAGAAAAATATCAAAAATTAACGACCAAATCAAATGTCAAACATCCGAATCAATGCCAGAACCAAAAGCAACCATTGACAAACACAGATCATAGATTAATCGCGCTCTATAATCTGTCAAAACAAACACTGGATGATGCAACTATTAGAGTTTTATCCAAAGGCCTCAATTTTGCGGGTACACAACGCAGATTACCGTATGAAGAAATTATCTGTAGTGTCGAGGACTGTTTATTTAAAAACAATATACGTAAAGAAGATTTGGAGGCGAGACGTCAAGACATTTCGTCTACGTTACGTCGATGTTCAGTGCCTAAACCGAATCTTCCCAAAGACGAATTTATAGCGCAGATAAGGGAAACGCCACGGTAATCATGGATACGTCAGTTTATAATTCTAAAATACAAGAACTTTTGTCGAATGTAAGCACTTATAAAAAAGGTTAAAAACGACCCAACAAATTGCACACTAAAAACAACTAGTGACCTCATAAAGAAACACTGCGAAGAATTAAATCTGGACGTAAAATGAATAATACCTACGTGCGCCAAATCACCAAAGTTGTATGGGTTATCAAAAATACACAAGCCCAATGCTCCATTACGTCCCATAGTGAGCCAAATCGATTCATCAACTTACAGTTTGGCTCAACACTTAGCGAAAATACTCTCACCGCTCAGGGGACATACAAGAGCACACATAAAGGATTCCTACCATTTTGTCAGCGAGATTAAAGACCTACATCTGGTAGACAATGAAACTATTGTCAGTTTTGATGTGCAGTCATTGTTTACATGCTTACCTGTTGAAAACTGCATCTTAATTGTAACTAGAAGGCTGAAAGAAAAAAACATGAATATGCAGTATTACTCAGACACTGCCTTACATCTGGCTACCTATTGTGGAATGAGGAGTTCTACCAGTAAGTAGATGGTGTGGCGATGGGCTCACCTGTATCTCCCATTGTCGCCGACATATTCATGGAAGACTTTAGGAGAAAGCCCTGCCTACTTCTCCCATAAATCCTAGATTCTACAAGCGGTACGTAGACGACACTTTCATAATTCTACCTTTAGATAAAATAACTGCATTTTTAGACCATCTTAACTCTATAAATTCTAAAATTCAGTTCACAATGGAGTTAGAGGCAAACAATTATTTAGCTTTTATAGATTTGATAGATGTGTTAGTGATTCGGAATCCTGATAACACCTTGAGCCATACTGTGTATAGAAAAAAGACCCATACAGATATATATTTAAACGGTGATTCTCAACATCATCCTTCACAGTTAGCTACCGTGGGTAAATCTTTGTTTCAGGAAGCACGAGGGATCTGTGAAAGTAAACACCTGGGCTGCCGAGCTCCACCATGTCAAGCAAGTTTTGCATGACAACAGGCTTCGGGTCCAGCGCCCAAGTTACAGTGAACGAGTGAAGCCGGCCACAGTCATGCATGTACCTGCTGTACTGCCATATGTTAGAGGAGTCACTGACAAGATTGGTTATATCTTGAAGCGCGCTTCCATCAAAATATACTTCAAGCCGCCGTAGAAGATTGGTGAGTTTTTACCATCAGTCAAGTGTAACGTCCCTCTGCAAGATGCAGGAGTGTACAAGCTTGATTGTGAATGTGGTCTCTCCTACATAGGACAAACTAAAAGATCAATTAAAACCCGCCTTAAAGAACATATAGCTGATGTGTAGAATCGACGTTCCGGGAAGTCTGCAGTCTGTGAACACGTACAGGATCGCCCCCGTCACTACATCAGATTTAATAGACTACAAATCCTCGCTAAAGAACACCGATTCCTTCCAAGGATGATTTGCGAGGCTATTAAAATCAAAAAACATCCTAATTTCAATAGAGAAGATGGCTGGGTTCTACCATCTGCTTGGGATTCTATAATAAATAAAATTAAATCCCAACCCAAGCATACAACTGCAAGACTTCAAGATATCATAAGTTCATACTGTGTAAATCGGAACAAAAGTTAGATTTTATCAAATTTTATTTTATTTTGTTAAATTTTAACAGGTAACCGCTGTTAACTATGACATCTGGACGTTGAACATCTCAGTCCTCCCCGTGACCATGGGTGCTGTAAAGCGCTCGAAACGTTGTAAATAATTGTAAATATCGTCTTTTTCTATTCTTGAGTACTAGTCGAATTATGTATTTAATTTAGGCAACTAATCTGTAAAAGGTATTCGACACGAGGGGTAAAAGAAGATTACACTGTATTAATACACTTGATACAAGTTCGTGAATGAATAATTTAATTAAGATCTGTAGTTAAAATGAATTGGTTCTCGTAGTATAGCAAAGATTGTGTTTAGTATGAATATATTTTCACATCGCTCTGTGATTCGCTTGCATCGATAAATTAGACAAGTTTTCCATGAAAATACCTATTTTCGTGTCAGAAATAGTGAACTTTACTGATAAAACCGCATCGTACTAAATGTTGTCCGGATAAAGTTTTTCGAAACACGAAATAATAAATAAGGCATGGAAAAAAATATATAAATTAATGTTCACATGAAATTTTAACGAAGTTTTAAAAATCCACCTTTTTCTAAGGACGTTGAAAAGACGTAGAAACAGTAAGTAGATCGAAGCTCTTCTCGTGCCCTAATTAATTGCCATCGTTAAAAACTTTTTACTTTACGGACATATATTTTTTTAAAGCTTAAGGTTTGAAGCGACTTTAAGAGCAGTCGATTACAAGCAAACATGTGAGTGAGTGTTTTAAATTTATAAGCAACCTTGGAGTGCGATTATAATAATTTAATATTCATGTGAATATCTCAACGACTTAAGTGCAAGTTTCATCAAATGGTATATGAACAAGTTCCCAGCCTAAGGTTATAAATTTGAAAGTGCTATTTAAAGAGAAGGCTTGTTAAGTCGGTGAGACTACACTACTGCACGCACAGTCAATGACGACTAAATTACCACCATCATCCATTGGGAATCGTAACAGTCGAGAAAAGAAACCTGAAATAGGAGATTGACAGCGGCATCTTCCTTACAACAGCTGAAAATAAATAATAAAGAAAATTTTGGTAACAAACCCGCCGTCCATTTGTAACTCGTATGGCACATATCGATCCAATTGAGTATATGGGAGGAGCTTGTTATGCTCGGCTGTGGACTGCAGATAAGCTATAATGAAGATGACGATCATGATTATGATGTGTGTCTAGGAAAAGAAGATGCAGGATATTTTTTTAATAACAAGTGAAAACTGATTTCTGTTAAACGTAGGTGTATAAGATTTTTCCAAATACTTGATATGCGCGTTCGAATTTTTAACAAATTTAACAGACGACATAGTTATTAACATACTATTACTTATGTGAAAAAAAAAGCCTTGATATCTGCTTTCATATTTTTGACATAATCAACAAAAGTCAGTTATTAAATTGTTGCTAATATTACAGGATATGTACTTTCGTATTTTTGACAAACTTAACAGAAGTCATAGCTATTAAGCCACTCTTGCTGATATTACTTGATATGTGCTTTCTGATTTTTGACAGTATTAAGAGACAGCTATCAACATACTAGCTAATATCTGCTCGCTTCGCTGGGCGCACGATAATATTATATTGCGGAACCTATAATTTTTTTGGGACTATCGTAAAGTCCGTTCTTAGTGAACACATTGCGAAATGAGTAAATGCACTAAATTTCAAGTCAATCGGGTGTATAGTTTTAGAGATATCATGATGAGTCAGCCAGTCAGTGGTATTATATATGTATATATATATATATATATATATATATATATATATATATATATATATATATGTATATGTAACAAAAACCCTGTGGTTCCCGTTAACTGCGTTATCAGAATCATTATCAAAGCATATAGAATTTTTTTATTTTTTAACATATTTGAAATAAATTAATTTTAATAAAAAAAAAATTTATTTGCAAATTGTATGTGGTTGCATTATCTCTGCATTGGCCGAGGAGTAAGAGGATTGTCAAAGACCCTGCATTACCTATACTCGAGTGAGTTAGAGGAAATAAAACCACATACAATTTGCAAATTAATGTTTTATTCATTAAATTAAATTTTTTTAAATGTGTTTTTTTGAAAAAAAATCTATACGCTTGGATACTGATTTTGATATTACTTGATAGATGATTTCGTTTAAATTTTTTTAGTCACTAGAACATTTTAATTATTGTTCGGACCTAGTTTTACCCGAGAGCAACTGCCCTAGGTTTAGCAATGTGTAAATCAAATACACTTCAGTTTACCGCCGGCTAAAACCTATGTATACTACTTAGGGTACTTCGGCTTTTAGCTGTGACATATCGAGATTTTGAAGTAGGTTTTTACTTTTTATTACAAGGTTGAAATTTTGACCCTTTCGAGTGTCGTCTAAGCATTAAAAAATCACTCCTTATTATTCCACCTTTGGATGTGCAATTTTTTTCATTTTTAAACGGACTATTAAGGTATATAAGGTATAGCCAATTTAATAGAAAACCGTCGTTAAAATCAGTTAACAATTGGCAAAGATATCGCTTTTTTATAGGATAGGGTGACAAACGAGCACACAGTCCACCTGATGGTAAGTGGTTGCTGTGGCCCATAGACATCTACATCTGTCCTCTATTACGAATCAAAATCCAGATGCGTTGTCATCCGTGAGGACTAAGATGGAATTCCTCGTTTTCCAATAAAAAGGGTCTCCGGTTCTCTATCAGAGCGTGGTCCGTCCCCTGTCGAGCCGACCCAATCGTGCTGTAACTATTTTACTAATGTAACTGCAGCATGGCTCTACATATGAAACTACGCTTAATAACATACATATATAAAAACTTGTAGTTGAATTAAAAACTTCCTCTTTTTTCAAATCGGCTGAAACAAGATGAAACTCTGAAGTTTAGAAGCACCTAATTATTAATTTTTCTTAGAAATGTACTTTATAGCTTTTTAATGAACTATTATTATTTATATATTTATTTCATAATTTTATATTTTCATTTAGATATTTTTGCATTTCATTCCGATAAATACATTGAGTTAAACAAAAAACTTACTTTTTAATTATTATAAATTGCGTTGTGCTTATGTACATCCATTGTCTTATAGAAGAAAAACAGGAAAGCAAAGTAACTAAACATTTGTCCTTGAATAATATTAATGTTGACATAACCAACGAAATCCCTCCAACGGGAACTCAATATTTATTCTCCGGTATTAGCTCGTGCCAGCCGCAAGTACACTTTACATTGCCTTGATACTATCGGCGCGGATCACGTTATTCAAAACTGTTTGATCGACATCAGTTACTATTGATTTAGTAATTTAATTAGTTTGTACGACGTCTCCGTAGAGTAGTTCAGCGTTTGATCACGGCGCTGTACGGCCGTGGATTCGAATCCCATACATAACAAGTGTATGGCCTACAAATAATAATTCTTTCTGATATATGTTCTTTCTGAGATATCTGATATTTCTGATGATTGTGTGCCCTAGTGAAATTTAAGCGTGTAAACCACCTCCGCAACAGGTAAAAATCCTACCGTAAGTGTAACTTTATCAAAAAAGAAATAGAAAATTATGTAGTTACGATACTATCATCTTTACCATTGCACCCAATCACGAGTCTTCTGATGATAGGCCTCGTCATTATATAAAACAACATGAAAAAAAATGTAGTATATATCCACTTCAATGGAATTAGCCTTTTCCAGCCTTAAACAGGGTTTTATCGTGATTGAAGTGATTCATTATCATCATTACAGCCCTTCACAAGACCACTGCTGAATACAGACCTCACCCAAGAAGTGGCACAAAGCACATTCCTGAGCCACCTGCATTCATCGACTTTCTGCATGTCTTACCAGATTTTCACTCCATCTAATAAGGGGGCCTACCGATACGAGGCTGCCACTCGGAAACTTTTTTCCACATCGGTTGTTGGTGCTTCGAGCTATATGGTTGGGCCCATTGCTACTTCAGCTTACTAAACCGTTGGGCTATGTCGATTACTTCGGTTCTACTGTGGATATCTTCATTTTTAAGTTTATCACGCAGAAAAACTCCGTAGCCCTCTTCATAGCTCATTGTCATTAAGCTTTCTCATACGGCCAGCAGCGAAGGATCAAGTTAAAGTAATTAGTAGTGAGTGCGGGTAAATGATATGAGTGAGCGTACAGTGGGCAAGATTGTTCTGGCGTATATGACGAATACACGCTCTAGGTATAAAAAGACCCGGAACTGTCACCGGCAACCGAGTATTTTATTTTTTGGAGTTGGTATTGGGAAGACGCCGCTGCCCATCCCTGTTTCATTTACCCTTTGTCACCTTTTACGACACCCTTAGGAGGGGATGAGTGGATTTTCCACTATACATGCTTTTGTGTAATTGTATCGATATTTTATATTATATATAACCTTAATCTTTAGAAATGCGTTTAAGACAGTTTGACATGGTTTGTAATATTCTTAATTAATTATTTTAAAAACGAAAAAAACTAACTCAAATTAATTCAGTTCACTTCAGATTGAAAGAGTACCTAGTATGTCCAATTCACTAAATATTCGTAAACTACAAGTCTCAAGGCACTTTCACTTGATTCCATCGTTGAGTAGCAGATATTTAGTACTGCGCAGTTTTTAAATTAAATTGAATAATCTTCATGATAAAACATCATGACGTTATTACGGTGGTTATTACTCGTCAGATTGAATTCCGCACGAAACAAGTGTAATGGGTCTGTGGCGCCACGCCGCCAAAGCATAAAAAGAGTGTATTAGTCTTTGGACTTGAGCATTTTGTCTATGCTTACCCACTCTAAGTACGTGGTTGTAAGAATATAGGGTTTTACTTAATTCTAAGCTCAATCAATCCTGTTATTACGCACTATCTTTTATACCTGTCACTTTGGTGCCAGCATTATCAATATATAGTTCATAACTATTAATGCCGTTTTAATGAATACCCCGGGACTACAACATGATACCAGCATAACACCATAGGTCTATTGGATCCTGCTTTTCCTACCAACATTGGGTGATGTTTGTTCATACGGAAATTACGGTGGTAAAAACACCTCCATGACCACAGTTTAAAGATCAAAAAAAAACACTGGAGAAATTTCTAACTTTTAAGAAAGGAAAATTTTGGTGTTTCCCAAATGTAAACTTTAAACATGAAATTGAAGGTCTAAGTTATCTTTCGCACGCGCTATATTTTGTAAGATCGTCGCTCTAAGTTGTAGGTTATTATACTGTTGGTATGAAGTTTACTACTTGAAAACTTCTACGCGAAGTAGTTGCTATTCATGTATTATTTTTTTACTTTTTGTAAGTTTATAATTTTTTTATTAAAGTTTATACTTGATATTATTGTCTCCGGACGAACTTCATTTTTTATTTTGATGTTTACAGAAAGAAGTGAGTAAGAAAAAATGCAATAAATTGTAGTAGTTTTTGTTACTATAATCATTTTTCTTTTTTATTGCTAGTGAAAAAACTGGCACCAAAGAATAATTGTTTTGTGCCATTTTTTTCTCTGAAATAATATTAAAGTATTTATTCCCAATTAAGTACCGAACAATGCTAAAATTATTAGAAATACCAAACAGTCTATACTCGTATCAATTTCAGTCAATTACTTGGCCGACCAAGCTTTTCTCTGCGTTAGAAAACAACTAAATTTTCAGATGGATTACACCTATCTTTTTTATAGGATAAGAGTGGCAAGTGAGCACACAGTCCTCAAGCCTGAAGACTAAGATAAAATGACTCGTTTTGTTCTCTACACTCACCATACGAAACACAACAGCATGGAGCTGCTATTTGATGCTGGCCTTCTGGTGAGAATTCTAGAAAAACTTATAAAATAAAACAGTATCTTTATATCTCTTATCCACAAAAAAAAAAAAATTTCTTTTTAAAAAAAAAAAAATTTTTTTTTTTCTATCAAATTTTGTATTTTAGCCAAATCGTAGGAGCCATTATTGAGAAACCAGTTATTCCCAAATAATATACATATTATATAATTTAATAATTCCAAAAAAGTATTGAATATGTTTGATTGTTTATCTATTAAACAATATTTTTCTATAAAACACTGTAGTAATCAAGTATTTTTCGACCGAAGCTTTGGCCTCAGGTTTAACCAAGTTAAAAATAGGCATTATTATTAAACTAAACATTTTATTAGTCTATAATAATTGATTTTGTACTGAAATCACTAAACATAATGAAAGAAATAAAAAGGAGAAATAAAGAACATACTTATTTGTTGCTGCAATTACTTAACAGCAACAAAAAACTTTTATAACAAAATAATTGAAATAAAACATTCTGGATTGCAGCAATAGTGCGTGTACAAGTCTAGTTTGTTGCCTTGTATGTGAATACATGTGGAAAACGAATTTGCCTAGAAAGGAGATTTAGCTGGATCGATTTTTCGCCACCGTAAACCCCTACATTGTAAATTTAATCGAAATTGTTAGAGCCGTTTTCGAGAAATCGATTAGAAATAAATATGCTGGTATATAGTGCTCGTATAACAGTATAGAATATTAGAGAGGGGCTTACACTTTTTCAAGCGATCTGCTGTGAACTTTCGCATTACTTTTGACCTTTCGGTAATTAGTTTAATGCATTATACTTTATACCTACATATTTCCCATAAAGAGATCCCACTAACTACACTAACATCACAGCAACTTTTGCTTTTGTTAATATGAAATTAAGTTTGAAAGAGAGGCTGATTGGTAATGACTCGTTTTATCTCTCATTTCTATCATGATCGGAGCCAACATTTTTGTGGAATGACAAAACATTTTGAATAAAACTAGTTTTACGGATTTTGTTGCGTTAAATTAGTTTATTTTTATTACGTTACGTTTAAAATTGGTAGGTATCGGTGTTCATTTGAGTATTTTCAGTCTCTCAAGTCAGTAGATTTGAACACTTTTTCAGACTGCAAACTTCTCACCATCACAACAAATTTGATATACCACAAATTAAAAATAAAATCTGATTCCTATCAAGAATAATTCATGAGGCTATTGAAATCAAGAAACATTCAAATTGTATTAGAGAAGATGGCTACTATTTGCTAGGGATACAATAATTAACAAATTTAAATCTCAACCAGAACATACCACTGTAAGATTTCAAGATGCAATAAGTACCATCTCTGAAGATCGGACCAAAAGTTATAACTTTTAAGTTGAAGGTAGCCATGGTTAACTAAGGCATGAGACCTTGAATACCTCAGTTACTCCATGACCATGGGTGCTACAAAATACTCGAAAATCGGGAATATAAAAATAAATTAATTAAAAACACTGGAAAATAATGAAAAATTTGACTTGCTTCGCAAAAAGTTCGCCATCATCACACAATGTTATATCACACATTAAAACTATATATGTACCACTGAAGGCAAACTTTCCCGTTTTGTATTTTCCATAAGGATTTTTGATAGGCTATAATCTATGATGTCAGACTACGATGGCTATCCGAGCACAGAACCTGAGTATGAAGCCTATCTAACCGCAGAGATGTGATGTCTTACACCATATGACGTTATTTCCAGATTCGGCTGACATGGTGATGTTTGTTGTCCAATAAATAATTTAACTATGAGTGCAAACTTAATTATTGATTGCTTTTATAATACTACTGAATGTTGAAAAAAGTGATATAAGTAACAAGCTAATTACTCATCGTTAAGTACCATAGGCTGCAAATCTGCTGCCGTGGTATATCCCTGAAACTCTTTACCGCTGTATTGGAAGACGTTTTAAAGTAACTGGACTGAAATAGATGCGGTATCAACATCAATGGCGAGTACATCACTCGTTCGATTTGCTGAATGTAATTGTGGCTGGAGAACCATAGAGACCATGGAGGATCTGAACACTATGCTTAATGATCTCTATAGTTTCTTACAACGGATAAATCTTAAAATAAACATGGACAAAACAAAGGTCATGTTCAATGTCCATGTAAGTTGAGAGTAACACGCTCGAAGTTGTTGACGAGTATGTTCACCTAAGACACAATGTCTGACTAAAGTAGTAAGGTTTAAAATAAAGTTACAGCCTATATACGTCCCACTGCTGGGCACAGGCCTCCCCTCACTTCTGAGAGGGTTTTAGGGCAAGGAAGTGTCCGTCGCGCAGCCCCAATGCCCGTTGGCGAACTTCACATACACATTTTTTTCTTATTCCTCAGACTTGCAGGTTTCTTTACGATGATTTCTTTCACCGCCGACCACGTGGTAAATCAGCACTTAAAATTGCAATAAACAATTTCATTGATGCCGGCGGTGATCGAACCCGAGTTACTTTTTTTACGTTTGTCACCCAATGCTATAAAAAATAACGTACTACATATTACTTAATATGAAACAATATACTTTTATTCATAAAGCTAAGAAATACTGCACAGAGAAACTTGAGGCATACTGAAAGATTGACACATAGTGTAATGCCAAGCACTAGCCTCTATAGGAAAAATTGTTCAGCTATGTGTATAAAAATTTTCAATGCACTGCCTACAGAGTTTCAATCACTCCCAAAGGTACTTTTTCGCAGGATTGTCAAACAATGGCTTGAGGAGCAATGCCTCTACTCTGTTGAAGAATATTTAAATTTTATGATTAGGATTAGGAATCGATATTAAAATGAATTAAGTAACTACTATCATATTATTTTAATTAAATTAAATGTAATAAAATTATTATGATGATTTTGAAAACATGTTATTAATTTATTAGTTGTGAAAATGTAATTAATGTATTAGATAAATATTTGTATGCCAACATTATGACAAAACATGCTGGACTTAAATAATTTACCAACCGTAAATAATGTACCATGTTTTCTGCAAATAAATTATGATTATGATTATGAAACGCACTGCGTTTTATTTATATACCTTTTATATTTATTGTTCTGGTAAACGTTAAAGCTTTCCCTATACAACTTTCATGAAGTTTTGGTCAATATTTCTCAATCTCAGTTCTTGCTTGATCCTTAATATTAATCATAATTTCTTTGAGGGAAATTTGAATATACTCCAACGATAGAAGCTGTCTAGGGATGTTGATAGATTATAAAGTTTGTTTATGCGTATGTATGTGCGTAAATTTCGGAGAGGTTTCTTGACACATCTAGTTTTGTAAGTTTTTTATGATATTTTGTAAGATCAAACACGTGTTACATGTACTGTTGACGGTGAAATTCAATTGAGTCAATAGTCAAAACGTTGTCAAAAAGGAAAGAAACGGTGATAAATCTCAGGTTAAATCCTATAGATGTATACGTTTGTCTCTTTTTAGTGTCGCTTATTCATTTCATCGAATTTTAAATCACAACGGTTCTAAGGAGAATTTCATTTCAATAAATATAATCCTCAATACCCGTTTTGATAAAATCGGTATTATAAATATTTAAACCTTATAACATTCTACAACAACCATATAACATTCTTATCTATCTTTGTACATAACGTCAGAAATTTTATAATTGATATTATAAAACCTTTTCAGTTATTGGAATTAAGCCTTTGAACTTCTTACCGTTGTCTTGTTCTTGTCTGTTAAACGAGTTCAAACAATAAATTCCTTTAAAAACAAGTTAAGAACATTATCTTTCCCTGTAATTTCTCCATTTTCCATTATGTAAAAGATAAGCATGCTTAGTTTGGCCTTTCTAAGATTTCTTGACTCCTGTATATATCTTTTAAGCTTTTTCTCTGAATTTATAGCTATTGCGAGAAAATTAGCCTACTTGTGAGCTTCTAGCCGCTTCTACTCACAAGGTTTCCCGCAGTAGCGACTTGTTGAAGCTGTGGCGTATCTTTTTGTCTCAAACTTTCTTAAACATAAAAAAAAATACAACCTGTGTAATTTTATAATTTATTTTGAAGAAAAAATCCTGCTGATTTTCTTGCTGGTTTTCCCAGTACATAAGTTTTCTCTGAACGTCGCTTCTGTCATAAAAGTAATTAATGATTTCTGAATGAATGAATTGTTATAATGAATAAAAATTATTCTATTCTATTCTATTATTACACCCTAACCATAAATTTCTCTTTTCAATTTGGTTAATTTTTGTCATTTGATCGTTTGTTTTTTCAATGTTTGCTATTGTAAATTTACGAATTATAAGCAAAATTTAAATCAATAAACTTAATTGTCACAAATATCCATGTTATTTTATTTTATACTTTTTTGTGTTCCTCTTGTTCTTGATTTTATAATATATTTAGTGCAAACGTGATAAAAATGTTTTAGCTAAAATTCTTTGCTTACAGTAAAATGTTTCATAGACGCAATGGACTAAGTATATTGAAGAGTGAATAAATCATTAAGCTGCCCTATAATAAAGTTATAGCGTACATAAATACGTCTCGCGGCGCACTGACAACCTCTCGTTTCTGAGAGGCTTATGGAGAAATTAGTCTTTGAAATATTTTAGTCCTGCATATTTTCTCACTACGTTTTCATTCTCCGCAGAGCACAGTAAATTAGAGCTTAAAATTGCAATTAATAATTTTCTTGGGGACGGTGGGAATCGAACCCGGGTTGCTTGGGTATTGTGAAATTTACGGCTTCGTTATATTTTTACATAAAATAATATTGAGGTGATGTAGTATTTAGCTTAGATTCTTTCACATGGTGTTTAGTTAATTATGTATTCATTTTTCATAACATTAATTACATAACACTCTATTGTGAAGAGTCAAAATGTGTCAAAAAGGCACGTATGGCAATTCACAATGCTGTGTTGGTCCCTACTTTAACGTATGGTAGTGAAAGTTGGGTGTGGCAGAAGAAGCACGAGAGTAGAATCAACGCAGTAGAAATGCGATCGTTAAGGAGTATGTTAGGGCTGAATCTGAACGACAGGGTAAGAAATTGTGTAATAAGAGAAGAGTGTGGTTTGCAAGATGATGTTGTGACCAGGATTAAGAAAGGAATGCTTTGGTGGTTTGGTCATGTGGAAAGAATGAATGAGGAAAGAGTGACAAAGAAAATTTATGTTGCAGAAGTGAATGGCAGAGTCGAAAAGGGACGTCCTAGGCGAAAATTTATCGACCAAATTGGCGATTTATTGAAAACGGGCCAAATTAGGAGTACCCTTAACCGACTAGCATGTATGCGTAGGTGTATGGATGTGAAGGAGGCGAGAGAGGTGTGTCAGGATCGTGCCAAATGGAAGTCTGTGGTCTCTGCCTACCCCTCTAGGTGACAGGCGTGAGTGTTTATGTTTTATTAATTAATGTCGTATGAGCAAAATTATCGTGTAACTTAATATTTAGGTATATGGAAGCTTTCCTTAAACTCGTAAAAGTTCTCGTTCAACCGCGTGTCTTAAAACGAGGCGACAAAGAGACCAAATGGCTTTTGCTTGATTGCTTCGCTAGAAAGGCTTTATGATTATGTAACGGATTTCAGAAAATTTCTCATAGCCTTTTCCACACCAAACACTTCATTCGCCCATAGACCACATTTCCATTTGAAGATATGGTAAATTAAAATTGTTGTACATATTTTAGTTTAAGTGTTTACAAATTTATTATTTTATTTGGAAAAAGTTATATAACATCAGTTATAAAATTTCTGATGTTATGTACAAAGATAGATAGAATTTTATAAAAGGTGTAAATGACCGTCACTTATCATTTCTTTCAGAAACAACCAGGATTTTATCGAAACGGGTGTTGATGATTATAAACTTTGAAAATAATAAAGAAAGACAAACTTATACATCTATAGGATTTAGACTGCGTAAGAATGAAATGGAAAACAGTATAGAGTGTTTCCTATGAGCAGTAAGGATTAAAGACGATTTTGTTGATTAGAAAAGACTGAATACTTTATTATATATATATATATATATATATATATATATATATATATATATATATATATATATATATATATATATATAATATTTAAAAAATCATGAGTGCAATTAGTTTAATTTAAATTTTCGTGTTTTTAAAAAATACTAAAAAAAGGACTCGAAAAAATAGATTTTCTCAAAAAAAGAAAGGAACTAAAAAAAATTAAAAAAAAAATCAGTCGGTCGGTCTGGGCTCGAACCATGGTATTACGATTTTGTGACGCCAATATACCAATTAAGCTATTCGTAGTTAAAACTGTCAAAATTTACCTTCTTATTCTAATGATATTGTAGCAGTTTTTCATTGCCTAAAAACACGGACAAAAAGACATTTTCTAAAAATAAATCCTAGCTAGATCGATTTATTGCCCCCGAAACTCCCTGCACACAAAATTTTATGAAAATCGTTGGAGCCGTTTCCGAGATTCCGATTATATATATATATATATATATATATATATATATATATATATATACTGTGTATATGTGCAAATTTTATTAAAATCGGTTAAGTAGTTTAGGAGGCCATCGCGGACAAACAACGTGACACGTAATTTATATATAATAAGATATATATTATAAAATATGTAGAATAAATAGTACAATATTTTTTAAACTAGGTATCAATATCATAATAAATAAACCCGACAATTGTCCTACTACTGATACTCTGCATTCGACTAATTCTCTCAGCTTAGCTTTCTGAAGGCGTCACTTCTATCGCATGTGAACTGTACAACACATGATATTACAGATAACATCCTATGATTACCTCAGTGTCTGACACTTATGAAAGAATATACAATTTCATTTTACATATGAACGTCAGAACAAAGTAAAAGCTATAGCAGGGAATATGAAAGTTCCCTCTACGCGTTCTGTCTGTGCCTCTGCTCAGTTCGTTATTCTTCACGTGACTAAATCATAAAGACGCTCTGGTGTGTAGCATGGCGTATATTTTGATTATATTTTGCTATTTAAATAATTGATTTACTTTATATAACATAATGATGATTGACATAGGTATTAATGGGTTCCGATTAGCCACAAATCGTTTGCAACTTTGCAAATTTTTGATTGTGAAGAGCTAGTACCTAATTTTTGTTAAAGTATCGTTAGATTTTTGTTAAAGTATCGTTAGATTTTTGTTAAAGTATCGTTAGATTTTTGTTAAAATATTGTTAGATTTTTTGTTAAAGTATCTGTTAAAATATTCTTACGCAGTATTCAAGATTTCTAAAAATAATTTACATTTAAATTGAATGAATCTATTTTTACGGATTTTATGGTATTTAATTCTACTTATTTTTAATATATCATGTTTAATTCTACTGAGAGATTCTATTTTAATTCTACTGAGAGATTCGATTCCACTTATTTTAAAAAAAATTACGCGATAAAATCCTCGAAATTAGTTCTATTCAATGTGTAGTGTAATAGTGTTCGAGTAAATATAAGAAATAAATACGATTACTTACTACCTTACCTTTCTACCTTTTTGTTAAACTACAAAATTGCTATGATAATAGAAATTGATTCCTCTTTCTTCGAGAACACAATATATATATTTTAATGCATCGCATGTGAAATATGATAAATGTTTCGATTCCTTCAAACTGCAAAAATGCAGCCAATAATCAGACTCGGGTAAGACGTTAATATTTTCTGTCGTGCTGTCGGCCCGTATAAGTAAACTGCCTCTCTTGTCACTCTCCTGTCACTCTCTGGTCATGGGCCTCTCCCATTCGAGATTGACGATCACAGTTCTAGACGTGTCGTAGTTTTAGCGCTGCTGCCATTGAGTTATATTGTACTACGTAGTACATTATAACACAATGGCTGCTGCCCGTCGCAAGTCCTAGCGCGGTCCTTGAGCGGTTGGTCCTATACAATCCACACGCTCTCGCTGCAATATATCGCGTAAGAAATACGCCCAAATTTTGGAATTATTTCCATCAAAAAAAGTAAAGCAAACTTAAGAAATTAAATAAAACGTGAATAACATAGATTTTTAAATTATCTATCCACTAGTGTGATCCTCAAAAAAAGCGTTGCCTTTAACAACAGATGCATGTAATCGATAATTTTAGTCATTTTTTAAAAGTTGATTATAAATGTATTTATAACACATAAAACAAATTAGAAAGTGGAAAGTGATGATAGGATATGGAACATTAATAATGTGCTTTTAAATGTAGGTTATTTCTCATAACTAATGAGATAATAGTCTCTGAAAAACGCACCATCGCAAGGTTTTGGTCGGGGTATCGCCTTAAGCAAACGGGATGGTTATACCGCTACTTAAACCATGAGATTTTTCTGGCATTTCTCATAGTCATCTCATACAATTTACCGTCTAGTACGGTGTAAGAATGTGCACTACCCCTTTTTTATATAGAAAAGGGGCAAACGAGCATACGGTTCACCTGATGTTAAGTGACTACCGCCGCCCATGAATATCCACAACACCAGAGGAATTGCAGGTGCGTTGCCGGCCCTTTAGAAGTGGAAGTCGTAAGAGGCGGTAGATGGAAACAAATCGGAAGTTCGCCAACCTAGGCAACCGTAGTTTTTACTTTTTTTTTGCAAGGTAATCTATGGGGGAGGCCTATGTTCAGCAGTGGACTTTGATGGGCTGTACCGGTAATGGCAACCTCTTACGACATGATGATGATGGATCCTGTTACGCTGCCAACACACTGCTCGCCCGCTAGCTATGAAATATAAATTGGGGTTAACTGATAGAGAAATAAGACATTTTGTCCGTCCTTTGTAACCTTTAGTTAAAGGTATTTATATATATATATATATATATATATATATATATACATATACATATATATATATATATATATATATAGTACCCGGTTGACCGAGCTTTGCTCGTTATTTTTCGCTCGGTTTTTTTTTAATTCGTGTGTTTTGGAAATTATATTTAGATACAAATTACATACTGATGAAATACGAATAATATTTTTTGATCTTAGCGACATAATAGAAAAAACTGAAGTGGTTATTTGAATAAAAAATCATGAGTGCAATTAGTTTAATTTAAATTTTCGTGTTTTTAAAAAATACTAAAAAAAAGGACTCGAAAAAATAGATTTTCTCAAAAAAAGAAAGGAACTAAAAAAAAATTAAAAAAAAAATCGGTCGGTCGGTCTGGGCTCGAACCATGGTATTACGATTTTGTGTACCAATTAAGCTATTCGTAGTTAAAACTGTCAAAATTTACCTTCTTATTTTAATGATATTGTAGCAGTTTTTCATTGCCTAAAAACATGGACAAAAAGACATTTTCTAAAAATAAATCCTAGCTAGATCGATTTATTGCCCCCGAAACTCCCTGCACACAAAATTTTATGATAATCGTTGGAGCCGTTTCCGAGATTCCGATATATATATATATATATATATATATATATATATATATATATATATATATATATATATATATATATATATATATACTGTGTATATGTGCAAATTTTATTAAAATCGGTTAAGTAGTTTAGGAGTCCATCGCGGACAAACAACGTGACACGTAATTTATATATAATAAGATATATATTATAAAATATGTAGAATAAAACGTACGATATTTTTTAAACTAGGTAACAATATCATAATAAATAAACCCGACAATTGTCCTACTACTCATACTCTGCATTCGACTAATTCTCTCAGCTTAGCTTTCTGAAGGCGTCACTTCTATCGCATGTGAACTGCACAACACATGATATTACAATATATGATCAGTGTCTGACACTTATGAAAGAATATACAATTTCATTTTACATATGAACGTCAGAACAAAGTAAAAGCTATAGCAGGGAATATGAAAGTTCCCTCTACGCGTTCTGTCTGTGCCTCTGCTCAGTTCGTTATTCTTCACGTGACTAAATCATAAAGACGCTCTGGTGTGTAGCATAGCGTATATTTTGATTATATTTTGCTATTTAAATAATTGATTTACTTTATATAACATAATTTTGTGTCTATTATTTTATTTGAAGATTGACATAGGTATTAATGGGTTCCGATTAGCCACAAATCGTTTGCAACTTTGCAAATTTTTGATTGTGAAGAGCTAGTACCTAATTTTTGTTAAAGTATCGTTAGATTTATGTTAAAGTATCGTTAGATTTTTGTTAAAATATTGTTAGATTTTTGTTAAAGTATCTGTTAATATATTCTTACGCAGTATTCAAGTTTGATTTTCCAAAAATAATTTACATTTAAATTGAATGAATCTATTTTTACGGATTTTATGGTATTTAATTCTACTTATTTTTAATATATCATGTTTAATTCTACTGAGAGATTCTACTTTAATTCTACTGAGAGATTCGATTCCACTTATTTTAAAAAAAATTACGCGATAAAATCCTCGAAATTAGTTCTATTCAATGTGTAGTGTAATAGTGTTCGAGTAAATATAAGAAATAAATACGATTACTTACTACCTTACCTTTCTACCTCTTTGTTAAACTACAAAATTGCTATGATAATAGAAATTGATTCCTCTTTCTTCGAGAACACAATATATATATTTTAATGCATCGCATGTGAAATATGATAAATGTTTCGATTCCTTCAAACTGCAAAAATGCAGCCAATAATCAGACTCGGGTAAGACGTTAATATTTTCTGTCGTGCTGTCGGCCCGTATAAGTAAACTGCCTCTCTTGTCACTCTCCTGTCACTCTCTGGTCATGGTCCTCTCCCATTCGAGATTGACGATCACAGTTCTAGACGTGTCGTAGTTTTAGCGCTGCTGCCATTGAGTTATATTGTACTACGTAGTAAATTATAACACAATGGCTGCTGCCCGTCGCAAGTCCTAGCGCGGTCCTTGAGCGGTTGGCCCTATACAATCCACACGCTCTCGCTGCAATATATCGCGTAAGAAATACGCCCAAATTTTTGAATTATTTCCATAAAAAAAGTAAAGCAAACTTAAGAAATTAAATAAAACGTGAATAACATAGATTTTTAAATTATCTATCCACTAGTGTGATCCTCAAAAAAGCGTTGCCTTTAACAACAGATGCATGTAATCGATAATTTTAGTCATTTTTTAAAAGTTGATTATAAATGTATTTATAACACATAAAACAAATTAGAACGTGGAATGTGATGATAGGATATGGAACATTAATAATGTGCTTTTAAATGTAGGTTATTTCTCATAACTAATGAGATAATAGTCTCTGAAAAACGCACCATCGCAAGGTTTTGGTCGGGATATCGCCTTAAGCAAACGGGATGGTTATACCGCTACTTAAACCATGAGATTTTTCTGGCATTTCTCATAGTCATCTCATACAATTTACCGTCTAGTACGGTGTAAGAATGTGCACTACCCCTTTTTTTATATAGAAAAGGGGCAAACCAGCATACGGTTCACCTGATGTTAAGTGACTATCGCCGCCCATGAACATCCACAACACCAGAGGAATTGCAGGTGCGTTGCCGGCCCTTTAGAAGTGGAAGTCGTAAGAGGCGGTAGATGGAAACAAATCGGAAGTTCGCCAACCTAGGCAACCGTAGTTTTTACTTTTTTTTTGCAAGGTAATCTATGGGGGAGTCCTATGTTCAGCAGTGGACTTTGATGGGCTGTACCGGTAACGGCAACCTCTTACGACATGATGATGATGGATCCTGTTACGCTGCCAACACACTGCTCGCCCGCTAGCTATGAAATATAAATTGGGGTTAACTGATAGAGAAATAAGACATTTTGTCCGTCCTTTGTAACCCTTAGTTAAAGGTGTTTGCACTTAAGCACAATATATATATATATATATATATATATATATATATATATATATATATATATATATATATATATATATATATATATATAAATACCTTTAACTAAAGGTTACAAAGGACGGACAAAATGTCTTATTTCTCTATCAGTTAACCCCAATTTATATTTCATAGCTAGCGGACGAGCAGTGTGTTGGCAGCGTAACAGGATCCATCATCATCATGTCGTAAGAGGTTGCCGTTACCGGTACAGCCCATCAAAGTCCACTGCTGAACATAGGACTCCCCCATAGATTACCTTGCAAAAAAAAAGTAAAAACTACGGTTGCCTAGGTTGGCCAACTTCCGATTTGTTTCCATCTACCGCCTCTTACGACTTCCACTTCTAAAGGGCCGGCAACGCACCTGCAATTCCTCTGGTGTTGCGGATGTTCATGGGCGGCGGTAGTCACTTAACATCAGGTGAACCGTATGCTCGTTTGCCCCTTTTCTATATAAAAAAGAGGTAGTGCACATTCTTACACCATACTAGACGGTCAATTGTATGAGATGACTATGAGAAATGCCAGAAAAATCTCATGGTTTAAGTAGCGGTATAACCATCCCGTTTGCTTAAGGCGATACCCCGACCAAAACCTTGCGATAGTGCGTTTTTCAGAGACTATTATCTCATTAGTTATGAGAAATATACTACATCTAAAAGCACATTATTAATGTTCGATATCCTATCATCACATTCCACGTTCTAATTTGTTTTATGTGTTATGAATACATTTATAATCAACTTTTAAAAAATGACTAAAATTATCGATTACATGCATCTGTTGTTAAAGGCAACGCTTTTTTGAAGATCACACTAGTGGATAGATAATTTAAAAAATCTATGTTATTCACGTTTTATTTAATTTCTTAAGTTTGCTTTTTCTTTTTTAATTGAAATAATTCCAAAATTTGGGCGTATTTCTTACGCGATATATTGCAGCGAGAGCGTGTGGATTGTATAGGGCCAACCTCTCAAGGACCGCGCAAGGACTTGCGACGGGCAGCAGCCATTGTGTTATAATGTACTACGTAGTACAATATAACTCAATGGCAGCAGCGCCAAAACTACGACACGTCTAGAACTGTGATCGTCAATCTCGAATGGGAGAGGCCCATGACCAGAGAATGACAGGAGAGTGACAAGAGAGGCAGTTTACTTATACGGGCCGACAGCACGACAGAAAATATTAACGTCTTACCCGAGTCTGATTATTGGCTGCATTTTTGCAGTTTGAAGGAATCTACCATTTATCATATTTCACGTGCAATGCATTAAAATATATATTGTGTTCTCGAAGAAAGAGGAATCAATTTCTATTATCGTAGCAATTTTGTACTTTAACAAAGAGGTAGAAAGGTAAGGTAGTAAGTAATCGTATTTATTTCTTATATTTACTCGAACACTATTACACTACGCATTGAATAGAACTAATTTCAAGGATTTTATTGCGTAATTTTTTTAAAATAAGTAGAATCGAATCTCTCAGTAGAATTAAACACGCTATATTAAAAATAAGTAGAATTAAATACCATAAAATCCGTAAAAATAGATTCATTCAATTTCGTTAAAGATGTTTGCACTTAAGCACAAAAGATATATATATATATATATATAAATAAGTTAAAAAAATCTTTCTAAATCGTTCAGTTACATTTTAAGTCTTGAAATATATCAAAAAGAATTTTGCCTCACAGTAAATCAAAAACCGTTAATCATACATTTTTAGATTAGGTATACTGTGTAGAGCCGGAGTAAGAATATCTAATGCCCACAGAAATCTAAATATAATTAGAAGTCGTAAAAGCGCGTGAACTTGTCGCCGCAAATGTGACTCGTAGGCCACAAGCGCGCGAGGAGCGTTTGTTTCGGTCACCAGTACTGTTTCAGACGCAGAGACGTAAAAATGGTGTTTTGAAGCATATCCAACTGCGGAAATCCACAATTTGCAAATTTTCAAATAAAGGGATAACATTTCATAAATAAGTACTTAGTGTTTTAAATAATGTTGTGTTTAATGAAATATACTTAAATAAAATAATCCACCTCCAGTACTACGATTGTCTCCGAAATTAAATAATTGTTTTCTCATTTCCATATCCATTGATTCCTAAGCCAGTTCAGGTCTATAAGTGCGACAGCTAAAATCAGCGATGGATTTATAGTATGGGCAATAAACAAAATTGTTGCGTACGTAAATTTCCCAGAACATGGCCGCAGGAGTCGAATGCGAGTCAGTTACGTGACACAACTATTTTGTATCGATAATTTATTATGTTTGGCTTACCTAGTTTTAACGAAACGGAAATTTCGTTAAACGATTTTTCGTTAAATATTTATTTACACCTTTCTACTTTTTTTCTTTCTACATATTTTATACAGTTAACCGTTTATCGGCGATTATCTGTTTGTTTGTACTTTTAAATTACTTGATAAATTTTTAATCAGTTATATTGTAAGGATAAGCAATTATATTGTAAGGATAGTAGTCTTAATTCGATCTGGAAGAAGCCGGAAAACTGAAAAGTAGCAAACAACAGAAAGTCAGTTATAGATCTTTAAAACTAATAAAAAATTATAAATATGTCACCCGTACATATATTTATTCATTTGATGTTTGTGTAATGTTGTATTCATTTTACTTATACATCTGTTATTTAATACAATACTTTTATTACAAGTTTCCAAAAGATCCGGTTATTAAAGATATATTTATTCTTAACGTATTATTATTTCCCCCTTTTTTTTAATTATAAAACGTCTAAAAGCTAAAGCTAAGACTAAAAGCATCTATTACTGAGACAATTTCAGTGAATTAGTTATATTTTGGTGTGAGACTCCTGGAAGATCAACGACGCTTAATAGAAAGTTATCGAAACGTACGTTGGGCTGCACTATGCCCAAGTGAGAGCGAGCGCGCAATGTCATTCTCTGTTTTTCGCATACTTTAATTATTGGACCGAGTGGCTACGCCTCCTGAGATTTTGCGTTTTTATAAAATATTCCTTAACGCAATAGTTTATAAATTAATCTTTGTTGCATGAATGCTAGATATTTTGTAGGCGTAATTGTGTATTTATTGTTAGTCTATGTGTGAGATCTACGACCTGGTGACACGCGTCCCGATATTAAAAGACAGTAGAAGGCATTTCTATTGTCTTATTATTTAGATTTGTGTGCTAATGCCCCATTATATGATCCCATGCCCCATCTAAGGCCATCATCCCGTGGTTGTCGGAAGAGACGACAAAGGGAAGCTAAAACACGATATGGCTAACAGCATCTTCCTGATAACAACTGAAAGTAATACCAAAACTGCGGTTGACAACCTGCATGACAAAGAGCCGTGGTAGCTCAGATGGTTAACGCTCGCTGTAAATATAACAGAACGCGAGTAACCCGGGTTCGATCCTCGCCGGCACCAATGAAATTGTTAATTGTAATTTTAAGTGCTGATTTACCACGTGCTCGGCGGTGAAGGAAAATATCGCGAGGAAACCTGCATGTCTGAGGAATAAGAAAAAAAAAATAATTTCGAAGAAATGTGAAGTTCGCCAACACGCATTCACGGCGTACACTTCTTTGCCCTAAAATCCTCTCAGAAATGAGGATAGGCCTGTGCCCAGCAGTGGGGCGTATATAGGCTGTAACTTTACTTTACTTTACTTTATGCCAAGCGTGGCAACTATGGCTAAACCCCTCATATGAGATAATCGAAAAGAAAATATGAGACAATTAGCACCGAATTAAATATGATACACTACCCCAGGAGGGTACCAGCACTCCTGGAGAATTCCTCGCTGAGCATCCACGACCATGTTTCTCCACTTCTGAGCGTGGGTGCTCAGGCTGCCCCGCGTATTCTGGGGGGGGGGGGGGCAAAATTCCGCTCAAGACTACAACTGCTCGGGGCAAACGGAGCAACAAGACCAAGGCGACCCCTGCCACGCTGTCCGTGAATTTCTGCAATAACCATCTCGAGACGGCGAGGCCGGCTCTGCTCTTCCTGACCGAGACGCAGGTGTCCTCTCCGGCTGATGTCTCGTATCTCTCCTACCCGGGGTACAAACTGGAACACTCCTTCGTGCCTCGGGCTGGATTTTACGTTTACGTCAGAGAGGACATCTGTTCTCGACGTCTCGGCAGACTTGAAGGTACGGACCTGTCATCCGGACGGTAAAGCGACACCATCCACGCGTCTACAGGTGCCTCTATAGGTCCCATAGCGGTAATGCCGAAACAGACCGACTCTTCAACCACGTTCACGTTCAGATCCCCTCCGCAGAGATCGTGATCCTCGGCGATTTTAACGTCCATCACGCCGAATGGCTTGGTTCACGTTTAGCCGATCATGCGGGGAGATCTGTTCATGATTTTGCCTTGGCGTATGGTCTGACACAACTGGTTACTTCGCCTACGCGGATTCCAGATGTGGAGGATCATGCACCTTCCCTGTTGGACCTTCTGCTGTCCTCTCACCCGGACGGATATCAGATTTCCGTCGAAGCCCCTTTAGGCTCCTCGGACCATTGTCTTGTCCGGAGTGTGGTGCCACTCACGCTAAAATCGCAATTGCATTCTGCAGGCTGCCGCCGTGTTTGGCACTATAGGTCAGCCGATTGGGATGGGATGCGGTCTTTCTTTGCATCCTACCCTTGGGGGCGGGTTTGCTTCCCGCCGGACGATCCCAACGTTGTTGCAGATTCTGTCGCTAATGTGGTACTTCAGGGTATGGAACTTTTTATTCCTTCCTCTGTGGTGCCCATTGGAGGCAAATCTCAGCCATGGTTTGGTCGCTCCTGTAAAATAGCATCATGCTATAAGCAGGAGTGCTACCGAGCCTGGGCTGACGCATCAGCGTCCCGGGATGTAAGCACCAGTGCTATAAAAAAGAAGTATAATTCCGCCTCTAGGTCCTTCAAAAGAGTCATTGCCAAGGCAAAGTCAGAGCACATAGGCAGAATTGACGAGAAACTAGTTCGCCTTTCTTCTGGAACCCGTGCATACTGGTCTCTCGCCAAGGCTGTCCAGGGGGAATTTCTGTCAGCCATCTGTTCCACCTCTGCACAGGGAGGACGACTCACTGGCCCATACCGCAAAGGAGAAAGCCGATCTTCTAAGCTCTTTCTTTGCGTCCAACTTGACTCCAGATGACGGGGGGAGTACGCCGCCGACCATCCCGCGGTATGAGTGCTCCATGCCGGAAGTGCAGTTCACACAGCGCTCGGTTCGCAAAGCACTCCTCTCCCTGGACATCCACAAGTCAAGTGAGCCTGACGGAATTCCCCCCAATTGTGCTGAGGACGTGTGCTCCAGAGTTGGCACCGGTTTTAACGCGTCTTTTCCGGTACTTCTACTCCCTAGGCGTAGTCCCAAAATCATGGAAGACGGCTTTCGTCCACCCGATCCCTAAAAAAGGCGACCGCTCAGACCCGTCCAACTACCGGCCTATCGCCATCACCTCCTTGTTCTCCAAAACAATGGAGTCTATTGTAAGCTGCCAGCTCATGAGGTACCTTGAGGATCACCAGCTGATAAGTGACCGCCAATACGGTTTTCGCCGTGGTTGGTCAGCTGGTGATCTTCTGGTCTACCTAACTCATAGATGGCCGGAGGCAGTAGAGTCCAAGGGGGAGGCATTGGCCGTTAGTTTGGACATTTGGTTTGGCACAAAGCGCTTCTTTCGAAGCTCCCTTCCAATGGGCTTCCCGAGAAATTGTGCGATTGGATCACCAGCTTTCTTGCAGATCGGAGCATCAAGGTCGTTGTGGACGGTGCAAGCTCCGATTGCAAGCCTATTAATGCTGGTGTTCCACAAGGCTGCGTGCTATCGCCAACGCTGTTTCTTCTGCATATCAATGATATGTTGCAAACCCGTAACATTCATTGCTATGCAGATGACAGCTCTGGTGATGCTCTTTACACCGGCCGAGTCACTATTTCTCGGGAAAACGTCTCTGAGTGCCGGGACAAACTTGTGTCTGAAATCGAGTCTTTGCTGAACAGAGTCTCGGATTGGGGGCGACTAAATCTAGTCCAGTTTAACCCCCAGAAGACACAAGTTTGCGCCTTATCCGCTAAAAAGAACCCCTTTGTCGTATCTCCTCAGTTTCAAGGCCCTTGCTGCCTCAGCACCCTCGGCGTTGACATATCGTGTGACGTGCAGTTTCGTGGTCACTTGGAAGATAAGGCCAAATTGGCCTCTAAAAAGCTTGGCGTGCTCAGCAGAGCGGGACAGTATTTCATGCCGGCACACCGCCTGCGACTTTACAAGGCGCAGGTTCGGCCGCACATGGAATACTGTTCCCATCTCTGAACTGGGGCTCCCCAGTACCAGCTCCTTCCACTTGACCGCATCCAGCGCAGAGCGGCTCGAATCGTCGACGACCGAGTGCTTTCCGATCGGCTCGATTCACTGGCACTGCGAAGAGATGTTGCATCTCTTTGCATTTTATTTCGTATATACCATGGAGAGTGGTCTGAGGAATTGTTCGGTTTAATCCCAGCCGCCAAATTTCGTGAACGCACTACGCGGCAAACGTCCCGATACCATCCACACCATCTGGATGCTTGGCGGTCCACCACAGTACGTTTCAAAGGGAGTTTTCTTCCGCGTACAACCTCTCTGTGGAATAGTTTACCACCGGCGATTTTTCCGGACCGATACGACCTGGGGACCTTCAAGAAAGAGCTTACTCCATTCTAAAGGGCCGGCAACGCAAAGGTGAGCCGCATGCTCGTTTGCCCCCTCTTCCATAAAAAAAATCTATTTCTCATAAACGAAAAATATTTTAGATCATAGAAATACGCTCTTAACTAAGTAAACTATAACGACTAAAGTAGTTAAAGAGTTTCATTTATTTTACTTGTATATTTGCAAGTTAACAGTATTAAAATAATCCGATTGTCAGCTCTTGTATTTATGGTAACCGCATCGGTAACCGCTGACTTAGTTAATGCTAATTAACATGTAAGGATATATGTAAAGGTTAAAGTAAGCGCTAGAGATCCTTTTTAGGTTATACTTCAGTGGACGATCCACATAGTTTCTTTAAAAAAAATTTTACCCCCACACTAGGATTTTCTCCTGTATCATTGAGGCAGTTTACAAACATATATTTCACAGGAACAAACATCCAGACCCTTAACAATTGTTTGAAGGCCATACAAATACTTTTTCCGTGCGGGATTCGAACCCTCGGCCTTCAGCATCGCATTCGTTTTCAATTAGGAGTAAGAATTTCACTCCGGACAAAGTTTTCAATGTCAGGTACATTATTTAGACGACATTATAGTTGTTACTTTGGGGTTGTGATAATCCTCACCTACTCTCAAAAACGTAAAAAAATTAATATAATTTAATAAAAGTCGTCTTCATAGAACTTAAAATTAAAAAATTCCTAAAAATTGCTTCTAAAATCAGGGCTTTAATTTTTTTATACTTGCTTTGAAACACCGACTTCAGAATCTATTTTATGAAAATTATTTTACTCTTTTTAGTTCATTGAGGTCGGTTTTTATATAACTGAGAGGCCTCCACCAAGGAATGCCAATATACATAGTCCTAATGTCGCCTCTACACGTTGGCCAACACAGTGGCGAATGTAGTGGCGAATATATTGGCCGAGAGTTGGTGACGGCGTCCACACGTTGGAAGGTCGTTCAGTTTACTTCGGTTCGGGCCAATGTGCGGATGAATTTATTTTATTTTAGACGACGGCTCCGTGGCGCAGTGGCTTAGCAATGAGTCGCTGTGCCGGGGGCCGCGGGTTTGAATCCCGCACGGAACAAGTATTTGTATATCCTACAAATAATTGTTTCGGGTCTGGATGTGTCCTTGTGCAATTTATGTTTGTAAGCTGCCTCCGCGATACAGGAGAAAATCCAAGTGTGGGGGTAACGTTTTTTATAAAATAATTATAAAAGAATCATCATCATCATCATCATTACAGCCCTTCACAAGTCCACTGCTGAACATAGGCCTCCCCCAAGTAATGCCACAAAGCACGGTCCTGAGCCACCTGCATCCATCGACTTCCTGCATATCTTACCAGGTCGTCACTCCATCTAGTGGGGGTCGCCCTACACTACGCCTACCGGTACGAGGCTGCCACTCGAGAACCTTTCTTCCCCATCGGTTATCGGTTCTTCGAGCTATATGGCCGGCCCATTGCCACTTCAGCTTACTAATCCGTTGGGCTATGTCGGTCACTCTGGTTCTACTGCGGATATCCTCATTTCTGAGTCTATCACGCAGAGAAACTCCGAGCATAGCCCTCTCCATAGCTCGCTGAGCGACCTTGAGCGTCCTCATACGGCCAGCAGTGAAGGACCACGTCTCTGATCCGTAAGTCATCACTGGCAACACGCACTGGTTGTACACTTTAGTTTTCAGAGATTGAGGTATACCTGACGAGAAGATGTGTCGTAATTTCCCGAACGCTGCCCAGCCGAGTTGAATCCGTCGATTGACCTCTCGGTCGAAGTTGGACTTACCTAGTCGAACTATTTGTCCCAGGTAAACGTACTCGTCAACAACTTCAAGCATAGTGCTCCCCACAACTACCGGCATAGGTGTGACATGGACATTGAACATAATCTTTGTTTTGTCCATGTTCATCTTAAGACCTATCCGTTGGGAGACACCATTGAGGTCATTGAGCATAGTGCTAAGGTCCTCCAGCGATTCTGCCATAAGGACTATATCGTCGGCAAATCGAAGGTGAGTGATGTACTCGCCATTGATGTTAATACCGTATCCTTTCCAGTCCAGTAGCTTGAAAACGTCTTCCAAAGCAGCGGTGAAGAGTTTCGGGGATATAACGTCACCCTGTCTTACACCTCTCTGCAGTTGGATAGGTTTCGAGCTCTGGTTCTGTACTCGGACAGCCATCGTAGCCCTATTGTACAAACACTTCAGCACTTCGATATACCGACAGTCAACTTGGCACCGCTGAAGGGACTGCAGCACCGCCCAAATTTCGACGGAATCAAAGGCTTTCTCATAGTCCACATACGCCAGGCAAAGTGGCAAATTGTACTCTTCAGTCTTCTGTACAATCTGCCGCAGGGTATGTATGTGGTCTATGGTACTGAAGCCTTTTCGGAAACCGGCTTGTTCGGGAGGCTGGAAGTCGTCGAGTCTGCTTGCGAGACGATTCGTAATGACTCTCGAAAACAGCACGTAGACGCGGCTCAGAAGGGAAATCGGTCTGTAGTTCTTCAAGAGAGCGTTGTCGCCTTTCTTAAAGAACAAGACCACCGCACTTCTGCTCCACGCCTCTGGAGTAGTGCCACCATGGAGGACGGAATTGAAGAGCTTCTGAAGGACTTCAAGTACCGGTGTTCCACCCGCTTTCAGAAGCTCCGCTGTAATTCCATCCTCGCCCGGGGCCTTGCCGTTTTTAAGGTGTTGGAGAGCCATTCTAATCTCGCTCAGACTGACGTCCGGGATATCATCGGAATAGTGGATATTAATGGGGCTGTAAATAGATATACGATATACGATTAGCTTTATTTATTCTTTACATGCATCGTAAACTGGAATAAATACCATTAATAAGAACTTAACTTATTTTAAAGTTAAAGGAGTTATAATCGATTAGTCTATGTTTTAAAATTGGGTTTTGATTTTAAAGTTTAGCAAAACATGTACTTGCTTTTCTATCAGACATTTGATGTATATAAAAAAAACACCTTATAATTTATTTGCTAATTTAATTATTTTTTGAGAAAGACAAAAACAATTGCAATAAATATAATTAACACTGACTTAATAATAGGTACTAATTATAACTTAGAACATAAATGAAAAACTCATGACGAGCAAAGTGGCTCAGGACCATGCTTTGCGGCAGTCTGTGGAGGAGGATGTTCAGTAGTGGACTTGTGAACAGCTGTAATGATGATGATGATTCGAAATCTTGTACGATTAAATTATAAGAAATCGACGTTTTTTTATAGGATAGGGTGACAAACGAGCACACAGTTCACCCGATGGTAAGTGGTTACTGTGGCCCACAGACATTTACATCTATCCTCATTTACGAATCAAAATGCAGATGCGTTGTCACCCGCGAGGACTAAGATGAAATGCCTCGTTTCCTTTAAAAAGGGTATCTGGTTCTCTACACTCACTATACGAAACACAGCGTGAGTAAGCTACTATTTTACGCTGATATTCTGTGAGAGCGTGGTCCTTCCCCGGTCGAGTCGACCTTCGTGCTGCAACTATACTTCTAATATAATTGCATGGTTCTACCACGTATAAACGACGTGCTTCATTTTTTTTTCATTTTAAAATTGTTCTCGTAATAATCTGATTGTAAAAAAAGTTAATTTTTTTTTGATAAATAGCTTATTGATTAAAACAAATGTTTAATAATAATTAAATCGCGCTAATTAAAGTAATAGGAATGTTTAAAGTTGAAATTGGCACTAAAAGGCTGGTAATTGGGGCATCCACCCTACAAAGCTTGAATATAAAATTTAAATCAGATGCGTGTAATCACTCTGGAAGCTTGTGGCAAACTAAACGCGCGGCCAACGTGTGGACGCGGCGACCAAACTCTGCCAACAATCCTTTGATCTTTTGTAAAAAACCGACACCATACGGATCTCGCGCCAACTTGCGGGCCATCGTTCCAATACATACCAATGAAGCCCAAACACCCCGTCTACACGTTGGCCAATGCTATTGGCCACTACATTCGCCACAGTGTTGGCCAACGTGTAGAGGCGCCGTAAGCCAACTATCCAACAACTTTCATCATATCCAGGGTCACCAATCTTTCTGGTGAGCTACACTTCGCCAATCGAGAACCACTTAGCTTAACAATCTGTTCTGCTATGTCGATTTCTTGGGTTCTTCCACAAATATCTTTGTAATCAAATATTCATCATTTGATATTGCTTAAAACTTACAAATTTATAAACTGAAAGTAAAACTGAAGTATAAAATCTAACCGATAGTGGTTTGTGGCTAAACGCGAAAAGGAGCAGAATGATCTGTGTTAACCAAAAGGCCATTCGACTAAAAAGCTTACGACTTATCGCTGACCGCAGATCTGACTCACAAATTATGTAACTACAGCTACAGAAGTTATTTACTTGAATTAAGCACCACTTAAAGTTATTAGTTTCGATTTAAAATTCCATCAAACTAGAGAAACCCTTATATTATCTTTATCAAGTGTAACCCTCATTTTTTATTCAATATAAATCACATGTACTTCGTATTGAAAGTCATGTGTACTTTACCACTGGTTCGAAAAAAAATCCTCTGTCCTGGGAAGAACCAGTAAGAAACCCAGCACGACTTTTTTTAAAATATGAATGGTTACAAACTATTTACAAAATTTGTTTTAGAAAAACCAGGAGCTTGGAAACGACCAACTCATTCCCAGGGGTTATTATCAACCATGTATTCATTAATATTATAATAACTAGGGAATGCAATCACGTGGATCCGCAATTGCAAAAATGCGGGATCGCGCAAGAAATTAGCGGGATTACAAATGCGGAATAGCATGTGCGGGATCCGCAAGATTTGCAAGATTTTGGCCTAAATTCGCATAACATCATGTATGGCACGAATAAACTACAATAGTTGGATCCCAAAATTGAAGAACGTATGTGTGTGAGTTGAGTGATGAGTGAATAGGAATTTCTCTCTGTAAGGGGATTCCCCAAAATATCTGTCGATACTCTACTAATGCTTGCATTATTTCAGTTTTGACTCGTGCTATAAGAAAAGTGGGAATTGAGAACTTAAAAAACGTTAACACTTAGCAGAAAATGAATGCATAAGTCATTTTCTGCTAAGTGTTAACGTTGTCCTTCTATCATCAAAATAAGCGCTCGATCTACTAAGGGCTTGCTTCTGATTGCTTGAATCTGTAGGTAGCGTTAGTGATACTGAAACCGCCAGTACAAGTCTTCTCAGCAGCATTCACAACAAAATACTTTAACGCCAGCTAAAAAGGTAAAAGTCAGGTCAAAGGTAAAATCCTGCAAATCTTGCGGATCCGCGGGACTGATGGTCTCAATCTTGCGGATTTGCAAGATTATCTTTTGGGTGCTGGATTGCATTCCCTAATAATAACCCTTTTTATACTGGTTTTTGTTTAATTATTTAAACATGGTAATAGAGAGACCTTGTATATTTTCTGGGACTTTGTTGTAATAACGTATAAATTGCCCCAAGAATGAATTATTGACTTTGTGGAGTCGAGAAACTGGTATCACTAGCTGGTATCGCTAATCATTTTATCGTCGTCGTCTCTGATATTGCATATCAGAAGTTCACTTTTAAACATAACGGCCTTGCTTACCACCTCGCTTACCTAAATTAAATATTAATTATCTCTATACCTGTTTCTTTCTATTGCCATTAGGTAAAAAGAGAGAGAGAGAGATAAACTTTATGGTAGCCTTTCCTAGAGATAAAACCCAGTACTGAACATTTTCATCTGTCCGTAATACCGCACTACTGGAAATGGGCCTCTTCCGATGATTTGTGTAAGTAAGCCCTTGGCTTGGCAAGTGGATTGACCTTAGAATAACTTGACGCTGGTCGAGCTCATCGAACAGGAATTTTATGTCCGGCAAGAAACGAAAAGGGCTGTGGCCGTAGAAGGAAAAGGGGAGAACTCACGCCGGGCAAGGTGTTCTGCCCGGAGAGCGGCCGACACTCCGTGTGATAGTTCGGAGATGTTCTATATATACTGTTTGTGATTCGGAATTTAAAAAACTAGAAACCCCCCCCCCCCCCCAGGAAAAAGGCAAGGCGCACCCTGTACTCGGCAACACTCAGATCTAACCAACATACTGCACCGTAAGGCTGAGAACAGGAGAAAGTACAACCAGAAAGAGGAAGGCCAAACAAACAGACAACAACAACACCATTGTACTCTTCAGTCTTCTGTACAATCTGCCGCAGGGTACGTATGTGGTCTATGGTACTGAAGCCTTTTCGGAAACCAGCTTGTTCGGGAGGCTGGAAGTCGTCGAGTTTGCGTACGAGACGATTCTTAATGACTCTCGAAAACAGCACGTAGACCCGGCTCAGAATGGAAATCGGTCTGTAGTTCTTCAAGAGAGCGTTGTCGCCTTTCTTAAAGAACAAGCCACCGAACTTCTGCTTAACGCCCCCGGAGTAGTGCGACCATGGAGGACGGAATCGAAGAGCTTCTGAAGGACTTCAAGTACCGGTGTTCCACCCGCTTTCAGAAGCTCCGCTGTAATTCCATCCTCGCCTGGGGCCTTGCCGTTTTTAAGGTGCTGGAGAGCCCTTCTAATTTCGCTCAGACTGACGTCTGGGATATCATCGTAATAGTGTCGGATAAGACTTGCTCTTGGATCGTTACTCACACTTGCGTGTGGCTAAAACGATGATACATACCTATAATTGATAGATGATACAACGATGAGTACAGCTGCCCATAGAACCTCTCAATCTCACTCAAAGTCTCAGGTGTCCCGGAAACGATGCTGCCACACTCAGTCTTCAGCTTTGACAGTTGGCTCTTTCTGGCAAACAGATCTCTGGCAAAGATTTTGGAGCCCTAGTTCCGCTCAATCGCTTCTTTAATACGAGCAGTATTAAAGTTGCGTAAGTATTGCCGCATGCATTTGGAGATTTGTCTGTTCAGTTGCCTGTATGCTGTCAAATCTGTTGACGATTGCAGCCCCATCTCCCATGCAACCAAACAGCCATGAGATTAAGAGTGTGATCGAAGAGTTTTTGTGTTCTTCTGCGGCGGGTCTTAGCTCCGTCCGCATGGACAGTTTGTCACTGACAGTTTCCACGAGCTTGTCGTTCATATCGTCTACTGCATTGCAATCTTCTAGGCACTGAAAGCGGTTACGTAACTCGAGCTGAAAGGTTTCGGGATTCTGGATTAGAGCACGAGGGGGACGGAGCGTTGACTTCAAAAGACGAGTCCTTTCCAACTTTACGTTTACTTAACGTTTAGGTTCAGTGTGCCCCCAACACTGCCAGTTTTCACCCTTGCGATCACTGAGAAATAACAGTTGGCGTCTGGTCATCATAATCAAGTCAATCTAATTTTTCGTTGAACCATCGGGTTTCGATCAGGTCCACTTTCCGCGGTTTTTGTGGGGCCGCTTCTGGAAGAAAGAGTTCATCATAAAGAGTCCCTCTTTTTCCATGAAGTCGGCCAGCTACTGGTCCCTTGGGTTCCGTTGCCCTATCCCGAATTTCCCTACCTTCAGCTTACAGTTCTTTCTTGTGCCCAGTTTTGCGTTGAAGTCTCCCATTAACACCGTATAGTGAGTTTTGGAGGAATGCATGACTCTAGAAATATTCTCATACATTTCCTCCACCTCCTCATCGGGATGTTCCGACGTTGGCGCGTAAACCTGTATGACCTTCAGCGAATACCGTTTGGTGATTCTGAGTATAAGGTACGCAACCCTCAATCTTTAAAACATTGTTAACAAAAGACTTGTGTACGATAAATTCAACACCTCCTTGGGACAGATGGTCGCCCTCCCGGTGATAGAACAAGTTGCCGGATTCGAGAATCACCGTGTCCTCCCACTCTCTTCGGACCTCGGATAATCCTATAATATTCCAGCGCAACTTGTCTATCTCTTCTTCCAGCTCCAGGATCTTCTCGTCAGTCCCCAGGGTGCGTACGTTAAATGTTGCCAGGTCAAGTCGTCGTAGGTGGCAACCGAACCTCCACCGGAGATTCTTAGCACCCCCTGCCCCGCCGTTACCATGGCCGCCACCGTAGCCGGGAATAGCGGGTCCGCCGGGGACTGGGGGCCGTATTATTTGTGTAATTCTTCATGGCGGGTATATTGCCATAGTTGCCACACTTGGCGAGCGGGTTGGCAACCACAGTTTTTTTGTTGTACTGTTGCCGTTATCAGGAAGATGCTGCTGCCCATCTCCTGTCCGTTTCCCTCTATCGCCTCTTACGACACCCACGGGAAGATATGGGGTAGTGGATATTCTTAACCGCCAGTACACGGCAACAATACAATACAAGCAAACTATGAATTATCGTTGTATGTATAAAACATTTCAATTGCTTCACTTTTATATTTAGTAAGGTTATAATTTACTTGACAAATAGCTTTTATCTGACCTTTTTTTATAAAATAAGGGTGACAAACGAGCACACAGTTCACCTGATGGTAAAAGGAAGCTGGGACCCATTGATATCTACAATTATTCTCGATTAAGAATCAAAATGCAGATGCGCCGTCACCACTGATTACCAAGATAGAATGCCTCGTTTCCAGTAAAAAGGGTCTTCGGTTCTCTACACTCACCATACTATACACAACAGCCTTTAGCTGCTATTTTAGTTTTTAGTATTCTGAGAGCGTGGTCCTGCCCCGGTCGAGCGGACCCATTCGTGCTACAACTAATATAGCTGTAGCGTGGCTCTACCACGTAAACAGTTAAAAAATCAGCCCTAAGCTACATATAATCTTATACGCATTGTTGTTATTGGTTTGAATGTGTTGCCTTATTAATAAGATATAATATAACATCCATTACCGCCTATAAAAGTCCTCTAGTGAACAAAGACCTCCTTTTTTATAGGATAAGGTCGACAAACGAGCACATAGTGTACCTCGTGGTAAGTTAGTAAGGTTGCTGCGGCCCATAGACATCTACATCTATCATCGATTAGGAATCAAAATGCAGATGCGTTGTTACGCGTGAGGACTAAGACGGAATGCCTCGTTTCAAGTAAAAAAGGTCTCCGATTCTCTACACTCCCCATACAAAACACAGCAGCATTAAGCTACTATTTTACGCTGGTATTCTGTGAGAGCTTGGTCCTTCCCCGGTCGAGTTGAAACATTCGTATTACAACTATACTACCGATATAACTGCAGCATGGCTCTGCCACGTATTATTACTCCTGCATAGCTGGCCTCATATGGATTTTGGAATAGTTGCCACGCTTGGTAGGCGAGTTTGCAACCAGTTTGCAAAAGTTTGAGTTGTTATCAGGAAGATGTTGCTGTCCATCACCTGTTTTAATTTCCCTCTGTCGCCTCTTACGACACACACGGGATGATATGGGGTTGTAGATATTCTAACATCGTCACTACACGGTTTATAATATAACTTAACAGTGTTTTATTATTTCGTCCAAAAATTACTAATTAAGCAAGCAGAAATTATGTATTTAACGATATTACGTGGTAGAGCTACGCTACAGCTATATTATAGTTGTAGTTCGACCGGGGCAGGACCACGCTCTCATAACTCCGTAGAATACCAGCGTCAAATAGCATCGCAATGCCGATGTGTTTCGTATGGTGAGTGTAGAGAAGCGAAGATCATTTTTACTGGAAACTAGTCATTCCATCTAAGTCCTAAGGGCTGACAACGCATTTGCATTTTGATCCTTAGTTGAAGATAAATGTGGATGTCTATGGGCCACAGTATTCCCTTACCATCAGGTGGACTGTGTGCTCGTTTTGTCACCCAATGTTATATAAAAAAATTAATTACTTTGCGAAATTTGTGTACAAAAAATTGGTAGTCATTGTTAAAGTGAATAAATTGCGGCATTAATTTTAATGTTCCGCAATGGCGCAGTCTCCTCTAGTTAACGATCTTTACTACTGGACTGAATTATGTTGCATTTAAGTTTTTTTTTATTATTTTAGTATTTAGAATAAATAAAGAAAAGATTGTACATACGAGATTTAGCATATTATATTGGGAAAGTGCTTGCTTGCATGCTTCCTTTTAATTTTATATCACTTAATGTATCGTGGTCCCGATAAAAATCGCCAGAAATTCAATTTTCAACAAATCTCTTTATATTAGTCATCACAATATTTTCCGCGTAAGAAACTGGGTCAAATAATATTTGATTTCGGACAAAAACAACGTGGAGCCACTTTGTTTTTGTGAATGTAATACAGAGTAATTTTTGCCTCTTAAATATTACCTACTTGTCGCTAGAAATGTTGAAGAATATGAAGCAAGCGAATTTATTACTATGTCGTGTAGGATCGTACGATGTTGTAATGATATTATTTATTAAACAAATAAATAAAATATTTTATCTAAAAACTAATCACAAAGCACTTATTCCTTGCAATACAGAGTTAGCTCTGCTGCGTTTCCTCTCTAAATAGTTATACTTAGTCTTTGGGCGAGTAAAGAACCAGCTCTCTTTTTTTGAAGAAAACCACTGTCGAATACTAGTCACTAATGCTTCAGAAATTTCACCGTACGGGAAACCCATAACCTAACTTTCCACGTCTATAAATACAAACTTTGCTTACAAAACTTGATTTGTGTTCGTTTTTATTTTTTTAATAATAATATTAATTAACAATATTTCTATATAAGTAATAATTATTTTTTGTCATAATAATACTTATTTTAATACCCACATAATTAGATCCATATAAAAATACTATCTTATATATACAGCCATATTAAAAATAGTACCCGGATGACCGAGCTTTTTGAAAGATAAAGCTTGAAATTACATTTAGATACAAATTACATACTCGTAGGTATCGTAAAAGGCGACAGAGGGAAACAGGCAAGAGATGGGCTGCAGCATCTTCCTGAAAACAGCAACTTACAACAAAAAACTGCGGTTGCCAACCCACTCGCCAAGCGTGTCAACTATGGCAATATATCTCCCATGAATAATTACACAAATAGACGGCCCCCAGTCCCCGGCGGCCCCGCTATTCCCGGCTACGGTGGCGACCATGGTAACGGCGGGGCAGGGGGTGCTAAGAATCTCCTGTGGAGGTTCGGTTGCCACCTACGACGACTCGACCTGGCAACATTTAACGCACGTACACTGAGTACTGACGAGAAGATCCTGGAGCTGGAAGAAGATAGACAAGTTGCTCTGCAATATTATAGGATTATCCGAGGTCTGAAGAGAGTGGGAGGACACGGTGATTCTCGAATCCGGCAACTTGTTCTATCACCTGGAGGGCGACCATCTGTCCCAAGGTGGTGTTGTATTTATCGTCCACAAGTCTCTCGTTAGCAACGTTTTAAAGATTGAGAGTGTATCACCGAGGGTTGCGTACCTTATACTCAGAATCACCAAACGGTATTCGCTGAAGGTCATACAGGTTTACGTGCCAACGTCGAAACATCCCGATGAAGAGGTGGAGGAAATGTATGAGGATATTTCCAGAGCCATGCATTCCTCCAAAACCCACTACACGGTGTTGAAGGGAGACTTCAACGCAAAACTGGGCTCAAGAAAGAACGGTGAGCTGAAGGTAGGGAAATTTGGTATAGGGCAACGGAACCCAAGGGGCCAGTAGCTGGCCGACTTCACGGAGAAAGAGGGACATTTTATGATGAACTCTTTCTTCCAGAAGCGGCCCCACAGAAAGTGGACCTGGTCGAGCCCCGACGGTTCGAAAAAAACGAGATTGACATCATTATGACGACCAGACGCCAACTGTTTAGTGATGTCTCAGTGGTCGCAAGGGTGAAAACTGGCACCGATCACCGAATAGTTAGAGGCACACTGAACCCAATCGTTAAGTTGGAGAGGTCTCCTCTAATGAAGTCAACGTTCCGTCCCCCTCGTGATCTAATCCAGAATCCCGAAACCTTTCAACTCGAGTTACGTAACCGCTTTCAGTGCCTAGAAGATTGCAATGCAGTGGACGATATGAATGACAAGCTCGTTAAAACTGTCCATGCGGTCGGAGCTAAGTTCTGCAAGACACGCCACAGAAGAACACAAAAATTCTCCGGTCACACTCTTAATCTCACGGCTGTTAGACGGGAGATGAGGCTGCAATCGTCAACAGATTTGACAGCATACACACAACTAAATAGACAGATCTCCAAATATATGTGGCGAGACTTTCGCAACTTTAATACTACTCGTATTAAAGAAGCGATCGAGCGGAACCAGGGCTCCAAAGTCTTTGCCAGAGATCTGTCTGCCAGAAAGAGCCAACTGTCAAAGCTGAAGACTGAGTGTCCCGAAAAGCATCGTGTCCGGGACACCAGATTTTGAGTGAGATTGAGAGGTTCTATGGGCAGTTGTACACATCATCGTTGGAGCCACACGCAAGTGTGAGTAACGATCCAAGAGCAAGTCTTATCCGACACTATTCCGATGATATCCCGGACGTCAGTCTGAGCGAGATAGAATGGCTCTCCAGCACCTTAAAAACGGCAGGGGCCCAGGCGAGGATGGAATTACAGCGGAGCTTCTGAAAGCGGGTGGAACACCGGTACTTGAAGTCCTTCAGAAGCTTTTCAATTCCGTCCTCCATGGTGGCACTACTCCGGAGGCGTGGAGCAGAAGTGCCACCGCACTTGTTCTTCAAGAAAGGTGACAACGCCCTTTTGAAGAACTACAGACCGATATCCCTTCTGAGCCGCGTCTACGTGCTGTTTTCGCGAGTCATTACGAATCTTCCCGCACGCAGACTCGACATCTTCCAGCCTCCCGAACAAGCCGGTTTCCGAAAAGGCTTCAGTACCATAGACCACATACATATCCTGCGGCAGATTGTACAGAAGTCCGAAGAGTACAATCTGCCACTTTGCCTGGCGTATGTGGACTATGAGAAAGCCTTTGATTCCGTCGAAATTTGGGCGGTGCTACAGTCCCTTCAGCGGTGCCAAGTTGACTATCGGTATATCGAAGTGCTGAAGTGTTTTTACAGTAAGGCTACGATGGCTATCCGAGTACAGAACCAGAGGTCGAAACCTATCCAACTGCAGAGAGGTGTAAGACAGGGTGACGTTATATCCCCGAAACTCTTCACCGCTGCATTGGAAGACGTTTTCAAGCTACTGGACTGGAAAGGATACGGTATTAACATCAATGGCGAGTACATCACTCCCCTTCGATTTGCCGACGATATAGTCCTTATGGCAGAATCGCTGGAGGACCTAAGCACTATGCTCAATGACCTCAATGGTGTCTCCCAACGGATAGGTCTTAAGATGAACATGGACAAAACAACGATCATGTCTAATGTCCATGTCACAACTATGCCGGTAGTTGTTGGGAGCACTATGCTCGAAGTTGTTGACGAATACGTTTACCTGGGACAAATAGTCCGACAAGGTCGAAGTCCAACTTCGACCGAGAGGTCAATCGACGGATTCAACTCGGCTGGGCAGAGTTCGGTAAATCACGACACATCTTCTCGTCAGGTATACCTCAATCTCTGAAAACTAAAGTGTACAACCAGTGCGTGTTGCCAGTGATGACTTACGGATCTGAGACGTGGTCCTTCACTGCTGGCCGTATGAGGACGCTCAAGGTCGCTCAACGAGCTATGGAGAGGGCTATGCTCGGAGTTTCACTGCTTGATAGACTCAGAAATGAGGATATCCGCAGCAAAACCAGAGTGACTGACATAGCCCAACGGATTGTGTGTGTGTTCCAAGTGGCAATGGGCCGGCCATATAGCTCGAAGAACCGATAACCAATGGGGAAGAATGGTTCTCGAGTGGCAGCCTCGTACCGGTAGGCATAGTGTAGGGCGACCCCCCACTAGATGGAGTGAAGACCTAGTAAGATATGTAGGTAGTCGATGGATGCAGGTGGCTCAGGACCGTGCTTTGTGGCATTACTTGGGGGAGGCCTATGTTCAGCAGTGGACTTGTGAAGGGCTGTAATGATGATGATGAAATTACATACTGAAGAATAATATTTTTTGATCTTATTGACATAATGGAAAAAACTGAACTGCTTATTTGAATAAATAATGAGTGCAATTAGTGTAATTAAAATTTTCGTATTTTTAAAAAATACTAGAAAAAGGGCTCGAAATAATAGATTTTCTCACAAAAGAAGGGAACTTGAAAAAAAAGGGGAAAAAATCGAAGACAGGACGCGAACCAAGGCATTACGATTTCGCGTCTGCTCGCAATCCATTTGAGCTTTTACGATCATTAACACAGTGTCAAAATTTACCTTTTTATATTGTAGTAGTTTTTCATTGCCTGAAAAAAACTACAAGAAGTCATTTTCTAAAAATAAATCCTAGCTAGATCGGTTAATTGCCCCCGAAACTCTCTGGACACTAAATTTTATGAAAATCGTTGGAGCCGTTTCCAAGATTCCGATAATATATATATATATATATATATATATATATATATATATATATATATATATATATATATATATATATGTGTGAAAGAATTGCTCGTTTAAAGGTATAGGATACCATCTTAAAAAGGCACAATATTATAGAGAATATATTGACAAATATGTAAAGGCTTAAAAATGGAGGAAAGAACATAAAACGCGAGCGGGTGCACCGGAAACTGCTGCATTTCCGACTTTGCTCATACTTAATGGTGCATATATATCTTAAATATCGTTTCAAGTGAATTTTATTGGTTTTGATACACGTTCAACTTTTACATATAGAAGTTCTTAGGGTTTCCATTGCCATCGTTAGATTTCGTATACCTTCACCTCATCAATATGCAGGCCTTATCTATCAAGAAGTGTAAAATGTTTATTAAGCAAAAAGTGTTTTAGGTGGTAGAGACACACTGCTGTAAAATGCAGCTGCAAAATTCAGTTGCCTATCTTCTATTCCAATTATACTCACCCTCTTACTACACTTACTAAATAATATAGAATAGTGGATTCTCTAAAGCCGCTACTACACGATGAATATAAAATAATGAAACGTGGTAGAGCCACGCTACAGCTACACCATAGTTGTAGCACGAATGGGTTGGCTCGACGGGGCAGGACCACGCTCTCACAGAATACCAGCGTCAAATAGCAGCTAAATGCTGCTGTGTTTTTCCTATGGCTAGTGTAGATAACTGGAGAGCATTTTTACTGGAAACAAGGCATTCCATCTTAGTCCTCACGAGTGACAACGCATCTGCATTTAGATTCTTAATCGAGGATAAATATAGATGTCTATGGGGCACAGCATCCACTTATCATCATGTGGATGATAATGTGCTGCGTGCTCGTTTGTCATTCTATTCTGTAAAAAAGAATATTATATAACTAAAGAGGTACATTATCGATGATGACCTCTGGAAATGAGGTGATCGTTACTGAGCTGTTTCTAATGTCTTCATACCAATTGTTTAAAATAACTTTTAAAAGTATTCTTGTAACCTATAATTAAATAAAAATTATTTTATTTTATTCTATTTTTCAGGAGTCGAATCGATAGACTTTGTAAATATTTTGCCAGTTTGTTCCATAACGATTATTGCTAGAATTAACTTCATAAATTACAATTTATCTATTACTAACGATCCGGATTTATGGATCTCGACAACAGCGCTCTCTACCGGGTCCAAATGAGTTTTAAACCATTGAGGGAAATACTCAAATACACACAAGAAATCATCAAAATCGTTCGAGCCGTTTTCAAGTTTTAGCACAGATTACTTAATAGTTAACATAAGTTTTAGCGAGACTAATGAAAAGCAATTGATTTATATATATATACACATATAATTTATTACTAGCGATCCGGCCCGGCTCCGCACGGGTGACTTCTGGATTTCGACAACTGCGCCAGCTACCGGGTCCAAACGTATTTTATACCGGGCAAAAATAAAATGTTTGGCCGTCGCGAAAAGGAGAAATCTTTACCACGCAAGGTGTTTTGCCTGGGGAGCGGTCAAAACTACACGAATTAGTACGGAGCTTATATATTATTTTAACATAAATCTTTTAAACTTTAATTAGCGCATATGCAATACGTATAATTGCAATGAAGTAAAAGCGCTGCCCTTCTATACATTTTCATGTTAGTTTTTTATAAAGAAGTTGTAGTGTATTGAGATCCTATTATTTAAAACGAGGCATTCTATCTTAGTCCATAGCAATCTAAATTACTAACATAACATTAGGTGGTTTGTGCGCTCGTACCTTTACTTGTAATAAAATATATGGCCAATAAATTTCGATAATTCTACTAAAATCTAGGTGGTTTTCTAAAATACACTTAACAAACAAATGACAGTGATTAATAATAATGTCCTAATGGCGGGTCGTAACGGAGACTGCCACAGGGTTGTAGTACCCATGAGTATGCGCAAGCACAAGTTCACTCTCTATTCCCTCACTCTCATAGTCCAATGAGACGGTTATCCAACACGACTGGAGAGAGATCCGATGCAGCACCAACGGCTTTAAGTGATTCCCGAGGAGGTCGAAACACCGCCAACTTTCAGACGCCGGAACTGCTACTGAGAATTTCTCGATAAAAAACCCCATAATTGATGTTGGCCCAACTGAATTCGAACCCGGGACCTTATAATCAGCAACAACGTTTACGGTCAATAGACCAACGAAGAAACCGAATAAAATAATATGCAGAAAAGTAGTCAAGTAGTCTAATTAACTTTTATGCTCTTATAACTACGTATTTGGAACACCACGCACAATTGATAATTGCATGACATAACATACATATATTAAATATTAAGTACTATACATATTGTAACACGTTGTTGTTCTCTCCACCAGAGATATTTTTATACTCGACATTAAAAATATCCCTGGTGGAGACGACAAGATGAATTGACTTCACTTGATTGCTTCGTTGGATCAAACTAACAAGTTCTTTCATAATGAATAAAACTTTGTTCCATTTAATAGAATTGAAATACAATCAATTACTAATATATTTTTGGTATTCCGTTGCAAATTCAAGATAAAACAGAACTTATAAAATTATCTCGGCGCCTTTCTGTCTTTAATTCTTTATCATAGACGTTTTCAGTCAAGCTTTTTTTACGATATTTTTTTTCGGAGTATTGAGCACGCGGTAAATTAACACGTGAAATCACAATCAATAATTTCCATAACGATTTTTATATTTACGTGAAATTTTTACGGATTTTATCATGCTTAATTTTAGTTATTTTTAATTCCCGTCATTTCGGGTACTTTACATCACCCATGGTCTAGGGGATACCAACAACAAATTAACAATTACATTATTACCGACGTGGATCAAACCCAGGTAGTTTGAGAGCGCTAAGCCCCTCAGTTACTCCGGCTTAATTTAGTTTTAACAAAAAAATTTAAACCAAAATCCCAAATTTCTGATCACCAGAGCAATGTCATAAGTAATCAGCATCTACGATGTGGTAATGTAGATGGATGGATGACACTCTTTCGAGTACGTCTGTGAATGCCTTTGTCTGACAAATTACATCTCGCTTGTTGCTAATGTTTGTTAATATTAAATTAGCTAGAGCAAACGTCGCGAGCATTTCGCAAATCAAAACAAGTGTTCTTGTAGAGTTTGTGGGATTATCTTATTAAAGAAGAAAACCATTAGTAAATAAAAAAAGGTTTTCAATAAGTACTATGAAATAATATATTACTTATATTGAATAAAAAACCATTCATTCATTCAAAGCAAACTTAAAGCTTATCATTCAGTTCCAGGTTTGTGTGTACATATAACGTGTAAAAAGCGTGTATTTCGCTTATTCTTAAAAATAAAAATTGCTTAAAAATGTATACTTACGATTGAATGTGTTTGAGGGAAATGATTAGATATACTAGTGTACGCCTAGGATATAAATTATTATTTCTTTGTATGTATCGAAACTTTCTCATGTAAGTGAATTGTTGTAAATTCTTATGAGAAATAAAGATATCCCAAATCTTTAATCTTAATTCAATTTTTCAAAATTTTAATTTAAAGAAATAAAATTATAATAAAAATTATAAGAATTCAACAATTAAAAAATGAATAAAATAATCGGGGCTATGACAATATTATTTAGGTGAGTTAAAGACCCGAGAGTTGTTGAGTCTAAAGAGATGGAAGGAATATTTTGAAAGCGAATTTATGAGTGAGGAGAAGTGTGAACTAAATGAAATAGAAATTCCGAAAGAAGATGAAAGAGATAGGGAGATAAGTATAGATGAAATAATGAAAGCAATGAAAAGTATGAAAGTAGGTAAGGCAGCTGGATATGATAGAGTTTCACTCGAAATGCTAAGGGCTGGAGAGGACGTGGTGGCAGGCCTGCTGTACACCTTGTTTAATTTATGTTGGGAACTAAAGCGGGTACCGGGAGACTGGTGCAAAGCCGTGATAGTCCCAATATATAAGGGAAAAGGGTCACAGCAGGACTGTAAAAACTACCGTGGTATCAGCCTTCTTAGCATTGTGGGAAAACTGTATGCTAAGGTACTAATTGAAAGAGTTATGAAAGAAACTGATGAAAAAATTTGGGATGTGCAAGCGGGATTTAGAAAGGGAATGGGGTGTACAGATCAAGTCTTTTCCATGCGCATGATCGCGGAGAAGTTTTTGGCGAAAAACCAAAAAGTTTTTTGTGCGTTCATGGACTTGGAAAAGGCTTATGACAGAGTGGACAGGGATGTGTTATGGCAAACGCTGAACGCATTTAGGTTGAGCGCTGGTTTGATACAGGCATTAAAGTCTCTGTATAGGGACTCGAGTGCTTGTGTTAGAATCAACGGGGTCTACTCGGACTGGTTTGGCATCAATAAAGGTGTCAGACAGGGCTGTGTAGCTTCCCCGTGGCTGTTCAACCTATTTATGGACAGCTGTTTGGAAAATTTGAAAGTTGAAGAATGCGGGTTAAGAATGGGTGAGTTAACCATCAAATGCCTTTTGTACGCCGATGATCAAGTCATACTTGCGTCATCGGTTACATTAATGAACAACTTACAAATGATGGTTACATTAATGAACAGGTCATTAAAAGAAAGGGGAATGAAAGTGAACGCAAGTAAGACGAAAGTGATGGTTTTTGAAAGAGATGAAAGCAAAACGGTATGTGAAATAAGAATAGAAGGAGAGTTAATTGAGCAAGTGGATGAGTTCGTATATTTGGGATGTGTATTCAGCAGGAATGGGAGATATGATAAGGACATTGAACGACGAGTGAATGCAGGAAATAAAGTAAATGGGGCTCTACACTCTATTGTGAAAAGTCAGAATGTGTCAAAAAAGGCACGTATGGCAATTCACAGTGCTGTATTAGTCCCTACTTTAACGTATGGTAGTGAAAGTTGGGTGTGGCAGAAGAAGCACGAGAGTAGAATAAATGCAGTAGAAATGCGGTCGCTAAGGAGTATGTCAGGGCTGAATCTGAGTGACAGGGTGAGAAACTGTGTGATAAAAGAAGAGTGTGGTTTGCAAGATGATGCGGTGACCAGGATTAAGAAAGGAATGCTTCGGTGGTTTTAGTTTTAGAAAGAATGAATGCGGAAAGACTGACAAAGCAAATATATGTTGCAGAAGTGAATGGAAGAGTCGGAAAGGGACGTCCTAGGCGGAAGTTTGTCGACCAAATTGGCGATATACTAAAAATGGGCCAAATTAAGAGTACCCTTAACCGACGAGCATGTATGCGTAGGTATATGGATGTGGAAGAGGCGAGAAAGGTATGTCAGGATCGTGCTAAATGGAAGTCTGTAGTCTCTGCCTACCCCTCTGGGTGACAGGCGTGAGTGTTTATGTTATGTTATTAAAGACCCGACTTTAGAATGTAAAGTACTAAATATTTTTTTTGTTTTTTTGAAGTCAGTTTTTACTTTTTATTAAAAACTATAATATTTTATCCATTTCAGTGAACTAAGGAATATCACGTACTCAATGCTCTCTAAATAGTTCTATTAAAAACTCCCTCCCCTATTTTTCCGGCTTAGTGGTGGATATTTATCTACTAATTTATATGAAACCACCGTCGAAGTATAAATTATTTAATAAAAAAGCACGATTAAATCGGTTCACAATAGACGAAGATATCGTGTAATATAATATACATACAAAAGAAAACATACAATCGAATTGGCAACCTCGTCCGTTTCTTGAAGTTCACAGATGTGTTACAATTTGAAAGATAAAGGGAAAGCCAGGGTAAGAGAATAGAGCATAGAATTTATCATAAGCGAAAAAATTATTTGTATACTATACCCATATTTGTTATGTGCATGAATCGAACTCGCATAACGTACACAATTTATTCATGTTAACATACTCGTAATTTGCACTTTGCTGTCTATCCAAATTATTGCACGTACTAACACTATAATAGACTAATATAAGTTTCTAACGTTATTATTAGTAAGAGATAGTTTGACGGGGTATTTAATATTCAAACGTGCAGGGAAATTCCCAGCGTAAAATTGGAAGTATTTGTCACTTTTCATTATGTATTAAGTTTCTGTTTTTAGGTTGTAAGATTCCTTTTCTGCCTAAACGTCCGTCTAGATGAAAATTAAAATGAAAATGAAAATTTATTTCTTTCTTTCTCAAGGCATACTAAATAATACAGCAATAGGAGCCAACTAGTAAATACAAAAGAATAACTGTGTCAGGAGGGTGCCTCCTCTCTCATAATAATATTAAATATAGAGATAAGCCGAGCAAGCTTACCTATGACCTAATGTTGGTGTATTTCTAGATAGGTAATACCTTCTTACCTATGTCTATCACTAAATAGCAGTGCGTGCTCTGCTGTATTCAGAACTCAAAAGAGCCATTTCATTAGACCTCAGAGGTGAAAACGCGTCTGTAGCCTTCTTCATTTGAAGTCGGTTGCAGGTCTCCATGGGCTTCAGTAGCCACTTACCATCGAATGGGCGGCAAGTTCGTATAACACTTTATAATATTTTTTGATCTTATTGACGTAATGGAAAAAACTGAACCGCTTATTTGAATAAATAATCATGAGTGCAATTAGTGTAATTAAAATTTTCGTATTTTCAAAAAATACTAAAAAAAGGGCTCGAAATAATAGATTTTCTCACAAAAGAAGGGAACTTGAAAAAAAAGGGGAAAAATCGAAGACAGGACGCGAACCAAGGCATTACGATTTCGCGTCTGCTCGCTATCCACTTGAGCTTTTACGATCATTAACATAGTGTCAAAATTTACCTTTTTATATTGTAGCAGTTTTTCATTGCCTGAAAAAAACTACAAAAAGTCATTTTCTAAAAATAAATCCTAGCTAGATCGGTTTATTGCCCCGAAACTCCCTGGACACTAAATTTTATGAAAATCGTTGGAGCCGTTTCCGAGATTCCGATAATATATATATATATATATATATATATATATATATATATATATATATATATATATATATATATATATATATATATATATATGAAAGAATTGCCCGTTTAAAGGTATAGAATACCATCTTAAAAAGGCACAATATTATGGAGAATATATTGACAAATATGTAAAGGCTTAAAAATGGAGGAAAGAACATAAAACGCGAGCAGGTGCACCGGAAACTGCTGCATTTCCGACTTTGCTCATACTTAATGGTGCATGTATATTTTAAATATCGTTTCAAGTGAATTTTATTGGTTTTGATACACGTTCAACTTTTACATATAGAATTTCTTAGGGTTTCCATTGCCATCGTTAGATTTCGTATACCTTATCTATCAAGAAGTGTAAAATGTTTATTAAGCAAAAAGTGTTTTAGGTGGTAGAGACACGCTGCTGTAAAATGCAGCTGCAAAATGCAGTTGCTTATCTTCTATTTCAATTATACTCACCCTTTTACTACACTTACTAAATAATATAGAATAGTGGATTCTCCTAAGCCGCTACTACACGATGAATATAAAATAATGAAACGTGGTAGAGCCACGCTACATAGTTGTAGCACGAATGGGTTGGCTCGACGGGGCAGGACCACGCTCTCACAGAATACCAGCGTCAAATAGCAGCTAAATGCTGCTGTGTTTTTCCTATGGCTAGTGTAGAGAACCGGACACCATTTTTACTGGAAACAAGACATTTCATCTTAGTCCTCACGAGTGACAACGCATCTGCATTTAGATTCTTAATCGAGGATAAATATAGATGTCTATGGGGCACAGCATCCACTTATCATCATGTGGACTGCGTGCTCGTTTGTCATTCTATTCTGTAAAAAAGAATATTATATAACTAAAGAGTACATTATCGATGATGACCTCTGGAAATGAGGTGATCGTTACTGAGCTGTTTCTAAAGTCTTCATACCAATTGTTTAAAATAACTTTTAAAAGTATTCTTGTAACCTATAATTAAATAAAAATTATTTTATTTTATTCTATTCTTCAGGAGTGGAAAATCGATAGACTTTGTAAATATTTTTCCGGTTTGTTCCATAAGCGATTATTGCTAGAATTAACTTCATAAATTACAATTTATCTATTACTAACGATTCGGATTTATGGATCTCGACAACAGCGCCCTCTACCGGGTCCAAATGAGTTTTAAACCACATGTTTTCAAGTTTTAGCACAGATTACTAAATAGTTTAGATAAGTTTTAGCGAGACTAATGAAAAGCAATTGATTTATATACATATACATATATATATATATATATATATATATATATATATATATATATATATATATATATACATATAATTTGTTACTAGCGATCCGGCCCGCCTCCGCACGGGTGACTTCTGGATTTCGACAACTGCGCCAGCTACCGGGTCCAAACGTATTTTGTACCGGGCAAAAATAATATGTTTGGCCGTCGCGAAAAGAAGAAATCTTTACCACGCAAGGTGTTTTGCCTGGAGAGCGGTCAACACTATATGAATTAGTACGGAGCTTATATATTATTTTAAAACAAATCTTTTAAACTTTAATTAGCGCATATGCAATACGTATAATTGCAATGAAGTAAAAGCGGTGCCCTTATATACATTTTCATGTTAGTTTTTTATAAAGAAGTTGTAGTGTATTGAGATCCTATTATTTAAAACGAGGCATTCTATCTTAGTCCATAGCAATCTAAACATAACATTAGGTGGTTTGTGCGCTCGTACCTTTACTTGTAATAAAATATATGAACAATAAATTTCGATAATTCTACTAAAATCTAGGTGGTTTTCTAAAATACACTTAACAAACAAATGACAGTGATTAATAATAATGTCCTAATGGCGGGTCGTCTTAACGGAGACTAGCCACAGGGTTGTAGTACCCAAGAGTATGCGCAAGCACAAGTTCACTCTCTATTCCCTCACTCTCATAGTCCAATGCGACGGTTATCCAACACGACTGGAGAGAGATCGGATGCAGCACCAACGGCTTTAAGTGATTCCCGAGGAGGTCGAAACACCGCCAACTTTCAGACGCCGGAACTGCTACTGAGAATTTCTCGATAAAAAACCCCACAATTGATGTTGGCCCAACTGAATTCGAACCCGGGACCTTATAATCAGCAACAACGTTTACGGTCAATAGACCAACGAAGAAACGGAATAAAATAATATGCAGAAAAGTAGTCAAGTAGTCTAATTAACTTTTATGCTCTTATAACTACGTATTTGGAACACCACGCACAATTGATAATTGCATGACTTAACATACTTTATATATTAAATATTAAGTACTATACATATTGTGACACGTTGTTGTTATACTCGACATTAAAAATATCTCTGGTGGAGACGACAAGATGAATTGACTTCACTTGATTGCTTCGTTGGATCAAACTAACAAGTTCTTTCATAATGAATAAAACTTTGTTCCATTTAATAGAATTGAAATACAATCAATTACTAAGATATTTTTGGTGTTCCGTTGCAAATTCAAGATAAAACAGAACTTATAAAATTATCTCGGCGCCTTTCTGTCTTTAATTCTTTATCATAGACGTTTTCAGTCAAGCTTTTTTTACAATATTTTTCTTCGGAGTATTGAGCACGCGGTAAATTAACACGTGAAATCACAATTAATAATTTCCATAACGATTTTTATATTTACGTGAAATTTTTATGGATTTTATCATGCTTAATTTTAGTTATTTTTAATTCCCGTCATTTCGGGTACTTTACAGCACCCATGGTCTAGGGGATACCAACAACAAATTAACAATTACATTATTACCGACGTGGATCAAACCCGGGTAATTTGAGAGCGCTAAGCCCCTCAGTTACTCCGGCTTGAGAGTGTTAGGTTTTATAACAATAAAGTCGGTAAGTATATTTGAAAATGTTAAACCAAAATCCCAAATTTGCTGATCACCAGAGCAATGGTCAGTTTTATTATGTAATCAGGCAATCTACAGATGTGGTAATGGTAGATGGATGGATGATACTCTTCCGAGTACGTCTGTGAATGCCTTTGTCTGACAAATTACATCTCGCTTGTTGCTAATGTTTGTTAATATTAAATTAGCTAGAGCAAACGTCGCGAGCATTTCGCAAATCAAAACAAGTGTTCTTGAAGAGTTTGTGGGATTATCTTATTAAAGAAAACCATTAGTAAATAAAAAAAAGGTTTTCAATAAGTACTATGAAATAATATATTATATTGAATAAAAAACCATTCATTCATTCAAAGCAAACTTAAAGCTTATCATTCAGTTCCAGGTGTGTGTATATATACGTGTAAAAAGCGTGTATTTCGCTTATTCTTAAAAATAAAAATTGCTTAAAAATGTATACTTACGATTGAATGTGTTTGAGTGAAATGATTAGATATGCTAGTGTACGCCTAGGATAAAATTATTATTTCTTTGTATGTATCGAAACTTTCTCATGTAAGTGAATTGTTGTAAATTCTTATGAGAAATAAAGATATCCCAAATCTTTAATCTTAATTCAATTTTTCAAATTTTTAATTTAAAGAAATAAAATTATAATAAAAATTATAAGAATTCAACAATTAAAAAATGAATAAAATAATCGGGGCTATGACATAATATTATTTAGGTGAGTTAAAGACCCGACTTTAGAATGTAAAGTACCTAATATTTTTTTTTGTTTTTTTGAAGTCAGTTTTTACTTTTTATTAAAAACTATAATATTTTATCCATTTCAGTGAACTAAGGAATATCACGTACTCAATGCTCTCTAAATAGTTCTATTAAAAACTCCCTCCCCTATTTTTCCGGCCTTAGTGGTGGATTTTTATCTACTAATTTATATGAAACCACCCTCGAAGTATAAATTATTTAATAAAAAAAGCACGATTAAATCGGTTCACAATAGACGAAGATATCGTGTAATATAATATACATACAAAAGAAAACATACAATCGAATTGGCAACCTCGTCCGTTTCTTGAAGTTCACAGATGTGTTACAATTTGAAAGATAAAGGGAAAGCCAGGGTAAGAGAATAGAGCATAGACTTTATCATAAGCGAAAAAGTTATTTGTATACTATACCCATATTTGTTATGTGCATGAATCGAATTCGCATAACGTACACAATTTATTCATGTTAACATACTCGTAATTTGCACTTTGCTGTCTATCCAAATTATTGCACGTACTAACACTATAATAGACTAATATAAGTTTCTAACGTTATTATTAGTAAGAGATAGTTTGACGGGGTATTTAATATTCAAACGTGCAGGGAAATTCCCAGCGTAAAATTGGAAGTATTTGTCACTTTTCATTATTTATTAAGTTTCTGTTTTTAGGTCGTAAGATTCCTTTTCTGCCCAAACGTCCGTCTAGATGAAAATTAATAAAATGAAAATTTATTTCTTTCTTTCTCAAGGCATACTAAATAATACAGCAATAGGATCCAACTAGTAAATACAAAAGAATAACTATGTCAGGAGGGTGCCTCCTCTCTCATAATAATATTAAATATAGAGATAAGCCGAGCAAGCTTACCTATGACCTAATGTTGGTGTGTTTCTAGATAGGTAATACCTTCTTACCTATGTCTATCACTAAATAGCAGTGCGTGCTCTGCTGTATTCAGAACTCAAAAGAGCCATTTCATTAGACCTCAGAGGTGAAAACGCGTCTGTAGCCTTCTTCATTTGAAGTCGGTTGCAGGTCTCCATGGGCTTCAGTAGCCACTTACCATCGAATGGGCGGCAAGTTCGTATAACACTTTAATTTTATTTAAAAAAAAACTTATACTAACATTTAGTTCATTTCACTTGATAGTAGATACATACAGTATCTTGTAGACCCTACGGATTTCTCTGATTGAGAATTAATATGATAAAATGGAAGGCTCTATTAATACACTTTTACTTCCTTTTTATGTTTACTCTTACCATTGATTACCACCGACGTAATAAGTAAGATTGGTAAATAGTGAGGTTATAAATATGTTAAATGAATCCATAACATAAAAATAAAAAAGTTTTACATTTTTATAAAAATATTCACAATTCAGTCATCAGCATCAAAGGCATCAAAGCCCGCCCTGTTTCCTTTGACGACACATTTCAATACGCGCCAAATTACATTACGACGTATAAGGTTTGTTTTATATTATTACATAAATTATTCAGTTGGAAAAGGTTTCATTTTTCTCATTATAAATATATGGAATGAATTTGATATTTTGTATGTTTAAAACGGTTATTGTTTTAAAAATCATAATAATTCATTTCTTATGATTTTTTGAAATAGAGAAAATTGGAGAAGGCGTCGTTACATTTAACAATCCCGAGTTTATAAGTTATTGTTAGGCTAGTAATGTTAGACGCTGTAAACATTATATAATTATATAAACATATAGTTTCGTCAAAGAATGTTCATTGTTCTCTTGAAGACACCTATATTATATTCGAAGGTAAAGACTGAGTTATGAAAATTTAACAAATTCTAAATGTGAACCTAAATAACCTGACCTCGATAGCAAAACTTTATCCTTTCTTTTGAAAATGACGCACTGATTAACACAAAAGAAAGAAAAAGGTTTCCCTCTACCATCATTAGCTGCAGTGGCCGCCCACCATCAGGCCGTTTGTAAGCTTGTTTGTCATGATTGATCATAACTCCATCGTCACCCGTGAGCTTTGGCATTTTCAAGTGCTGGAGAGGCATTCTAATCTCGATCAGTCTGACGACCGCAATAGTACCGGATGAGACTTGATCTTAGACTGTACTAGGACTCTCACTTGGATAATGCCAGAAATACGTCATGGGTTCCGATAGCAGTGCGTGCTCTGCTGTATTCAGAACTCAAAAGAGCCATTTCATTAGACCTCAGAGGTGAAAACGCGTCTGTAGCCTTCTTCATTTGAAGTCGGTTGCAGGTCTCCATGGGCTTCAGTAGCCACTTACCATCGAATGAAAACCACAAACCATATAACCATCTTATTTAACCAGACAGGCGACAAGCTGCAGCGTCAAATGTATGGGAAGTGTCGTGCTGTGATCATCATCCGCCTGCCTTGCTTGACTCTTGAGGAAAATCTTTCCTGCAACAGGCGAGGCTCACGCCCAAGATTTTTACGGGACAGTAAATAACAAAAAAGAACGCTTGTTAATCTAAATTTTCAATAACTTAATAAAGTTCACACAGCGTTATAAACTTCTAGGTTGTATAAGCCGAAGCAACTTATCCAACGAAGCAACCAAGCTTAAGTCATCTCATTCCGTACCTCGTTTCGAAGTATTCGGGGATTAATAAAGTGTTAGCTTGTTTGAACAGATGAACAGATTTTCATACCTGTTAACGAAATGAAAGTATTATATTTCCGCCATGAAAATTACTGACTTGATTTTTTGTTTGTATGTAGCTAGGTTTAAGCGATGTTTAGAAATAAAAAAATATATTTAAATTACGTTAGTGTAATGATTCTGATAACGACTTTATAAATGTAATAGCTTTGCCCACAGCTATTTATATATAATTATTCTTCATACTTCATTCTTCAAACTAAGAAGGCGACAGGACTGTTGCACCTCTGAAGTCTCATTTCATCTGAGTTTTCAAAACCTGCAAAAACGCATGAAACATGTACATAGAATGGTTTCTTATACCCTTTACACAGTTTTATACGTGGTAGAGCCATGCTGCGATTCTATAAGTAGTATAGTTGTAGCACGAATGGGTCGGCTCGACCGGGGAAGGACCACGCTCTCACAGAATACCAGCGTAAAATAGTAGCTTAATGCTGCTGTTTTTCGTATGGTTACTGTAAAGAACCGGAGACCCTTTTTTACTGGAAATGAGGCATTCCATGTTAGTCCTCACGGGGGACAACGCATCTGCAATTTGATTCGTAATCGAGGATACATGTAGGTGTCTATGGGCCATAGCAACTACTTACCATCAGGTGTATTATACACTCGTTTGTCACCCTATCCTATAAAAAAGCTGCTGGGCGACAGATCCTCTGCAGAATAGCAGGAACCCTACCCTCCAAGTATATACCATTCATTCATTCATTCATTCATTGCAGCCCATCAAAGTCTGTTACTATTAAGTTGTTATCAGGAAAATGTTGCTGCACAAATCCTGTTTAAAATTCCCTCTGTGGCCTCTTACGACACCCATGAGATGATATGAATCAGTGAATTTCCTTACATTTACTGCTAGTAAATGTCATAGTGTGATCGTTAAGAGTATATTGTACGAAGAATTACGATAACAAGACATCATATTGTACTAAATTACTCTGAACATTAAGTCTCGCAGACGTCAGACTTCTTGATATATTCCCCATATAAATCATAGTATATTTATGACCAGCATTGGACTCTTCACGAATATTTATGATGATGATATAGAAAATAAACTGCACGGAATATCTATTTGAATGAGACTTTCTCAAAAGCAAAAGGACTCTGAGTTTTGTAATTAAACAACAACTTGTTGTTCATTTGAACTAGTGCCAAATTATGCTCTGAGTCGAATTGCGAATCTGAATTTATTTGCTTGATGTATGTAGTTTTTATTAAAGCTTTGCTTTGGTGGAACTCCTCCAATTTAAGAATATAGTTTAGTACGGTAGTGAGCGTTCTGAGCAGGGAACAGCCACTGCCACTTGGCCGACTTCACCTCTCCGAAGCATTTTTATCTACAGACATGCAGGTTTAACAAAAAAGGGCATGCAGGTTCCATCGCAAAGTTTTCCTTCAGTGTTATGTAAGTGGTAAATCGGCTTTTAAAAATACAATTGTAAAGTGTTTCAGTGCTACCGTCGGAGACGAACCCGGTTCGATTTTCAAGCACCTTATATTATTTAATACTCAAGACTGAATATAATTATACTAAGAAGTGATTTATTAGATCGTAATAGAAGTGCAAATTTACTGCTAATTTACCGTGGGGTAGCTGTGTGCGTTTAAATCCACTACACGTGTCGTATAAAATTGAAGAAAAATCTCTTTGGTTGTACTGTTTGTTTTGGCTGGTTTTAATATCAATACATATAGGACATTAAGAAAAAGAAAAAGTAAAACAACAGTTTCCCGCCATTTTTCAATAGTTTTATGTCCGCCAAAATGATTGAATCTAACGAAGAAATCCGTTACATTCTGAAGTTTTATTACAAGAGAGGGAAAAATGCGACTCAAACCGCGCTAACTATAAAATTTTGTGACGTTTATAAACCTAATGCAGTTGATTCAAGGGTTTTCAGTTTGAGAATTATGATGTCAAAGATGCAGCTCGCTCTGGTCGCCCTCATATAGATAAAGTCGATGCCTTTTTGAAAAAGTGAAGCAATATCGACATATTAGTAGTCACGACATAGCCAAGAAATTGAGAATTGGCCAAAATACAGTTTTCAACTATTTGAAAAAGTTTGGCTCTACAAAAAAGTTCGATATTTGGGTACCACACGAGCTCATGAAAGAAATCTATTCGAATCAAGAATCGTGTATTCTTTTGCGATTCCCTATTGAAACGTAATGAAACTGAACCATTTTTGAAAAGATTGATCAGAGTGATGAAAAGTGCATCACCTACCACAAGAACTTGCGAAAAAGAACACGGTCAAAGGGTAGTCAAGCTCCACAGACTGTAGCAGAACACGGATTAACACCCAAGAAGATGATGCTGTATGTATTGTGGAATTGAAAGGATATCGTTTAATATGAGCTTTCACCGTCAGATAAAACAATCTATTCGGATCTGTATTGCCAACAACTAATGAGACTTAAGCAAGAAATTGGGATAAAATGGCCGGAATTGATCAATAGAAGAAGAATGATCTTATATCATGATACCGGTAATGCCAGACCACGCGCATCTTTGGCCACTCAGCTCAGCAAAAATTGAGAGAGTTTGGTTGGGTTGTTATTAATGCATTCACCATATAGTACTAACCATGCACTCTCAGACTTTTACCTGTTTCGGTCTCTTCAGAATTTTTCGGGTAGTGTTAGGTTAAACATCAAGAGAGGACTGTCAAAACTACTTGTCGTGTTTTTTTTATCAAAACTCCCAAGATTTCTACACCTACGGGATTATGTCACTACCTACAAAATGGCATCAATTTATCGGACAAAATGGCACATATATATTACTATTAAATGTAATTGCACTTAAAAAAATGTCTTATATGATCAATTTCAAATCAACAAAATCAACAAAAAAAAAAAGATATGAAGCAGAATAAAAGATGTCTTATACTCTTCACGCTGCGCTCTCCGACCGTGTTCTCAGTATTTTACGTCTGACGTAAACTACAATGATTTACAACCACATATAATAAGGTTTTTTATCAATCTGCTGTTTCTTATTGGGCCTCTTGCGATATCCACGGGATAAAATAGGGTAATGGATTTTCTACTACCATTATATTTCGTTATGTCTACAATTATCTAACTACTATTACTATTTCGTTTCTTGACCCAATGAATTCGATAAAACTATTTTGATACAATTTTTTTATACATCATCATCATCATCAGCATTACAGCCCTTCACAAGTCCACTGCTGAACATAGGCCTTCCCCAAGTAATGCCACAAAGCACGGTCCTGAGCCACCTGCATCCATCGACTTCCTGCATGTCTTACCAGGTCGTCACTCCATCTAGTGAGGGGTCGCCCTACACTACGCCTACCGGTACGAGGCTGCCACTCGAGAACCTTTCTTCCCCATCGGTTATCGGTTCTTCAAGCTATATGGCCGGCCCATTGCCACTTCAGCTTACTAATTCGTTGGGCTATGTCGGTCATTCTGGTTTTACTGCGGATATCCTCATTTCTGAGTCTATCACGCAGTGAAACTCCGAGCATAGCCCTCTCCATAGCTCGCTGAGCAACCTTGAGCGTCCTCATACGGCCAGCGCTGAAGGACCACGTCTCAGATCCGTAAGTCATCACTGGAAACACGCACTGGTTGTACACTTTAGTTTTCAGAGATTGAGGTATACCTAACGAGAAGATGTGTCGTAATTTCCCGAACGCTGTCCAGCCGAGTTGAATCCGTCGATTGACCTCTCGGTCGAAGTTGGACTTACCTAGTCGGACTATTTGTCCCAGGTAAACGTACTCGTCAACAACTTCGAGCATAGTGCTCCCAACAATTACCGGCATAGGTGTGACATGGACATTAAACATGATCTTTGTTTTGTCCATGTTCATCTTAAGACCTATCCGTTGGGAGACACCATTGAGGTCATTGAGCACAGTGCTAAGGTCCTCCAGCGATTCTGCCATAAGGACTATATCGTCGGAAAATCGAAGGTGAGATCGATCAATTCTTTTATACGTTATAGAATTATATATACATTCGACCGAGGCATGACTCAACTCTCGAAGAATATCAAAAAAAGCAGCTTAATACTGCTGTGTTTCATAAGAGGAGTATAGACAACCAGAGACTATATCGACTGGAAACGAAGCATTCCATCTTTGTCCTCGGGTGTGACAACGCATCTGCATTTTGATTCCTAATCGACGATAGATATCTATCGCCCTTAGCATTTACTTACCATCAGGTGAACTGTGTGCTCGTTTGTCACCCATATTCTATAAGGAGCAGTGTAAAGAGCATGAATTTTAGATTTTATAGCAGTTAATTATAGAAATATTCTCCACAGGCTCACCCATGTCCAATTATTATGGGCTAATGAAGGAAAAAAGAGATAACTAGAAGGAGTATAAGAAAATATGTCACGTATGACGACATTAAGGCTCGTTGTTTAAATTTATCGCTTCTTTGTAAATGTGAGATTTTTATCTTTAGAAACGAGCGCCAAACTTATAACAAACTGCAGATATAATGGGAATTATAAAGTAGCATATGCTTTGCCTGGCATATATGGACTATGAGAAAGACTTTGATTCCGTCGAAATTTGGGCGGTGCTACAGTCCCTTCAGCGGTGCCAAGTTGACTATCGGTATATCGAAGTGCTGAAGTGTTTGTACAGTAGGGCTACGATGGCTATCCGAGTACAGAACCAGAGTTCGAAACCTATTCAACTGCAGAGAGGTGTAAGACATGGTGACGTTATATCCCCGAAACTCTTCACTGCTGCGTTGGAAGACGACAACAACGAACGAACAAGATATTTTGGGCTTTTACTAATAACAACACAGTCTCAATGTCGTCAAAATAATTATATCAAAAACTTCATCTTCTTCTTTTTTTATTTTTGGGGGTGGATTTTTTTAGGGGCGGAATTTTTTTCTCTTAACATACTGGATGACCTTTTTACCGTCTGGAAAAAATGGGGTGTAACATGTGAATGGAGTGAAATGGAGTGAACGAAGCCTATGACACTGGTATTTTACAAAAATTCAATACAAAAAGTTTGAATTAAGTAAATAAATAAATTAAAATCTATCGAAATTCAAATCATATCCACCCTCCTTTACGAACGGCAACAAAACAGTAAATTTAGTAGGTATATTTGACCTTGTCACTTCACAGGGTCCCAGGCTCAAGGGCAAAGAGAAGTAATTGTTAAAAAAAAATTCAAACGTTAAATTCAATTTTTTTTTATAAGATAGGGACAAACAACGACAAACAATGACAAACGAGCACACAGTCCACCTGATGGTAAGTGGTTGCTGTGGCCCATAGACATCTACATCTATCCTCGATTACGAATCAAAATGCAGATGCGTTGTCACCTGTGAGGACTTAGGTGGAATGCCTCGTTTCCAGTAAAAAGTGTCTCCGGTTCTTAATCACGGTCTATTTGACGCTGGTATTCTGTGAGAGCGTGGTTCCTCCCCGGTCGAGCCAACCCACTCGTGCTACAACTATACTACTAATACATATAACTGCAGCATGGCTCTACCACGTTTTATTTTTTGGAAAATATCAGTAACATAAGCTTCTCCACTTCTACTCCATTCACGTGTTAAAACCTTTTTTTTTCAGACGGAAAAAAGGTCTCGTGTATTATATAGGACCACCGCTGAAATATAAAATATTTTATTAAAAAATAATTGTTAAAACAAATAAATTATCACTAACATCTGGTGGTAACAGATAATCAGAGTTCTAAAAGTGGTCTTACCGATTTTGATGAATCTCTTTTATATATTTTATATCCTTTATCATTCTTTTATATATCGTGTAGTACAGGCACAGTAAAGGTGATATAGCATAACTTAAATGCATAAAAAATTACGGGTAAATGCAACTTTAACATTCAGGCACGAAAATAGAGCACAACTATAAACATAAAAGTACTATGGAAAGACTAGTAATGAAAAGCTCACGACTACATTTTTCAATGTAAAAGCAAAAAATAATCATGTCGTAACACCAACTGAAAGAAAATAGGTGATTGAAAAGGTACTTACTGATTGAAACGGGTAACTTTTAGATTTCTTGCAAAAGCAGTAGTATAACTTGTAGAAAATTAAACCTAAGTTGGACCTTAAATTCTTCTATTCTACTATCTCTAAGCACTGACTTCAGAAGCTATTATTTTCTTAAGGAAATTATTTTTTCTCTTTAGTATATAAAATGAGGTAAATCGGGCACATCCTTCACCTGCTGGTATATAGATGCTGTTTTATATAGAATATGGCTGACAAACAAGCACACAGTCCACATAATATGTTGTAGATCCTGTGGCCCACAGATGTTGTCACCCCTGAGGACTAAGATGGAATGCTTGGTTTCCATTAAAAAGAGTCTTCGGTTCTCTACACTCACCATATGAAACACAGCAGTATTTAGCTGCTATTTTACACTGGTATTCTGTGAGAGCGTGGTCTTAGCCCAGTCAAGCCGACCCACTCGTGCTACAAGCGTAATATAGCGCAGCGTGTCTCTACTACGTAAAAAGTTATATATCTGTCTATTATTAGACTGATTTCAAAAGGTATTAAGAAAACCATTTTTCTCTTTATTTTTTTTTTAGTTGGCTCTTTGTTTTTATTATAAGATAAACTTTTCAACCATCTCGAGCGGACATAGACATATAATCTCACGGTAATAATTGGAATGTTAACATAATCTTTAGAAAAGCTTCAGATCTACCTTTGTCTGAAGTCGAGGAAAATAATAAACATATATTATTATATCGTACTCGTAATAAACATATTTTTAAATACATTATTTATAATGTGATAATGAATAAGCAACACGTAGTAACACATTATACTTAGAATATCATACCAATTCCTTCAGTTATATCTTTACGTAAATCCTCCCTACAGTACTAGTGTGACCCGAGCTGTGGACAACAGCCAAGGGGATGGGGAAGAGATGACGTCACACCGCGCCGCCCTCCGGCGTGCCGCAGCGCACCAAATAACCACGGACACTTGAAATGCCCAATCACTAATGACGAAAGAAATAGATGCGGTTTTGGCATCATTTAAAAAAGCACAATGATTCACCTAATTGCTATTAAAATTATAATTACTGTTTGGCTTTCTCTTTCTTTTTTTACAATATTAATAATTTAAGTTTTACTTTTAGTTTTTTTTAATATGCTGATAAATATATTTGAATAACATAATTGAACTTTGTTTATATGTAAATTAAAGTAAATTACAGCAATTAATATATACGTAATATTAAATAAAAATAATAATTACAATTATAATATTTACAATTAATACTAATTAAACACAATACAAAAAAAGAAACTATAATATAGAAAAACTAACACTAAAAATTAAATAGTCAAAAAGTCTTGCTCCCCGTGGTACAGTGCCAAGAACGCTGGCTGCGTTTCCTCGCTGAACAGCTATACTTAGCCTTTGAGCGAGGAAAGAACCAGCCCTCTTATCAGCAGCAGCGACGACCAGCCGTGGATACAGTTCCATTAGGAACTTCACTGCACGTGGACCCCACGGACCAATAGTCTCTACAGCAAATGACACAAATATGTAGTCACTTCTCAAAGACTCATATTTGTGCTATTTACTAAATTCGGCTGCCTCTGATGCCGCCCCGGCTCTAAAAGAGGTACCCTCGAGATGAGAAGCCGCCAAAGTGTCAACGCAAGTAACATCCCACACTAGGGCTTTACATCTCTCCCAAGGGACCAAAGTCATACCATCTTGTCTCTTGCCATCGTCTCTAAATATCCCGCAAGGCTCTAAAACCGAGGGGATATTTATGGAGACAAGAGCCTTACGGATGACTTCGTTTAAAGAATCATGACGGGAAAACCCTACCTGCACTTTTCTTGCATGAAAGTCCGTGGAGTCCAAACTCATCGACGCTGCTACCACAGGGGCACTGGTGAGGTTGACAAATTGCCGCTCCAAGCCGGATTCCTACGGCGATGCACAAGCTCTCCCCATCAAGCAATGTGCCGAGATTACTTGATGGTAGAGCGTGTAACCGGTGACTAGATTTCTTAGTCGAAACAGCTAGAAGGCGAGCTTGATCTTGTTGACTGTGTAAATTTTGAAATAAATTTTTCTGGACACTCCGTACCAACGGAATATCCCACTGTTTTTGTTGGTTAACTTCTAGTGGGATATTTTCGTCGGGACAGAGCGTTAGCCATGTTTGCCTTGCCTCCGCAGCAAAAAACAGGTCTACTTTATTTTTAAAATTGTGTTACATAAATTATTGACACTATGTACGGAAGCAAGGAAAGCAAGCAATGCGACGCTAGAAATGTTTCACCATACCACTTTGATAGTAAAGTGGCTTGATTCCATGCTATTGTATTCAATCTCAAATTTAGAATATTTTCCAAAGCAATTTTAAGACTACTCTCACAGTGAGAGAAACATTTAGAGAGTACTAATGCAAAACAATATTTTAAAATATTAGCCCTCACTATTTTAAAATATTGTCTCCTGGTACCTAAATTCACATACTTATTACACTCAAGTCCAGTCTGGAAATGTTCGGATAATTTAAAAGATTGATAGTAGTCTTAAAATTGCTTTGGAAAATATTCTAAATTTGAGATTGAATACAATAGCATGGAATCAAGCCACTTTACCTATCAAATTTTGTGGTAAAACCTGCTACCAATTTATCATACTACAGCAAATGGACAACAAATGGCTATATTGTTAAAATTATTCTTAAAATTATTTAAATAAAGGAATATTACTCTAAGAACTTTATGTTATAAAAGAAATATGGAACATACGCCACACGGTAAGTGTTTAGAAGGAAATAGATGACATTAAATTAGATGAAATAATATGTATACCAACCGCAATACTTATCATGGGGTGGCACAGAGCAATGTCAGTGTGATCTAAGTGGTATTTGATGATTATCATTATTACGATAAACTTTAATCGATTTAAAAAAGTTTCGAAAAAAGCCTTTAAGATTTGCAATTTTACACAAAATTCTAACACTATCTTCACTGTATTAAAAGTGGACTACAAAATTGATTTTCTGAATATTTTTGACTAGGGATAGGGTAATAAAAACTTTTTTAAGAAAAATTAATAATAATCAATTTTATATCAAATATTTTATCATATCTCACAAAATTTAGCAAAAAAGAAATGAGTTTAACCACTATTATACATCCACTTTTTGTTAAAGTTCTATGTGGACAAAGTTGCGGGTAAAAGCTTATTTTAAAGTTTGTTTAGTTTACGAAATATTTATTTATTCTTTATTAGCGACCTTATGAAATGAAAGATTACTAAGGGCGTACTTAATGCCTACTGGCATTCTCTAGGAGTCAACTCTGGCTGTGGTGAGAATTAGTGGCAGGTGTAATTAATTATGAAATTATAAAAAGAAATAATATCTACTAATTTTAATAGCCGGCTATTAGCGGAGATGAACATAATATATATTATTATATTAGATTATGTAAAATATAAAAAAATATTTGTGTTTGTTCGTATTTTATGCGCTGCCATACCGTTCATCAGATTACGGTAAAACTTTGTCAACATATTGTTTGTACTTCCGCGAACTTTATATGTATAGTTGGATCCGGAAGGTGGCGCTGTTGTAGAATCCAGATGTCACCCGAACGAAGCCGGGGCAGATCGCTAGTGTAAAATAAAAAACTACAGATACTTACATCTACATACAACACACATCCATATAAAACGTACGCCAAAGCAATTACCAACAATTACACAATTTAATGCAGTTAATGCAAATTACTACATAGACGGTTCAAAACTTCACATTTTGTGAAGCGAACTTAGATGCATTATGAATATGCAATATGAAATGGTTTGATATGAAAAGTAGTAATACATTATACAGACGAGCGCTAGTTACTTCGCTGTTTCACTTAGAGAAAGCTTTGCAGATATATCTTGCGCTGTTTCTTTAGATAAATAAAGTACTCCATGGCTTTATTTTTATTTTTATTGTCGTTTATTACGGTCATAACTTAAGTTTTTACCTTCTAACTTAAATAATTGTAACTTTACTGCTATTCAGTGGTGGACCATTTTTCTTTCTAGAAGTCAATCTGGGTATGCCCTACTGGTCTGAATGGTATAGAAAACCAGTGTACTTACAGGCTGTGAGGCCTTTAAGCCACTATCCAAGAGTAGCACACCAAAGTGGATAAGTTCATTTTCGTACTTACTTTCATTTGTTGTATGAACCGAAATATGCAAAAGTATTAGAATCATTTATTGTAACAAACTACAAATAATAGAGACTTACGACAACCTAAACAAGCTATATATGACAATGCAGCATTAAACGAAAATTGCAATTGACCTGCTTATTTAGTGAGATTAGTAAGACTACGTAGTGTTACTACCTCATAAGATGCATTAAAAATTATCTTAGAGGAACAGAACTTCCATTCCAAAAGCCATTTCCAAAATCATCCCAACTTTAATCGTAATAATAACTATAAAGGCCCCAGTTTTCAATCTCAAACAAACCATTCATCGAATAACCAAAATAATTAATTCAATTCGAATGATATTTCTCCCCACTTCGGAAATATTCAGACGATGAACAATAGAAATAAGTTTAATGTGAACTTTGGAACTGGGTCGCCAGTGCGACCGTCATCGGCGCAACACCGTCAGCATTTTTTGCGAAACGCACCGAATAATATGCAATATCAAGCGCCACATGTGCCGTCGATCTACTGACGTCACAGTGAGTTCAAGACGCGTAAATTATACAGATACTGAAAATAACATTCAACCCGGTACCTCACAAAACCATGGTGATTTTAATTCTTATTCTACATTATTGAATAACCCCAGAATAACCCCGCTGAAATATACAACAGTAGTTATGATAGTTATTGGATAGTTTATAAAACAGTAGAGATAAACTCATTAGGAATACAAATTAATAATAACATAAATATATACAACAAAATTAATACAATTATAATAGAAAATAGTCTAGAAAAAGAGCTATTATTTATTCAAAAACAAATAAATTGGTTAGTTGAAGTAGGTCAAGACAAATATGATCAAATAAGTCCTAGCCATAAAACATTTGGATTCCACAGTAAAAATTATAGCAGGTAATTTTGATAAAGAATATGCTATCAAATTCAACGAGGAAATTGCAAATTTGAGAGTTAAAGAAGACTTAGCAGAACGTAAAATATCTTCAATGCAAAAAGCGTCTAATGCATTAACCAATATATCTGAGGTTATCAATAGTAACGTTGAAAGCTTGCACTTTAAGTTTAAACAAGTTGACAAACTAGAATCAGAAACTGTCAATTTCATTCATACAATGAATATCCTTTATCAAATTCTTAATAACTTTTGTTTTATTTATGAAAATATCCAAGAAATAGAAACAACTATAGCGTTCAGTAAATTACGCACCCTACATTAATTCTACAGAATTACTAAATGTTTTCAAAACAATAGAATAAAACCACAAATTATTTACCCAGTAACCAGAAAAACAAAGACAAAATAGTTTTTATTTTAGAAAGAACATTAATAGAAAAAGAAACGTATAACTATTTTTTTTATGACTTATTACCTCATTAGTGTAGTTGCGGGCAATGACATTCAGGTATCTCAGTAATTGCTGGCAAAGTAAAGTAGTATAATGTGCCTATGGACTTAATGTTTTGTTTCGTTGTAGATGCTGAAAGTACGGGTCAGAATTACCGAGAATTCCTGGTCTACCGGTAGCTTGTAAAAAGTTGTGCAGCTAATGGATCAACAAGGTTATTCCATTTCCAATTAAGCCCGAACTATTTTCAGAAGAAGACTTTGTTGCAGCTGAAATTCTCCAGTCATAGTTTATTGCGGATCAAGATTATGATGAATCTATTTCAGTTAGCGGAGTGTACACGGGGGGGGGGGGCATGCACCGCTTATTTGTTTACATTAATCTAACGACACTTGTCGCTGTGTTAGATGTGATTGCGCGGTTTTAAAAACTTTATAAGTAAATCATAATTCATCTAACGTTATTGTTACAAGTTTTTTTCAATATTGTTGGTGTTAATTTATTAATACAAAAATATCGCGAAAACGAGCTAAATATTTAGTGCATTTAGCCAAAAGGAGATAAATTCATTGAGGAGTTTTGATAAAAATGGTGAGATACCGCTTCATACTGACGAGAGAGGTAAGTTTAATGTGTTATTAAGGATTATAGTGTAGTTCAAAGTATATAATTATGTTTTATGGTAATACGCTACGTTTTTTTGAAAATTTGAGCCGCTTAGCTCAGAGTCCGTGTAACACTACGATAACAGCGTAGTTTAGTGCGTTCGTGTATACTTGTTCGTTTGTAAAATGCACTACTTAGCGACTATATCGTTTTAAATACTTATGTAAAAACGAATATTAATTAGTTTATTGATGGTACCTTGAGTATATTTTTAATGTACATGTTTTTTATAAAAATAATCATATGATTTCAACACATTGCCCTATTGTTATATAATCCTCGCCATTACCTGGCGAAGTTGATAATCCTGAATTCGTAGCTTTGTAATAATCATGTCATGTTTGAAGAGTCTATTCAAGAGTCAGTTCTGCAAGCCGAGATATAGAAAATTACAAAAATGATGTAGTATTACAAAATATAAATTTGAATGACTTGGGGGCTCCTAAAACTCCACTTAATATTTATTCACCAAATGTATTGACTTCAACCCAAAAACCTTCTCCATTGACATTAACTCCACCAATTATCGAACCTTTGTTTTTAGTCATCTCTAAGGATCCTTCTGATAGCATAAATAATACCCCCATACCTTCGCCTTATAGTGATTTTTCGGAATCTACACAAAGTTTAAACGGTACTTTAGTGCCGACTTCTTGCCAAGACACCGAAGATAGAACACTCACACCAGAAATCAGTATGTTCTTCCAGGAAAGTCTTCCCAATTCGCATATGGTTAACTGCCTCAGCAATAACACAGATTCAGTATCGGCAATATCTACTCCCTGTAATTCAATTTCCTCGCCTGCAACGTTCAATGATAGTGACTATTCTGCAGTATCGACCCCAAAACATAATAAACGTAGATCTAAAAAAGAACTGACTCAAAAGTCTTAAAATTGAAGATGAGTGGATAAGTAGAAAGAGAAAACGTTTGTGTAACAAAGGATTGGAGTATACTACGTCAAAAGGGAAAAATAAAGCACCAAGTAGCATTAAAATCAGTTGTATCAATTGCCGTCTGCAATGCTATAATAAAATAAGCCAAGAAGTTCCTATTGACCTGTTTGATAAGTTTTGGGATACTGGTAATCACGCAAAACAATGGCAAATCATTGCCAAATATGTAAGTAATACAAAAAGTAAAAAGACTGCCACTAACTTTGAAAGCGAATCTAGTCGTCGATCACACACTTTGCATTATCACCTTCCTATAAATTCTAACAATGGTACCACATTACAAAAAGTTTGCAAAACAATGTTCTTGAACACCTTTGATATTAGTAAAGATTTTGTGTATACTGCAACACGAAAAATCCAAGAAAACAATGATTTTACTCATGTTACTATTGACAGAGGTCGGCATAAAAACCATAACTATGTAATTTCAAATGAAATGAAACAGAGTGTCATAGATCACGTTAATTCTTTCACCCCTGTTGAGTCTCACTACGTTAGAAAACTTACCAAAATACTTAGAACCTTCTTTATCTTTTAATTTTTATATATTTATAATAATTATAATGTTAGAGTACAGACAGTAAGACAGTATAGAGATATTGTTAATACTAATTTGAAGATAGGTTTTCATTTACCAAAAAAAAAAAAGACAAATGAGACCTCTGTCATCAGTACAAAAATACATCTAACCCTACAGATGAATTGAAATAAAACTTTACAAAACATCAAACAGAAAAAAAATTCTCGTAAATTAAAATTAGAATGTAAACTGTTAGCTGTCTCTAGTAACAAAGTAGTTTGTATTTTATTTGATATTGTTCAAAAAGTTTTAAGCTCACCACATGGTAATATAAGTGTGTATTATTATAGGCGTAAGGTCAATGTATATAATTTTACAATTTACAATATGGGATCAAAAGAAGCATTTTGTTATATGTGGGATGAGCAAACGGCTAAGAGGGGGGGTTAATGAAGTGGCCAGTTGTTTATACGATTTTTTTTTATTAAATTAGCTTCTAAGGGAGTTCACGAAGTCAAGACCATTGATAGTCTGCCTGGCAAGCTAGTAACATTATAAAATTACAACAAGAAAAACGGCTCATCTGGACTGCACTGGGTGGAACTAAGCCAAAGGTTATGTACGCGATATGTGTTAAATTTTTTTGACTCTGATTACCCACAGAGTGACTACCACCGCCCTCACCTTAATGTAATGGGGGTCAAATCTGCTATTTTTTTGAACTGTCATTATTTCCAAAGCTGATTTCCAAAGTAATTAAAAATGGTCTCAATAGATAGCTAAATAAGTAAATTTTGTTATTTTATAGTTTCAATGGATATTTTATTGTGAAATAAGCTTTTATTTGAATTCCCGCTTAAGTGACTCCCTCTTTTACCCTAATGTAATTCCTAAATATCCCTACCTATTAGTGAATGGTTTGAAATACAGAAACGTAGTAAATCCTTGTACCCAAATAGAACCGAACAAACACTTATGTTCGGAGGAAAATAAAGCAGCAGTTGATGAAGAAAGATGTATTGAGGAAATAATGCTGATTAAAAACAACTTCAGTCATTGACATCAACATCAAATAATAATAGAGACGCTGAAAATGCAGAAAATAACTTTTGACCACTAGATACTCTATGCAGAAGAAGATGTTGTACCGACGGAATAGTGCAAAGATAATACCCACAGATTTAACCTAAAAGGGACATACATCTGGATGCCAAGCAAAGATTGCAGCATACAAATGGGAAAAATAATCATTTGCCTTTCGAGCAGTACGTCAGATGCAATATGCCAGTCTGCAGATACCACTTGTGAAGATTCCGAAGACGCAGTACGACGTGACGAAAGAAGAAAAGAAGTTGGATTTAATAAACGTAAAAGAAATTATGAATAGTGTTAGAAATAATAATAGTGAAATGGTGGTGGAAACTTTAGTGACTAATAAAATAAGTTACAGAAACAAAATTAGTCATTACCCCTAAACTGATATAATATTTCAGCGTTCCTTCCCTATTCTTAGTTCTATTTCTATAATTTGTTTATCTATGTATTATATTTATAATGTTTATTTATTATATAATATTAACAAGTATTATTTAAAATGTAAAATTTATGACAGTAAAAAGGGGGATAAAAGTATATAATAAAAATATATGGACTTTAAGTCTTTATATTGTGGTACTGTTAATTATAATTTTTATTGTACTTAAATGGAAATTTAATCATTTACGTCAGAGACAAAATTTTCCGAAGTCAACTTCATCTCCTTCGGATTATTTTTCTCTTGGGGAGGGAGAGGTTAAGAGTGATGACACATCTAATATGTGCTTTACAAGCACTCAGAATTGGGCCGTGCGTCACCGCACGTATCGCTTAGTAATATATAATGACTGTGTAGTATAAATATTGAAGTGAGATTCTTTTAAAGTGATAGTAGCTACAATTCATTCTTAAAGTTTAATAACAATGCACGCCTAAGGGCCAGTTCACACCGAGACGAGACGCGACGCGACGCAGCGAGCACTTCTTAAGATGTGACTATCGGTTTTTCAATATTTAACTTTATTTACCACACATAAAGATGCACTTTTTATTGAGATAATTCTAAAATACCCCGTGGCGTCGCGAGGCGCAGCCTGAAGCTGTTGTGGCGATTTGTCTCTGCTGTTACTATTAGGTGTGGCGCTACTAGCGACTTTACAATGCGCCTCGCGACGTCGCAATGCGCCTCGAGCGGCACAAGCTGCAGGGTGTGAAACCACTGGCCTCTATAAGCATCGTCGCATCACGTTGCATTACGTCGCGTGTGTGAACTGACCCTTAGAGCTACTACATGCTAACCAGTTACGTACGTACTCTGCACATCGTTATCGCCAGATGAACTTTTATTAGGAAAAAGGGTGGCAAACGAGCACACAGTCCACCTGATAAGTGGATGCGATAACCTATAGACATCTACATCTATTTTTGATTACGAATAAAAATACGGAGACAAAGATGAAATGCTTCATTTCCTGCGTAGCATGGCTCTACCACGTAAAGAGAACTGGCATGATATTATGCACTAAGCTCTTCTCTTATAATCGAAAGAACAGAGTGCATGTTTTCAACTCGAAACGAAAATTACATAACAAAAAATCTGAAAACCCTGCCGACCCTGCAGGTCATCCCCGAAAGTTCCCGCTTATTTTCAAGCGCAACGCTCTAAAATCTATATAATCTTTATAATTAAGCTCGAAAGAGATGTTTAAAGTGCTATAATTTTGAACGCGTCGTTCGATTTTTACTTGTACTTGTAAAAACTTGTACTTATGTTCTTTCCGAGGAGCGGCCAACACTCCATGTGATAGTTTGGAGATGTGATAGAATCAGGCGTTACTTTGCGGAAATCCATTATAATAAAAAATAAAAATATAAATTTCTTTGCAACTTTCCGCTAAACATATAAAATGATGTGTCTTACCTGGATTGTAGCGCACCTCCCGCCCTCCCTCAATTGCATACACTAACTCCGCCACCACTAGACCAAGCACCACTACTCTCAACACCGCTATTCCAGGCAAGACACACCATCGACGATAATACGACACGTGTTTCGCCTCTACACGAGGCATCCTCAGGTAATATAGACTCTACGGTGGTTGACCGCTAAGTGACTTTATCCTCAGGTAATATAGACTCTACGGTGGTTGACCGCTAAGTTTCGTATTATCGTCGATGGTGTGTCTTGCCTGGAATAGTGGTGTTGAGAGTAGTGGTGCTTGGTCTAGTGGTGACGGAGTTAGTGAATGCAATTGAGGGAGGGCGGGAGGTGCGCTTCAATCCAGGTAAGACACATCATTTTATATGTTTAGCGGAAAGTTGCAAAGAAATTTATATTTTTATTTTTTATTAGTTTGGAGATGTTCCATATATACCGTTTATGATTCGGAATTATGATGTGATTTAGGCTTCGGTGTGTTTCGCTTGTGGCGCGACGACAGCGCCGCCACACACCACCCCCTTGCTCAGACCGGAAGTCGATAGTGCAGCCTCGTTGCCGACGAATGTGCAAGTGACAGGAGATTGCCTAGTAGTCTGCGGTGAGTCGAGAAGAAGGCAAGTAATCTGCGAAAGTGCCGTGAAGCTGAGGCGAGCAGTAAGGCTCAGAGCCGTGCCGAAAAGCAAACGTAATGCAAACTGCATTAAATGCAAGTTACAGTTTTAGTGCTTAAGTTGTTCGTAAAGTGTTGAGTCAATGGATTGAATAATTTAAAAGTTATCTCAAAAAACGATTATTTAGACATTTTTAAACGGTAATCATTTTTGAACGCGTCGTTCGATTTTGATTTGCTTGTCGGCATGATATCTGGAGTTATTAATCAAATATTTTGAAAATTATTTATAAAAAAACTTTAAAAATATTTTTTCGTTTTTATCTTTGAAAATCTTTGAAACAGCTCGACCGATTAAAAATTCTTGAAAATCTAATCACACACACGGCCGGTCGTCCAGTCGGGAATAGTCGGAATGGCTTTCTAGGACCTCAAAAAAAGATCTGATGAAAACCCGCATTCTCAAAATCGAACCGAAATCTACCTCCTACTTTTGAAAATTGTTAATTTTCAAAGCGGGAAGTTAATAACAACAATTTTCTTCTTTTTCCGATCATATAGGTACAGAAATATACGTGGGTAGGGAAATGCATAAAGCGTAGGCGATGTAATCAGAACAAAGTTCGAAGAACACAACAGCTCCAGCTTGATATTTGTGTTTTGTTTTATTTCAACAAGAGTTTGTTCATGCACACCTACAAACTTTATTACTTTGCGTATTTTATATTTAAGCGACCTCGGCTTCTTTTGCCTTAATTTATGGTAGTATTACCATCTGACTTGTTACTAAAAACCACTCTTATTAGGTTCTATCCCGCGGACTTTTGACCAATGCGAATTTCCTTTAAGCAACCTTAGCAATTAAAAAAATAAACTTTTTTTCTTAAAACTTTAAGGCGTTGTCCTAATTGGAAACGATCGTACGATGCGACTACGTCGCACGACAAGATTAAATACACACATTCCTTTAGAGTGTCCTAACTGAAGCCTGCAAGTGATCGCTCGAGCATAATAAATGCTTAATAACGATCGTACGATTGGTTTGATTAGTTGTACCGGTAGGCGAAGTGTATGGCGACCCCGCACTAGATGGAGTGACCACCTGGTAAGACATGCAGGAAGTCGATGGATGCAGGTGGCTCAGGACCGTGCTTTGTGGCATACCTTGGGCGAGGCCTATGTTCAGCAGTGGACTTGTGAAGGGCTGTAATGATGATAATAATGATGATATGGGTTTGATGGTGCGTGAATGCACCTTGCATTCAAAGCTACAAATCTCTTTTGAGAGTTCTAATTGGTCACGCGTTATTGCGTGAATGCAGCAACGGAAGGGCACCGGTGAGTCGAGTTGGTGACGAGCAGAGACCTAAGAGAGTAAAAATACTGCATCTCAGTAAACAGCCATTTTTGAAATAGCGCCGTTGCAGTGAGCAGCACGAAAGCTATTAGGACAGCTGTTGGATCATCACACGATCATTTTCATCGTGAAATGGAATCGCATCGCTTAATCTCACGATCGATGGCCAATTAGGACGACGTCTAAGAGGAAACTGGAAAACTATTCGGATTTTGACTCAAACTAGAAATGTATCTGTTATCTCATTTAAACTATATTTATGTAGTAGCTCTTAAATAAAGTCTAAAATCTAAAAAATCTAAAAATAAGTCTAAAACAACTTGGCAAATTATTAAACGAACAAAATACAACTTACCTACACGCAGTATTAATAAAATTAAGGTAAATGATAAAATTCTATCAAATCCTCAGTGCATCGCTGAAGCATTTAACAACTATTTTATCGATAATATTCAAGCAAACATAGATGTCACTAACAAACATAAATCTTTTAAAATAAACACCAACAGTAAATCTCTGTTCATGCCGCCTAGTGTTCCATTAGATATTCACAAAATAATAATGTCGTTAAATAATACAAGTAGCGTTAGATACGATGGCATTGCTACAAAAATATTAAAACACATATCAATGGAAATATGCGAACATCTAAGTCATCTAATCAACCTAAGTATTAGCGCAGGTATTTACCCAGATGCTTTAAAAACATCAATTATAAAACCTATGGCTTTAGAAGTTATGTAGACATGTCTGTGGCATATTTTGCGACATGACAAAGGCATTTGATTATGTAAATTACGCTACTCTTTTAGAAAAACTTGAAGCCTATGGCATTAGAGGCAATGTTCTTAATCTAATTGAACCTTACTTAAAGAATAGAATACAAATAACTGAAATTAATCAAATTAATATAGCAAATAAGAAGGAAGAGATATTTCGATTGTCAAAGCGCAAAGTTGAATTTGGAGTACCACAGGGGAGTGTGCTGGGTCCTCTTATATTTATATTGTACATCAATGACTTACCATTACTTATGCATTGAGCAACCAGTAACACTGTTTGCGAATGATACCACAGTGACAATACCATGTAAATGTGTAGAAACCTATGAAAATTATATTAATAACTCCTTAAAATTAGTTGTAAACTAGACGAAAACAATTTAAAAATAAACTTAAATAAAACAAAAGTTATCCATTTCAGTCAACGGATTCCTAGCATGAGCCTAAATGTACACTACAATAATGATGTAAAAGAAGTTGAAACTTCAAAGTTCCTGGGTCTCAAAATAGATAAACATCTTAACTGGAAAGCACACATTAATACTTTATGTAAGAAAATTAGTAAAACCGCATATGCTTTACATATTTTGTCTTCAATAGTATACAAGGATGCACTCCTCACTGCTTACTACGGCTTAGCAGAATCCCACCTCCGATATGGAATAATATTTTGGGGTAACTCAACTGAAAAAGAATCAGCGTTTAAGGCTCAAAAAAGATGCATAAGGGCGATGTTTAAGCTTAAAACTACCGATAGTTGCATGCCATATTTTAAACAGTATAAAATACTGACATTACCTTGTTTATACATACTAGAAGTAGCAATGTTTGTTAAATTGCACCAAAACGTTTTAAACGCCTTGACCAAATAGTTCCACGTAATAGACGCGACAATACCCTTTTGTGTCATCAATCCGCTAAGACAGCACTAATGCGCAAAAGTATATACTGCATGGCTCCAGTCATATATGATTAAATACCCAATAGTTGGAAAGAATTGCCGCTATAGATATTTAAAAAAAGGTTTCGTAGCTTCTTGACAGTCAAAGCGTACTATAGCGTAACAGAATTCTTGGCTGAATTTTTTTTTATTTTATTTTGAGATTAAAACTTTGTAATGTTAAAGTTTGAATTATGTTTGTTTTTGTGATATTATTTTATTTTGTTATAGCTGTTTAGGTATTATATTATATTTAGGTATTATATCATATTATAGGTGATTAGTTTATATTTCTGTATATTTTGCATGCCTACTGGTAAAATATAGCTGAACTCACTACCTATATTACCATGTACTGTACCCATATTTGCAAAATAAAATATCTTTATCTTTATCTAAAAAAAACTAATTAGTAAATTAAAGTGTTTAGGCGTCTATATATGATACAATTTTTCATTAATTGATTTCAACCTATCGAAAGTCCACCGCTGAAGATGGCCTCTCCGTCACCTCATAGCTCGCTTTACGTGTGGATTTTGCAACCGCAGTTATTTGACTATTCTGAGCTATTAAGAAGATACTGTAGTTCTTCTAGTTAAGAAGATACTACGTTACCCTCTAAGGGTAACCACGGGATGTTATGTAACACTGGATTTTTTTTGAACCGCCACCACACAACAAAGAAGAATAATAATATACGATTGTATCTTTTTTATAAAAGTAAGAGTGATGAACGGATAAGGATGGTAAATGAATGCCGTGGTCCATATATCCAAATTCTCAAACGCTGCTCAATTTTAATATGCCCTTAAGTCTCGTGCTGTCTCTATCGTTTTAATTCAAAGTGACTGTGACACCACGAGATTTAACGACATCTTAAGGCCGCTGTACACATTGGACGAAGGCATTGGGCCAATATATTGGGCCAAAATAATGAACTCCAACTGTCGCTGTTTACACATTGGTGTACTGATCATTTGGCATCGGCTTTTTAGTAAAATGCGTGGAATCTGTTGCAGCCGCGGCAATTTATTTATACAATGCATTTAATTAAATACCTTAAAGTACGCCAAAATAGAGTGTCTAAAAAGAAATGGCGCAAAAGAAGATGGTGGATGTTGACTATTCATCAGAATAAAACGATGTAAATGACAGTTGTTAAATACAATTATTTATTTAGTTTTCAAAAATTTATTGTCCTTTATTCTCTTAAGTTGAAAACACGATAGCAGTGATCTCAGACTTTTAGCAAAACAAACTGAATAAGACGCCAACGTGTGAGCACTGTGACAATAAACGCGCGAATATACTTTGATAGGTGCACGAAAAACCGACAACATTCGTTTGGCCGGCCAACGATGGCGTCAACTACCAACATACCGCCAATTATACCTCTACACCTTGGCGCAAAATATTGGCCCAATGTGTACAGCGGCCTTTAAAATTGTGTAGCGTTTGACTATCTAGTCAATTATAAGAATTGCAGATTATAATAGAATCAAAAAACAAATGCGTTTGTCACTATTAAAGAAAAAATGGAATGCCTCGTTATTAGTAATAATGTGTCTCCAGCCTTAGTCACTCACCATATGAAACAGTGGCATTATGGCGCTACTTGACGCTGGTATTCGGTGCAAGCATGATCCTTCCCCGGGCGAACCCACCCATTCATGCTCCAGTGTGTGCTCCAATAACAGAGCTGCAGCGTGGGTCGTCACTAACAAATTCTAAATCTAAAATTAACATGCATTTAGAAACATATGCAAATTTCTTGTCACATCATGCCATCGCATACAATCCAGTATCACGTCGAGCAGAGTAGGCTTAAATTTCATTAATTATTCATAGCTCTACATACATAAATAATTAAATCAAGCTAAATTTAGTTCAAAATTCTCTCTCGAAAAAGTAGAGATGAAAATTTTGAAAAATATAGTTCGTTCGTCAGCAACACTTGGCGACGAAAATAGTAAATTATATTATGTTATTATTTATGGCAATTAGAGTGCCAAGCCTTCGCTATGTAGCGACAGCTTAAGGGAATTCACTACCCTATATCAATCGTTGTTATCGTAATAGAAAACAGATCGCTCTGTTGTCTATTACGATATGAATGTTATCTATTATAAAACAGGAGATGTACAGTAGTAGTATCTTGCGAATAACAGCTAAAATAATAAAATATTGTGGTTAACAACGCGTCTGCAGAGCGTGCCATCAATTTCAAATATCACCTCCCCCTATTAGGAAAACTATATACAGTAAAATTTGGATAGACTGAAATAAATGAAAAAAAAAAGCGCCAATAGGACGCTTTCCAACTTAGTAGCCATTGCTAGTTATGACCATTTCCATCCTACTCGAAAACTACTACGAACAACACTAAAACTGTGTCATGTTGAGGTTATGCGTCAAAAACTGTAATTTTTTCCACTTAAACGATACACCAACAAGAAAGAAGCCCATAATGAATGTGATGCCGTGAAGGAATTAGAATTAGTGCCTACTATCTCGAAAAAGCTCTAAAGGAGTAATCATGTTGAAATTACTGTTAACATTCAGATCATAACAGCGCAGTCGTACACTGAAAATATCAAGGAATAGCTTCCACAATATAACCACGTCGACGACAGTTCCTGAGCACTGTGGAAAAATTATACGTTTTAGTTACAAGTATGTATAATTAAACTAGGAAATATATCCACATCATGATCACACCACACATGAATATCGTCTAATTTCCGTCTTTTCTGTATATTGAAGAGAACCTGTATTTTCTCAGTCAAACAGTGAGGATTATTATCGAAAGAGAATTCTAGCTCTACATAATCGATAGAGAAAGGTCGAGTAATCAGAAGCCAGTTCACTTTGCTGAATAATACTGTATATATTATACGAAAAAGAATAGGTATTCATTTTTTACAAAAATGTATGCAACAGTCCTAATCAAACAATATCAACAATATTTTAACATTGCTATTCACGTGTAAACAACATATTTATTAAAATTTACATAAAAATAATAATTTTTGGTTATTGTTAACTTTGAGAATTGTTTGGGTATAATTGGTATAAAAATTTGAGAGTCAGAATTATTCTGTTATAAAAAATAAATGTTTCGATTAATGTTGATAAAATTTACTTCGCTCATATCCGCTTAATGAAATAAAATGATGTGTCTCACCTAGGTTGAAGAGCACCTCCTGCCCTACCTCAATTGTCACCGTCACCACTAATCAAGGACACTAGGATAGGTACACTACGACACGTGTTTTATCTTGACACGAGGCACCTGAGGATGTATCTTTTGGATAATTTTTGACCAACTCTAATATAATGGATTTCCGCTAATTAATATCTGATTATATTAATTATCTTAAAGTATTTCGATGTTATTTATTGAGTGATTTTATTTTATTCCAAATTTTATACTGCTACGCTATACTATCATAACTGCCGCAGATAGAATCTTTTTGGACATAGAGTAGGTTCACTAAAAACTATAAGATAATAAAAATATCAATAAAATAATTACGAAATTAATCAAATTAAATAACTAATTTCATAGCCAATGTTACTTAAAATGTAGATTTTATATACGTCATAAACAGAAAACGTAAAAAAAGCCTTACCTTTAATACAAACGTTACCTTTATAATTCAAAGGTTGTTTCTGAGTAATTCACGAATAAATTTCATAAAACTAAGTCTACAAGCACAATAGAAATGTTAAGCTTGCGAACTGCTACATTCTAAATTAAAGCCATGGCTTGAATAGCATACTTACATATAACTTGGAATGTGCGCAGGTACATTCGAATATTCGAAACGTATAAAAATTTCTGTTTGGAATTCTGGCCGGGTAGTTTGATCCATTCGAAATTTTTTTTTCATGTTGGGTAATGCATTTACTGGACCGATACGACTTAGGGATCTTCAAGAAACGAAACTTATCTTTTTTAAAAGGCCGGAAACACACCTCAAATTCCTCTGGTTTAGCAGTTGTTCGTGGACACATTAAACTCAGCTTTTTGCTATTATCTCAAAAACATAGTAGAATATAAAGTATATAAAGGAGAGGAGTGACAATTTTTTAACCTTTTTTTATTATTTCTAAAAGTTTATGAGATAATCATCAAATATCAATAATTTGTCAGTTTTTCCACAGTGGGATGGCAATCCATCATGACCGGAAAGAGATCAGGCGCTGGACAAGCGACTACGTGTATTCCGAGGCACGGTAGTGAAACACCGCTAAGTTCCTGATTCGGCACTTTGTAGGTACTAAACTAACTTAATTGATTTTTCCGTATGTTTAAAGTTGATTATTGGTTTCCATGGGCTGCGGTAACCACTTACGATCAGGTGAACTGTAAATTCGTTTGTTACTCAAGTATTATAAAAAATACTATTAAGTTGCATAAAGTTAGCTTTTATCAACAAGGAAACATCAATTATCGCTAGACGTAAAATCTACTTTTATCTTTCGAGGCAGTAATTTCAGTAATTAATGCGAAACATTTCGGACAAAGGAATTATTGATGAGATCACAAAACAAATGCTTAAGTATTCCTTTTACTTAGTGGCTCGTATCCAAGTAGAGGTTTTTAATTTCGATGCGGTTCGCTTTGCTTCCCTCATTATTTGTGCCCTAGTGTTTACTTTTCTGCGGTTCTTGTTTTTGTTGTAGTACACAGTGAAAGGAGGCAAAGGTAAAATAAAGGTTATGGAAAATGTCAAGTACATTTCCGATAACCTTTATATTATCTTTACATTCTGATACCTAAACAATCTAATATTTACCTTTATAATTCAAATTACCGCTATTTTTATATAAGGGAGGATGACAAATAAGCGCATAGTTCACTTATATCGGTTCTACCCGTGCGGTTAAAGAATAGGATTGAAAATGACGTCGCCTCTATTCACCTCTCGCTTGCATATTGTCGCTATCTACAACCACCGGTGAAGACTGCAAAAAAACATAGCAATATGCGTTTTTTGGAACGTTCTATAATTTCAGTCTAACTTGTCATTGGAATCAACGATATCAAATTCCCTTAGACAAAACAAATCAGGCCGGTTTTGTTAATTTGTGAGCTACGACGCTTTTTGGGAGTTTTCTTCATAACTATTGTTTTTTTTTTGTTGATATTTTTGTATAAATTATTTACTTGCCATTGAGACATGAGTAACCATTTTTAAAATTTTTGTGTGATTGGCAGTCCGACCTAACCTCGAGAATGGTTGAATCGATTGTAATAAAAATTCACGAACAAATGAATAATAACCAGGAGTGATGTAAACTAAATTTTATTCGAAATTTTTAATTATTATCTTTAGTCTAAATAATGCCAAATTAACAGATCCCACCCATAAATGCTATTTAAAAATTAATATACCTACTTGATATACTGATATACAATTCTTTTCAAATATTTTTCCGTTAATAGAAAATTTCCAATTAACCGAATAATATAACGATATATCGTTATTATAATAGTGTGATAAGAGAAGAGTGTGGTTTGCAAGATGATGTTGTGACCAGGATTAAGAAAGGTATGCTTCGGTGGTTTGGTCATGTGGAAAGAATGAATGAGGAAAGAGTGACAAAGCAAATTTATTTTGCGAAAATGAACGGCAGAGTGGGAAAGAGACGTCCTAGGCGAAAGTTTATCGACCAAATTGGCGATATATTGAAAATGGGTCAAATTAGGAGTATCCTTAATCGACGAGCATGTATACGTAGGTATATGGATGCGGAGGAGGTGAGAGAGGTGTGTCAGGATCGTGCCAAATGGAAGTTTGTAGTCTCTGCCTATCCTTCTGGGTGACCGGCGTGAGTGTTTATGTTATTATATATATGTATATCGTCATTACCGGTTTTCGTTATTGGTACTGTGCATGTTGACGGTACGCGCTCAATGAGCCGCCATTTCTAATCGCATTCTTTACCCGTGCGGACGCGATCCATAGACATATAGGACTATTCTACTTTGTCACACCGAAGCATGATGATGGAATGCTGCGATAGCAATAAAACAGCTTAAGAGAAAACAGCATTAATACATTTTTTACAATTATATCTTGTGCGAACGTGGTCTTGACTAATCAAACCTACTACATAAACATAAAGTTATACTGCTTAAGCCGTAATTACATGCATCTTGGCTCTACCACGTAGGAAAATTTACTAACCATTTGTGTATCCTTTAGTGTTGTTCTACCACTCATGAAAAAGTTCAATACTAATTGAGTGTATGCTACGCAGCCCATTTAAGCATTAGTTTAAAGTAGAGCTTAAAGTTTAAAGTTTAAAGAATAGCTAAGGGATGATATTTACCAACACAGCCCCATAGGTAAAAGGACCCCTCCATTAAACTGCTTCTAAAAGTAAATAAAGACCGACGCAGATAGATATTGAAACAGTGATTCTCACCACCATCCTTCACAGTTAGCTACCGTGGGTAGATATTTGTTTCAGTGAGCACGAGGGATATCTGACAGTAAGCACCTGGCTGCCGAGCTCCATCACGTCAAGCAAGTTTTGCACGACAACAAGCTTCGGGTCCCACGTCTAAATCACAGTGAACAAGTGAAGCCGGTCACACTCAAGCGTGCTCTGCTAACAAGATTGGCTACATCTTGAAGCGGGCTTCCATTAAAACACATTTTAAGCCACCGAAGAAGATTAGTCAGTTTTTGCCATCAGTCAAGTGTAATGTTCCTCTGCAAGATGCAGGAGTGTAAAATATTGATTGTGAATGTGGCTTCTCTTACATTACTTACATAGGACAAACTAAAAGACCAATAAAAACCCGCGTTAAAGAACACATAGCTGATGTGAAGAATCGACGCTCCGGGAAGTCTGCAGTCTGTGAACACGTACAGGATCGCCTGCGTCACTACATCAGATTTGATAGACCAAAAATTTCGCTAAAGAGCACCGATTCCTTCCAAGGATGATTCGCGAGGCGAAAGAAGATGGCTGGGTGCTACCATCTGCTTGGGATCCTATAATTAATAAAATTAAATCTCAACCCAAGCATACACTGCAAGACTTCAAGATACCATAAGTTCATACTGCGTAGATCGGAACAAAAATTAAAAATTTTAATCTGGATGTAGCCGTAGCCAATCATATTGGGACGTCAAATATCTCAGTACTCCCCGTGACCATGGGTAATGTAAAGCGCTCGAAACGAAATAAGTACGTAAATAATATACGCGATAAAATCCGTAAAAACTAGTTTTATTTAAATGATTGATGATAATTGATTGATTGATGATGTTCGCTTAAATATAAGAAATCATTATGCTAGTACAAGTAATTTATGTCTGCAATATACTCGTACATTAGCATCAAATATAATGTCATCTGTCGAAGACCGAAAGATTTTCAGTAATTTTTGCTAACTCTGGATTTTATAGCTTGTAATAATTATAAGTATATCTTCTGAGAGCATGATCCATCCTTAGACTAAAAGTCCTTTAATTTTAAAGGAATTATGGAGAAATGAGCACACAGCCCTCCTGATTTAAGGTGGATGTCGTGGCCCTTAGACGTTTATCATTTAGATTGTTATTTCTTGTCGTAGTTTCATACATGGAAATTCATTGTCATCTGTGAGAACTTATCAGGGCAGGTTAATGTTGTATTATGAGTAAAAAGGTGACTGGCTTTGTACCCTCACCACACAAACACGGAATGTAGTTTTGCTGCTTTGCTTTTGTCAGAACGCAATTTTTCTTTGATAGAGTCGACTTAGAAAAGTGAGTTTTTGTAAATATAGGTTAATAATGACTACATTTTACAACGTTTATGGAAAATATTATTTAATGTTTTTTTATTTCTTTTATAAAGCAGCATTATTATTTAAAAGCGACGTCTCTCAATCTGTTTCAATTTCTTTTTATTTATTATATAATTATCATTTTAAGGGTACCAACTCACAATACATCTTTCTTTAATAAATCTTTTACTGTACAGTCTATTAAGCTCTGGAATGCCCTACCTTTGTATTTACGCGAAGCTCAGACTATTGTAGTCTTTAAGCGACTTCTTAAAGAGCATTACTTGTCTCAATCGTTCGAAAATCATTAGGATAAATTATGTGATTATGTAGTTTTGTATTTATTTGTTTATGTTATTGTTAGTGGTATATATTTGAGGATATATGTATGTATATATGTGTATGTGTGTATATGTATGTATGTATATGTATGTATATGTATATATATATGTATATATGTGTGTGTGTATGTTTATGTATATACCTATGTATATGTGTATCATATTTTTTTAATGTATTAGTTATTTACTTATATGTTATTTTATTGCATGTATTAATATTATATTAGGTATATTTATATTGCACCACCTACCTAGTACTCACTGTTTTATTCCTTTACACCTTTGGTTGCCTGGAAGAGATCGCTATGTAGCGATAAGGCCGCCAAATTGTACATGTAATCTGCTCTCTGTTATGTTTTTTGTAAATTTATTTGTGGTGTGCAATAAAGTATATTCATTCATTCATTCAATTATTTAATAAAAAACAATATTTATAAAAATATTTTAGGGTTAATGTACTATAACATTATTTAATATTTACTTACGTAAAAAATCAATAAATCTTATAAAAATACAAATATTTTTTTCATTTATTTACTAATAAAATGACGACATATCTAACCATTTCGTCAAGTTTTAATCAAGATCTTAAATCATGAATTATTTTACTCATGAGGCTTAGAAAAACACCAGAGAAAACTTACGGCCTGAAATAGATGGCAGTATGCCATTTAATATGTATGAAAAATTAAAAAATACCCACCCAAACCGGCGCGGCGACGAGGAAAGTATTAAAACCTAACCGTCTGGCTTCCTTGCAATTACGTCAATCCTTCCAACAATGGCAGAGGTTCATATCCTACAATGTACTATTAAAAAGAAATTGGAATTCTCATATAACCTACCTATTGTAAAATTTTAATGCATGTAGGTTGCGGAACTCTTAATTGAAGTGAAACTTCTTTATCGACGTAGTAGAGAAATTTAGTACGTTATTAAAAAACAAAAACGTCATATTTCCTTGAAATTTTTAAAACAAAGGGGCTGCATAAGTATACCATTATTTAACAAAGTTATATAAAATATAAAGTAAAAGAAGAATGATATGTCGTAAAGAAGTTTCATTTTGTACGTGTGTACGCAATTAAAGGCACATTTTTTTATAAGAGAAGAGCGTATTTATTATTGCTTATATATAGTAATACATTATATTTATTTGCTTAATTATCAATTATACAATTAAAAGCCGCAACTGTACAAGTGCAATAAAATGTGAGGTCGTCAAAACAATCCAACGATTTACCCATAGTTACTTATATTATGAATGTTGTCACGCGAAGTAATTTGCCACATGAGACCCGCGAACCGTGTGTGTTCAACTTGGCATTTCACAAGGACGATCTTCGGCCTTAAACTTATCACTTACCTCATCAAAACAATCAGCGTACTTCGAACAATCAATCGCTTTACGTACAAAGGAAGACACAGCGGTTATTCGGCGGGACTTTCACACAAAAAATAAATGACACAAATAAATTGACAAATTGAGGTGTCGCACAGTTTTATTTAACTGTTGAATAGGCATCATTTTATTGATGATGTTACTGAATGGGACGCGATAAGCTCAAGCCGAACGGCAGGCGAGCGCGCTACCCGGCGCGCCGCCTTACTTTGACCGAATACGCGCTCGGGAAGCAATTTTTGCGCATGCGCTATTCGACAGGATCGGCCAAAATTCACTCCATGTTTCACTTATAAGAATGTCTTATCTACATACATAAATTTGTAGAAATTTCGCACATAAAGCTCTCTACTATAGAGGCGGATACAGATTAATTTAAATGGATACATACATCATTTTAGGAAGCTAATCACGCGTGCCGCACTGCACACGTTGGTAATTAAATATGTTTGGTGTTTGACAATAGCAGAGGATACAGCGGCTGTGTTGTGATACTGATGACGTCAATGTGCCTAAGTTCTGTCCCGAATCACCGAAACATAAGAGTAAAAAAAGAAGATATTTAAAAAAATCTTTAATGTTTCGATACTATTCGATAGGTTACGTAAACGAGCCATGAAGTACTGTTTAAATGCAATGACCGACGAAGGTATCTTGTTAGCCGTGGCGGCATCAGAGGCGGCTGAATGGAGTAAATATAATAAAAGATGATGCCATATTTTGTGCTATTTGTTACGGACTATCGGTCCGTGGGTCTTCATGTGGTGAACTTCCTAAAGGAACTATATCGCGACTTGTCTCAGTTGGTGACTAAAGAGCTGGTTCCTGTAAACACAATGTTTTATTTGCGTTCACTGATTATTTTCTCGCTCAAAGGTAAAGTTTGTTCATTCGCAGCCAGCGATCTAAGACATGAGGTATCGAAATATTGCTAGAATAGTCCGAACTTCAGAAGCTTGTTCTATTTATTTTTATAGAATAACAAACGAGCACGCATTCAAATAAGGTAAGTGTATGATGTGGTCTATAGACAACTACAAACAACCTCAATTAAGAATCAAAATGCAGATGTGTTGTCACCCCTGAGAACTAAGATGCAATGGCTCGTTTCCAACAGAAAGGGTCTGAGGGTTCTTTACACTCACCACACGAAACACAGCAGCATTAAACTGCTGTTTTACGCTTGTATTCCTTCAGCAATCGAGCTGATCCGTCAAGCTATTGGTAATTTTTTTATTTTTTCTGGATGGTTATACTTTTTATCAAATATTTAATTATTTGAGCCTTTTGACTTGTCTAAGTCATATCGCCAGTTCAAAATAACAACTAGATTGTTCTATAGGTACATTAAAATCTTCATGACCTTTTTTCCAACCACGGAATCTTAAATTTTAATTTGATGTATAGTCTATTTAATGAAAAAAATATTTCAATCATTTCAGCCATTTCCGCGAAATCAGTGAACATACATAAACTAATACAAAAATATAAATAATAATAATAGTATTTTTTAAACTCAGTTAAAATAATCGTCAAAGCATCGTTAATCGTACTCAATTGCTTAAAGTTTAATTTAATATTCACGGGTGATTACTCAACTACGAGTTCGGCATCAACGAAATTTTAGAACTACTTGAAGTTGTATTTGTAGTAAAGAGGTATTTTCGGCAAGAATGTTTGCATACCAGCGGGTCAGTGCTCCTGAACGATTGTCGCTAAGCCGGAACTAAAACAGAAATAGAGCGATGAATAGGTTACGGACACAAATAATTCCATTCAGAACCTAAAGTTGATTTGTTGATTTTTTTTACGTGGTAGAGCCATGCTGCAGCTATATTAATTGTATAGTTGTAGCACGAATGGGTCGGCTCGACCGGGGAAGGACGACGCTCTCACAGAATACCAGCGTCAAATAGTATCTTAATGCTGCTGCGTTTCGTATGGTGAGTGTAGAGAACCGGAGACCCTTTTTACTGGAAAAGAGGCATTCCATCTTAGTCCTCAAGGCTGACAACGCATCTGCATTTTGATTCGCAAACGAGGATAGATGTAGATGTCTATGGGCCACAGCAACCACTTACCATCACGTGGACTGTGTGCTCGTTGTCATCCTTTTCCTATAGAATAAAAGTTGATTTGTACAGGTTTTATTTTATGATGCTGTATAGAAAAAAAACTACTCACACTTAATTTCATAGAATAAGGGTGACAAACAAGCACACAGTTCACCTGATGGATAAGTGAATGCCATGATCCATAAACATCTCCATAAAAATCAAAATGCAAATAAATTGTCCACCCGTGAGGACTGAGATGGAATGCCTCATTTCCAGTAAAAAGGGTTTCCGGTTCTCTACACTCACCATACGAAACACAACAGCAGTAAGCTCGTAGACAGAGAAACCTATAGACTAATGATCGGCGTGGCTTCGAGTGAGAAAGGTAACGATAACGAATTTTTAGGTTATACAATAATCTTTATGACTTTTAAACACATTTAGATAAAAATTTTAATTGTTCTAAGAACTGAACTGAACAAAATTCACCAATCTTAAGCTCACAAAACACTTTTTTCTCACATAAATCAACTTGTAAACTCCTTAAATCACTACGTTGTTAAAGTTGTTTAGCAAACTGTAGAGTTTGCTAAACAAAAAAACTGGCACGGAGAAAGGGACAAACAATCACACCGCTCTATCTCATTTCTATGCAAGACGTATGCATAAATCCATCTTTTTCGTGTGCGAATGCGAAAGAAGGCGTCAATTTGTCAATAGGTTTCTCTGTTTACGAGTAAGCTACTATTTTACGGTGGCGTTCTGTAAGAGCGTCGTTTATTCCCGGTCGAGCCGACCTATTCTTACTACAACCAAAAATGTAGCTGTAGAATGATCACCACGTATTATGTGAGAACATGACCCTTCCTTAACTCCCCGCTGAAACAGCAGCATAATGTTGCAATTTTTTCCAAAGTATTCCGATACTGGATATATAATGTTTTAGGTCTATCACCAATATACCTTTAATCAATAGGTATAAGTTATATAGTGGCGGCATGAGAATATCCACTACCCCACATCATTCCGTGGATATCGTGAGGGGTGACAGAGGGTAACTGGAACATAATATAGGTAGCAGCATCTTCCTGGTAACAACCAAAAATAATAAAAAAACTGCGTACTTAAGTATATTTAGATGCTGCGGTAGCGCAGCAACTAAGCATTCGGCTGCAGCGCTGCGGGCCTCTGTTTCGATTTCCGTTCGGCACATACGTATGGTACGGTAAATATTTATTTGTATGTCCTACAATGTTTTGTTCCAGGTACTATAGTCAACCAAATCTAAGAAATACCTTTTGACGTTTCACATTAATCATTCCGCAATAACTTTGCGCAAGCGTACTCACACAATTTAAAATAACCTTTTACGTAAATCCGAAGAGTTATGAAGTTATCTATATTTCATTACAACGTGTATCGTTTTTTATCACTAATTTAATTCGAATCTTTCAAACAAAGCAAAATATTTAAAAAAAAGCAGTATCAACTTTTTTACATGGCGTCGTCGTGTAGCTTACCGTAGTGTTTGGATGATTAAAATTCATTGCTATGCGAATAATCGGCAAAAATAATTATATAATCGGTAAAAATATTCAATTAATCGAATCATTAATTTCTTGATATACTATTTGTTGAATTAAAATTTTTATTTTTAATATTCCTTCAATTACATGAATCATGAATTAAGGACGAAACGAAATTAAGGACATGACAAAGGGTCGTCGAGAAGGGCAGAACAACGTCTGCCTGGCAAGCTAATATATATATATATATATTAGCTTGCCAGGCGGCCCCAGCCCTCATTCCTTAATTTCGTTTCCTAATTCATGATTCATTAATTGAAGGTATATATATATATATATATATATATATATATATATATATATATATATATATATATATATATATACATCATTTCAATTCTAGAAAGATTTTGGGTATGGTGAATATGTTTTTTTTAAAGAAATAAGATATAGAGATAAGTAAAATAATGTGTTTATTTACATATCATGATAATATACCATATTTTAATCCAAGGCCTAAAAATAGCCTAAGACAACGAGCTCTCTTGTCAATAGGCGATGAAGAGTCTCGGATACAATTCCTTCAGAAACTACACTGCTCGTGGACCTCACGAGCCGATTGTCTCCACAGCAAACACAACTACTTAAAAGAGTCCGGTAAAAACTTTATTTTCTCGACATCCATATACGTCAGACTTCTGAAACATGGCGCAAATCGTTAATGGTTACACGTAATTTAGCTATAAGAAGCTTTTACTTTTCAAAACTCAACAGTTTCTGCTTAAAACGTGTGCGAAGACAAGGAATAATTTTTTATATGCATGATGAAGAATTGGCCATCAAGGGGAAGACCGGACGTCGCTAAAAATCGCAAACAAAAGTGATAGGGAAAGACCGGACAGACGAAAAAATTCAAAAATTACCTTGTTTTATAAAATACTTCGCAGCACACGCCCTACTTTTCGGAGCGACTGGCTGAAACTTGAGGTCGAGGCAGAATAAAATGGAGTCTTGTACATATTGCTAGCTTTCAAAAATATAGCATAATTTACCGGAAATTTGAATTTTACAGTCTTACTCCATCACCGATCTTACCCCAATGCACTATATATAGTTATCTCTCAGAGACTCGCACTTACCCAGATCTGCTATCCGGCACTAAACGGGGCACCCCCGCCCTGAGATGAGGTGAGAAGCTGCCAACGAAAGTGTTTACATAGGTAGCGTTCTACACCTGGGCATCCACAAACTCACTAATCAAGACTCAACTCTTTGTTTGAAAAAAAAATTGACTTTAAAATTATATTACCTTTGTGTGATCCCCTTGCTTTCCTGACCGAAATGTCCTATTCTTTTTTAAACGTGTATTTTTAAGTTTTTTGTGTTATACTTTTAACTATTTATTAGTTGTTTTTTTTATTTCGTTATACACATAATTATTAATAGGGTCTTCCAGATCGAATTTCGTATTTGGGACTAAGATTATAGTGCACGAGTGTGTGTGCAAACACGGGCGCACTCTCTATTTCCTAATTTTTATAGCTCGATGGGTAACCCGACACTCCCGAGGGGGGGAGGGGTTCAGGCACAGGACCAACGGCTTTACGCACTTTCCAAAATACTGGTTGAAAAACTGGCTACTACGGAACCCTACAAAACCCAATTACTGATTTTGACCCCACCCGAGATTCGAACGCGGGATCTTCATGATCAGCAGTGGCGCTTACGGCCACTAGACGACGAGGCACTAATGAAAAATTAAAAACTCTTAGATATTAATATTGTTAAGATAACGAACATATTAAATAATATTTAATAAAATGCGCGTATCCGTACATAACATTTTACAACGGAATAGTTTTGTTACGTTCAGGAGGAAACGACTGATTTAACGTTACAACTTAACATAACAAAGCAGTTATTGTGTGTGACATAATAATTAATAATTTACCAGTTTAGCGTCTGTGTCGCTGCTTATTGTTACAATTATATCTAGCGCCTCTATTGTTATAGTCTATAATTATAGAATAGAAGTTCTAATAACATTAAATGTACTCGCGATTCTATATTTATTTGTATTATCATTATATATGTTATTGCTGTTACCAGTAGTTCGGATAAAATGTCTGTCCTGGGCAGCCACTAACTGTAACTAGTTTCTATAGATCTCTGGGGAATTTCCAGATTTGATTTTTTTCTTTGGGGGATGTTTGCCATAATTATTCCTTCAGATACGAACTATTATTTATTATGTGCTTCAGACGAGTGGAGTATGTAACTCTTTATCATCAGGTAAGTGTGTTTATGGCTTACTTATTCGGTTAATAGCATCTCTATTGCAGTGGACTGCCTCCAAGTATTTTTGGTGGTCGAAGTCGTTTTCTGCCGTGATGTTTCTTCTGCCTAGACTACATCTCGGTAGGCACAGCTCCATTAAATATTTTCATTTATGAAAATTTAAAAATAAAAGCATACTCTTCTTTTTTTGAAGTGTAGTATTAACATAATCTACGTGTTGCGACCTAGACTGTAACGCAAACAGTGGCGAAGCTTCCATTAAAGCCGAAAAGCCGGGCTTGCCTTATAAAACCTGAATCAATCAATAATATCAACTAATAAAATAACTTGTAAAATGTTTCAAGCTATTTCAAATTTCCCGCGCACTCCACTGTTCAACACATGTCGACCGATGACCTCGTATTGCCTTAGCGATACTAATAGTTGTCTCCCTCGCTCGCGTGGGCTTTTTACGGGGCTTTCGAGAAGACGATCGCTCTCTTTCTAACCTATGGCAAAATATTCTTAATGAAATATAACTAAGATTGTATATATAGCAATTAGTATAGAGATTTAAAGAAAAGAAAGGAATGGAAGAGATGTTTCACATGTAAAATGTATAAAAGATGATTCTGGAAGGATTTTGACTGACGATGAAAGTATAAAGAAGCGATGGAAGGAGTATTTTGAGAAATTGATGAATGAGGAGAATGAATGGAATGGTATGCTTGAAAACCCACCAGTGAATATGGGCTTAGTGAGAGAAATTAGTGTGGAAGAAGTAAAAATGGCTGTTAGGAATATGAAGAATGGGAAGGCGGTCGGCCCAGATGGAATACCAGTAGAAGTGTGGAAGTTGCTGAGTGCGGATGGATGGAAGTGGTTGAGTTTATTTTTCGGTAAATTGTTGCAGGAAGAACAAATACCTGAGGAATGGTGCAGTAGTATACTGGTCCCCATTTTTAAAAACAAAGGAGACGTTCAAAACTGCAGCAGTTACCGGGGAATAAAACTCATGTCACATACGATGAAAGTCTGGGAGAAAAAGAAAAAAAGAGATAAAAAAAACCTTCCCAGCCCCCCTTTTAAAAAAAAACATTTTTTTGACCCTGAAAAAAGGGGAAAGGGGCCCCGGTTTTTGGGGGGAAAGATGAAAGGTATGCCTGGGAAGTATGTGAGGTTAGTCCGTGCTATGTACAGAGCATCCCGTACATGTGTACGATCTGCCGCGGGAACTACGGGCAGTATCGATGTGGCGGTAGGGCTGCACCAAGGGTCGGCATTGAGCCCTTAACTCTTCCTACTGATTATGGACGCTTTGACGTCGGACCTGCAGGATGAGGCACCCTGGTGCATGCTCTTTGCCGATGACATCGTGCTTGTCGGGGAAGAAGGCATCGAGGTACAGAGCAGACTGACGGGGTGGCAACAGAGGCTGGAAAGTGTTGGCTTGAAGATCAGCAGATCCAAAACCGAATATCTGTGCTGTGATTTCGGCGGTCTTTCCAGTCCTGTACCCATGTCGTTGGATGGCGCTATACTGCCTACCTGTTCAGATTTCAAGTACCTCGGTTCCCTCATTCAAGGCGACGGCGGAATAGATAGAGCTGTGCAGCATAGGATTAACGCAGGGTGGATGAAATGGCGACAGGTCACAGCCACAACGTGCGATCCCCGAATGCCAATAAGGCTGAAGGGGAAAATTTACAAATCGATCATCCGACCTGTCGTCATGTATGGAAGTGAATGCTGGGCCGTCAAGAAGAAGGATGAAAATAGACTGCATGCGAATGAAATGAGAATGTTACGATGGATGTGTGGTGTGACAAGGATGGATAAGATAAGGAATGAGTATATAAGAGGAAGCCTGAAAGTAGCGCCAGTGGTAGAAAAGGTGAGAGGAAGCAGATTGGCATGGTTTGGGCATGTGATGCGGAGGGATGAAAGTCATGTCACAAAACGAGTGTTGAATATGAATGTGGAGGGACACACGGGCAGAGGAAGGCCGAATAAAAGATGGATCGATTGTGTGAAGAGTGATATGAGAATGAAAGGAGTAAGTATGGAAATGACGGCTGATAGAGAGGAATGGAACAAGAAGATTTACTGCGCCGACCCCAGATAATGGGAAATGGTTTAGAGAATGATGATAGTATAGAGATTTAAAGCCAGGCTCTTGGGAATAAATTTATTAAAAGCGGAGGCGCGCGGGCAATACGTTTGCAAGTTTATTTCACGTTTCAATGTTTATTTACTCTGTGTGCTTATCTTAAGCGATTTAATATTACGAGTTCAAAATTTATGCTTTTTTAAAGATTTTTAATGAAAATGGAGGATAATAGTGTTCCTTGTGATGAATTGAAGTGTGTTAAAGTGATAATCGGAGAGGAAATCTTTAAACTTTGTTGAGATAATACACAAGGTTAAGAGTGTATTTCAGACTTATCAATTATCGCAATTAAAAACAGTTACCTATTGGTACAATTAAAACGTTCACCAACATTTTACGTGGATGTGATTAAATCTTTCCATAAGAAAGCGAGACGATACCATTTATCTTATCTTATCTCTTATCCATTAGAATGTAAATAATTTTTTTTTAATTTTGTACATAGTTTATTTGTACTTTGTTCGTCTTTTACTTTTGTTCATGTACCTATGGTATTGGATGTGAATATTTTTTTTTCTTTCGATTAAACAAACCCAAACGGCTTTCTTCAAAGCCACCGAAGCTATGCAATTGCTGATATGTAATAATATCTATCTAGCAGTGGTATGCCTTCTGTGTGCTTTGTTAAACACGTCCTTGACAGCACTGAATATGAAACTGAAGCGTGGAGACAGATCAAGATTGGAGTATTTTTATAAAACTGCTAAAAACAACAATCTTTATTTTTATCAATTTATATCTTGGGCTTGCCCTAGCTTGGAGCTCTAGCTTCGCCACTGAACGCAAAGGGTATTGCAGTACCATCAGAATGGGATCGTAGCCAAAAACTTATTTAAGATTATATTCTACATTTACCATGTTTGATATATGCACACATAAACGCATATAATAAGTGTATACGATATTTAAACAACGTTAAAATATCTTTCCTTTTTTATTTTATTTTTTATTCCATAATTATTGTTCGAAATGTCATTTTTATTAATAACAATCAGAAGCACTTCAGGCTTTCTCAAATATTTTTCATTGTATATAAATTTTTTTCTTAAATTTAATCTTTTTTAACCGACAATGTATGTACTTCATACGTTTTATAAAACCATGTTGTGTTCTAAGATTTATTATCAGGAGTATAACATGAATTATAATTATAAATCACAATTATTAATTGTGTTTTGTGGTATTTATTTTTTGCGATAGGACTATGATCGGCAGTGGACTTGTGAAGGACAGTAATAATGATTGTAAAATGTTATAAAATACTTATGACATACATACAAAATTAACATAAGAAAAATATTTTCAACGTCATTTAACAACCTTCGATAGCTCAGTTGGTAGAGCGGTGGACTGTAGAGGAACCCAAGTAGTCATCCATAGGTCGCTGGTTCAAATCCGGCTCGAAGGAATCATTTTTGTTGTACTATTTATGAAAACAATATTTCTACACTTTTTGCTTTTTTCAGTAAAAAAATTAATTACATTAATAAACACTTTAAGCAGGTAGGTATATATTATTACAATTACTTTTTTCAGACTTAGTTATAAATTTACAATAACTCTTAAAAGTTTATAGTTTTACAAGATATTCTCTAACAACCATTTAGTTCAAAAATATTGCTCTTTCTATGATTTTCAGTTTTCACTTTAACCTGCAACGTGTTTTTTTCTTCTGCATCAGTTTCTTATAACATGAACATTAAACATCTTCATCTTCAAAATGGTAATTTATAAAATTATAACCACACCGATTAACAGTATTGGCGATCTTTAAATTATTATTACAGTATTGGCGATCGTTAAATTGCTTACATAATATACGATAATTTCTTTATTCATTAAAATTCTGATATACATTACAATTGTGGTATTAAAGCTTAGTCAAGTATTTAATATAAAATAATAGATTTACTATTTTCTACAAAATAATATTGGATAATATTGTCTTGGAATTTATTAATAATAAAAAACCAATCAGTTAAATGAAAAGAAATTATTTATTTACCATCTATTAAAAAAAAAGTCGCTGCGGACAGGATTCGAACCTGTGCGGGTAGAACCCAATGGATTTCAAGTCCATCTCCTTAACCACTCGGACACCGCAGCAGGCACGTAATCGTTTCAAATAAGCTATTGAGTTCTTAATATCATTATTAAAAATAAAATAATTTCTTTATCAATTCCTTATCAATTTAACTTGAAACTACTTAAAATATATTGTAATTGTTTTAATCGCATATCGTATTTAAAATGTAAGCCGTGTAGTAGCGGTGTAGGAATATACACTAACACCAACTCCTGTCGTACCGTTGGTGTCGTAAGAGACCACAGCGGTAAACAAACCAGGAGATGGCCAGCAACTTGTTACTAATTTTAAAAAAAATTGTGGGTGCTTCTTGCCAAGCGTGGCAACTATGACGAAATATCCCTTCTATGAGGTATTTTATGGGATACCTCTGTTCTGCACTGGACTTTGATAGGCTGTCATGAAAGCATGAATTAAAAATGTGATGGTATTTTTTATTTTTGTTTGCAACATATTTCCACATATTTTTACGTAAAGCATAATATATAAATATTAAATCGGTACTTAGAACTTCACCTTCACTTTACCTCAGATAAAATAAAGGAAAAAATGCAAAATGATTATACAGTTACTAAATCGTTACCAAATTGGCTTACTTATTTAATTATGTAATCCTCAAAAAACATTTAAATATTTTTATTTTTAAATAAGCGCTTTCTATCGCTAAATGAAATAATAACATTCTGTGCTTAAACTACAAAATCTTTTCACCACTAGATGGCGCGCTACAAAAATTAAATAATATTTTTGTAACAATATTCACTACTTGTCCACAGATGGCACTACAAAACACTTTTACTACTTAGTACTATTACTTGATCTTTGTTCTGTGCTTTTACATAAATCAAATCAAACAATAAAACTTGATAAAATTTTTTACAGAATACAATACCTGTTAATAATCCTTCGGTCACTCTGGTTTTTTTTAAATAGAATATGTGTAACAAACGAGCACACAGTGTAGGCCCTTTGATTATATACCCGCCATGTATATAATCAAAGTGTAGCCCATAGACATCTACATTTACCTTTAATTAAGAAATAAAATGGAGATGCCTTGACACCCCTTCAGTACTGAGATGGATTGCCCCGTTTCCAATCAAAAGGGCCTCCGGTTCTCTACACTCACTTTTGTGAGATCGTGATCCTACACCGGTAGAGCCAACCTATTTGTGCTACAAACATAATATAGCTGCAGCTTGGCTCTACCACTTTAAAAGGAAGTTTACTGCGGATATCTCTCATTTTTAAGTCTATCACGCAGAGAAACGGAGTAGTAAGCTGAAGCGGCAATGGACAGGCCGGGCTATATATAAACTTAGACCATTTTGGGTTGAATGGTCTAAGGTCTAATGGTAGGCGAAGTGTAGGGCATCCCCTACTCTAAGGCGGTCCCACACAAGATATTTTTTATAAAATAGAAATGGCGAACGAACTTTCACAGCCATAGAAACTCCAAACATCGGCCTCTCCGTAGTTCGCGGAGCGACCTTGAGTTTTCTCATACCGCCAGCAGTGAAGGACCACGTCTCAAATATTTATATATCATCATTGGCATTATAATGTTAAAATGATAGGTACCTCCTATGCCTATAATATCAAAAATTATAATAAACTAATTGATGGAAAATATAGCGATAAGAGACTGTTGTCGTAAGTATGAAAACGTATATACACATGTTCAAGAACTGATAACACATAACATTAACGTTTCACAAATTTACATAAATCTCCATATCGTTATTTGTAAAAAGAACCTGTAGGAAAGTAGAGACAGCTGTCGCTATCATGTTGCCATAATTAATAGTAGATATGTCTTTATAAAGGGAACGCATGATCCGAGAATCAAGTCCACTTTTTTAGCTTTGGTTAATATGGACTCAACTCATACGATTAGTGCTTTTACCAATGAAATTATTCTCCATAGTAATTTGTTTACAATTTTTTTTAATACGTTCAGGCGTCATATTGCGAAGATGTTTACAGGATTTGAAAACTTAGCTCAACAGACAGACAGTTCCTTCACAAAACTTTACATGCTTACATTTCATACAAGGCACTACTTTTTCTCTACGAATATACGGGATAATACAGGAGCAACAATCCATTGAAAGTTAAGTTACAATTAAAACCACTCAGATGCACTCTAGTAACAAATTTTAGTATCTATTGATTTCAGTACATACATATAACATAAAGTTAAAAATTAGATCTAAAAGAAAAAACTGCGGTCATAAAAATTAGTAATATTTTATATGCATTCACTACTAATATTTGTGAACATAATAAGTGCATTTTACCAAGATGAAAGCATGCTTGCTAAGTTTCTTGCGCCGTTATTTTTTTATTGAATAAGGGTGACAAACCATCACACAGTCCCCCTGATGGTAAGTGGGTGCTGCAGCCTCTAGACATTAACATCTATCCTCGATTCGGATTAACCACCCAAGTTACAACTAAAGTTAACCAAATGTTCTTCCTCAGTCAGAGGAAACATAAAAAATTTGCACTCTATTTTTTTCCTTTCATCACATCTTAACAGTTCACTGCTAGATATGAACCTCTGTAATTGCGTGTCTCAGGTCAAGACCAGCAAGAAGGATTGACAGAACACTACGTACAATTCACTCACGCAGAATATCAAGTGATTCCAACCGATAACATGGTTGAAATCATTTGAAATTGGTTGCATGACGTGTTTTTAAAACAAATTGTTTTGTTTCGTCCTTTAATTATTTACCATAAATAGACGCGTGCAGTGTTTGTATATTTTCTTTAGAAAGGATTTACCTTAATCGCAACGTTTGGCAAGCATATTTGTTATCGTTGCCCATCGTTGGGAATATTTCCACCTGGCTATATATATATATACACTCACCGGCACGGAAACTTGGCCAAGCGGTTATCTCGCGATAGCAAAAGCTTTAAGTGTTTCTGATGAATGTTTGTTATGCAAGTATGTCAAAAAATGTTTACCCTCAAGTTCAAGAGGGTAATTCATTATGTTTAAGTGCACCATGACGAATTCTTTAATTTTTAGTTGAATCGGGTCATTTGAGCGACTAAGTTCACATTTTAAATTTGTGTGTTGTGAAAAGTTTACTGTAAGGTTATTCAATTATTGTGCCAATAAAAATGCCATTAACACCAGCACAAGTTGCACAAGCAGTAGCATTAATTGACCAAGGGCTGACACAGCGTGAAGTTGCTATTGTGCTTAACGTACCACGGTCCTCAATGCAGTATTCACTGAAACGATACCAGGAGACAGGCCGCTACACCCGCAGGCCAGGCAGTGGGGGCGTAAGGTGCACATCGGCCCGGGACGATCGTTTTATTGTTATGGAGATTTTGAGAAACCGCTACCTGACCGCTGTTGAGATACGCCAGCGGCTCCAAATCGCAAGAGGCGTTAATGTTAGTGAGCGTACGGTGAGAAGACGAATGGAGGAAGTGAATTTAAAAGCTCGTAGACCAGCACGAGGTCCAGAACTTCTCAGACAGCACCGAGTAGCCCGACTTCAGTTCGCAAGAGAACATGTCAATTGGACCCACGAGCTAGAGTGTTGTTCACAGATGAGTGTCGAATAGCTTTACGTGCTCCAGACGGTCGAGAACGAGTGTGGAGAAAAAGAGGAGAGAGGTTTCTACCCATTACCACCACCCAAACTGTGAGTTTCCATGGAGGCTCAATAATGGTATGGGGAGGTGTAAGTTCCGACGCACGTACAGAGTTGGTCATCGTCGATAATCGGCTTACAGCTACTCGATACATCGAGGAAGTTCTTCAGGAGCACCTAATGCCTTATTCGTGATTCATTGGACACGACCAATTCCTCCTTATGCATGATAATGTACGCCCGCACGTCGCACATTGTGTAGAGGAATATCTGGAAGAGGTTGGAATACAAAAATTACAGTGGCCAGCTCGTAGCCCGGACTTAAATCCAATTGAGCATGTATGGGGTATGCTCAAAAGAAAGATAAAGTCCAGCTCCAAACCGCCACAAACTCTAAATGAGCTCCGAAATGCAGCGCTGGCCGCTTGGGACAGCATACCGCAAGTTGATGTCAGAAACATCATTCAAAGCATGCCAGATCGAATGCAAGCGGTTATCAGGGCTAGAGGAGGAAACACCCGATATTAAAACTGATAGACAATAAAGAAACAGACTTAATTTTTAACTTTGTAGTGTTTTTAAAGTGACAATGGAAAGATGTTAATTTTAGTGAAAACATGTTATCTTGAAAAGAAAAATTTCGGTGAAGTAAACATTAAATTTCTATGTTCTAAAACCATTAGAGACACTTATTGAATGCATCTACCCTTAATTTACTGTTAAAAACGTTTCAGTGCAAATAATCAGCAAATTCACGAGTGGCCAAGTTTCCGTGCCGGTGTATATGTATATATAGGGATGCTTACATCGCCATCTATTGGATGTCATAGGAGATCGATCTATCTGGCATATAAGATGTCACTATGGTAAAGGGCAGATAGTATCTGCCTTTTACTATCACACCGACGAGACGAATTACAGCCGATTCCTTAACCCGTTTCCACTCAGAGCAATAGTTAAAACTTAATATCACTAAGGAACACATGACTTAAGCATTATTCTACTACCCAATTTGATAATAAGATTTTACATTTTGTTATTTTTCTAGAATTTAAACTTGTGGATTAAAAAGGCAAACGCAAGTCATTCAGTTTATTTTTATTTATTTTGAGATTCCAATATTCCCATGTAGTTAATACTTTCAGAACAATTAAATGATTTAGATCTGCGATATTTAAATCAGTACTGTCGCGATACATAGAAAAAAGAATATAAATACAATATTCTGTCGTAGTTTCATTTCATAAAATCAAATGAAGCCTCGTACTCACTAAATAAATAAAATATTACCGAACACAATAAAATAATAATTCTCTTAGATATTCTCATATAATCAACGAAGCTACTAACATTTTATCTTCAAGCGTATTCTTAATTGTTCGAAATCAAACATAATTACACTAACTGTGTACTGTAGTTTAATAATGGTATTATTCAATAAATAACTATTAAAAATTTATTAAGCCTAAGTGTTTTCATGTCGTGAATAGCATAATTAATGTTTATCTCTTAGGGTTGCCAGGTTTTAAAAGCGAAAAGCCGGACATTTTGGTAAAACCTTTAATTTTTTAGGCTAAGTATAACGTGACAAATTAAAAAAGTAAAGCAATGCTTTATTATTTACCATAAAATTTTCTTAAATTCTTATAAAATAACAATAAAATTAAATAAATCAATCTTTATTCTCAATAATTCAATATCCATTACAATATTAATTTCAATAATTGGAATATTATGTATGTAGTAAGTACATGAAAACAGTTAAGAGATGGTCAAATTTAAAAAGCCTAACAAAAGCCGGACATGCCGTACATCGCACCGTCTAATTTGGCCTGACACGCATCCAAAAAGCCTGACTTTGTCCAGCTTTATCCGAACGCCTGGCAACTTCAACCAGGGAAAATTCAACTTTGCATAAAATATATCATTGGCAAATCGATTGTGAATGGAGCAGCACGGCTCTATCATGTATATACTATACCAAACATACACGTTATATACTAATACTATACATATATTATGTACCTACAATATTGTTAGTATATTATTAACATATAGTTTTTATGACGGCCTCGTAGCGCAGTGACTTAGCAATGAGTTGCACCGCTAAGGGCCGCTGGTTCAAAACTAGCACGGAATAAGTATTAGTAAGGCCTACAAATAATTTTGGATGATTGTCCTTGTGCAATTTATGTATGTGAACTGCCCCGATGATACAGAAGAAAATCTTAGTGTGGAGGTAAGTTTATTTTTGACTGCCTCGTTGGTGTAGTGGTAGTGGTGGCTGATCATGAGGTATCGGGTTTGAATCCCGGGTTGGGCCAAAATTAAATATCAGTTAATGAGTTTTCCGTCAAGAAATTCTCAGTCAGGAACTTAGCGGTGTCTCACCCCCGTGCCTCGGAAAGCACGAAAAGCCGTTGGTCCTGCGCCTGATCTCTCTCCGGTTTTGTCGGTTTACCGTCCCATCGGACCATGAGAGTAAGGAAATAGAGAGTGCATCTGTGCTTGCGCATACATTTAGACATTATAATCCTGTCCTACGTCGATGTCTAGTCTCAGGTCTTGACCGAAATTCGGTCTCTCTCTCGCTATTTCTTCGTTCTCATCTGGTTGGGCCGAATAAATATATAAAAGGATATGATAAATATACATAAATATATATTTAATATACTAACATAATAAATAAATAATATACGAATAAATAAAAACCCAACAAGATGGAAGCCCTCGGCAGGGAATACCAAACGGCCAACGGTAAGTGGGAAAGGGAAAGACACCGGCGGACGATACAGGCGGTATCGAGGAGCACCGCCCTATGCGTTTGAGCCCGGAGCGGTCCGTCACGGAGTTCCAGTTGCCTCAGATGACTCGACAGGCTGACCGGGATTAGCCCGTTCGCAGAGACGACTACAGGAATAATATCGGTCGGCAGACCCCACATGCCAGTCACCTCGTGAGCCATGTCCAGAAATTTTATTTGCTTATCTGTTTCGGCCTTCACTAGGTTCTTGTCACACGTAATGGTAATGTCAACCATAAATATCCTTTACTGTTCTGGGACCATCAGCACAATATCAGGCTTATTCGCTAGAATAGTCTTTAATAATAGGAAAGTGCTTATAATAAGGCAGTTTCCGATCCACGAAACCATATTTCAGAGCTCCTGTTCCTCGCTGCTAGGTTGTACCTGTGTAAGTACTTAGAGTTAGAAAGTGCCGGACAATCAGAGATGATATGCCTAAATGACTCACGGGGATGGCGACAAGCTTGGCAGATCTGGATGGTGTCGCCCTTTAGGATGTATCTCTGATAGTTGTTGGTCTTAATAACCTGATTCCGTATTGCGCAGACAAAACCCTCGGTTTCCCCAAAGAGGTCACCGAAATGTGTCCAGTTTGAGTGAGATGACTGTATCTACAAAAAGCTCATGTAGAGCCTTGTAGAACCTCCCGTGGAGGTCCTTCTCCTTCCATACATTATTATTATTATTTAACAAAAATATATAATATCCCAAAACACTCTTAGAAATGAGACTTTTAACTTTATAAAATAAACAAATGTCTTTATAACTTAATCGGAAAACTATTTAATTGATTCCTCAGTACACTGTACCAACAAACGGCGCCCAATTTAAATTTCATCTCGCAGCGTTCTTGAACCAAAACCTTTTACGGTATGAACGCAGTCGTTAATACGCTTAGACCATTAATACGCCACAACGTTTGTAATAAAAACTGAGAGCATAAACTTTACTACATCTTAGTTAAGGTGAGGCAGACGCATGGACGTAAAAACAAAAGCGTATAGGGATATGTCGTAAAACTTGCATTAGGCACCGTTTACTAAAATGTAAACAGTACAGTCGTGAGCAATATGTTATCCGTTGGTCTCAGGAGGTTTATAATTTTTATGTATACTATACTTTTTATGTAAGTTTAGTGTACCGTAGTGGTAATCCCTTCAGTGTTGTACGAGGCGGTGAAGGGATTCTCAAACAGGCGGAACAAAATCTCTAAAATTGCGGCTGCCAATCTGCCTGCCAAACGTGACAACTACATATAGCAAGTATCCCTCCTACGAGGCAACCTATTCTCCCGTAGATTTTTGCTTTTAAATATAGGCTTCTGATTAGGAATGCCGCAAATCACGGTCCTACTTGTATTCATCGATTTCTTGTATGAGAATATCGAAATGGTCATACAAAACTTTTCTAGAGTCTCGTATAGGGGAACATGTTCTGCACTTTACAACCCGTTCAGCATTTACCCGTTATATCATAAGTAAGCTTAAAGAAGAATGATGAGACTGTGAGAATCTCCGCTTTAGAACTTCCATCAGAATAATTGGCATTGAGGACATCCTTATTACATTACTTACGAATATATTATATCAGAGTCTTTTGCTGCTGACTGTACTGTTCAATGGAAAACGTATAAGAAATTTAAAGATAGAAGGTAGGCGATTAAATGGTCTGTACAGACATTCGTTCGTCAACGTTTTATAGTTATTGGATTTTACAAGTGTCCACGTTTTAAATAAAATTTCGCTTAAAGCCTTTTAAAGGGAAAGTAAAGTGAAAATAAATCTTTGTTTTAGATAAGTCACGAGAAACAGTAAGACATTGTAAATATTTTATATTTTTCCAGTTGTGAAGTACGTTGACGCTATGGCGTAGTGGCTTAGCAATTAGTTGCAGCGATAAGGGCCGCAGGTTCGAATCCGGTAAGAAACGAGTATTTGTATGGCCTACAAATAATAGTTCCGATTCTGGATGTTTATCCTTGTGAAATTTATGTATGTAAATTAATCACCAAAATTAACCAAACCACGACACGACTACGACCACGCTACAGGAGGAAATCTAGTGTAGAGGTAACGTAAAAAAAAAAGAAAGAAAAAGAAAAGAATTACTCCTTACTTTATTACTTAAGTTATGTTACGAGTATGTATTAAGAAAGTTTTTAAGTTGATAATGACATTCGTAAATATATACTATACATAGTTGGAAAACCCTACCTTCAGTGTACTCCAATACCTTACCTAATTTCACATTAAAGGTTCAGTCCAGTTGTCTGAAGCTTGTGAAAGGGCGTAATACAGAGGTTTCTTAAATAAAAATTCAACTGGTACAATATTTTATATATATTAAGAGTTACTTTACAACCCTCCGCTCAATAAAATAAAATAATGTGTCTTGCCTAGTTTAAAAAGCACATCCCGCCCTCCAATCGATTGCGTCCACTAATACCGTCACCACTAATCCCAGCACCACAATACTCTAGGAAAAACACACCATCGACAATAATACGACACGTGTTTCGCCTCTACACGAGGCATCATCAGGTGATGTAGACTCTGCGATAGCCGACCGTTACGAGCGGTCTTAATAGACGGGAATTTCTTATATGGCTGTAGAAATTTTATGCTTAAACGACACATACTATCGTACAAATTATTGGTGACGGAGCTTGCGTATATATTATATATTACTCAAGTTATTGCTCGGGAGATACCTGAGGAAATAGTAGACCACGTGATGGAGCATTGGGACGAGTTTTCCATCATGCCCCACGACAGCGATCGGAATAATTTTAACACTTCTCTACTACTATGCCGGAAATGTCGCAACCTTATACATACCGTGGTTTGTGAGAATTAGTGGATGCTGAACAGACTTTCCGCTGTGTCTGAGGTTTATCATAATAGTATTTTGTACGAGAAATTTGGTGGAGAAGAAAACCCCGTAGATAAATTACGCTTTAGTAGGTAGTTTGCATGATCTCTCTAATGGACATTTCGACGTTTACCTTTCAGTAAATCTGTCGAATTACGTTTCTACTTCTCAGATTGAAAGTTCTTCTACTTCTCAGATTGAAAGTTCTTCTACTTCTGAGATAAAAAAACGTCGCCGGACTAGATGTAGATACTAATAAAACTACAAAAAAAACACCTTAAAAATGCCGGTATTAAGTATAAGAAATGTAATCCTGATCATCGTAGCGCTGGCCTGGCTTATCAACGCAATAGTTCAGAAATACATCGTACTGCAGTCATGAATTACCAGCAAAATAATCCAGTCTCAAAGTGCTGCAGTCATGACTTACCAGCAAAACAATTTAGCCTCACTGTGCTGCAGTCGTAACTAACCAGCAAAATAACCCTGACTCTCACCATTCTGTGGTGGCAAATGATCAACACAGTAACCCAGAAATTCATAGAGCAGCTGTTTCTAAGCATAAAAGGAATAATCCAGGAAGACGATCAGAAAGAAGATTATGTCCATGGAAAGTAAAAGCTTTATCTGGGCTGATGTATGATTCTGAAGTAGCTTATGAAACTTATAAAACAGTTATTTTTGGTGCTATGAATCAAAAATTTATACATTGTTTAGGTTTCAAGTGGAAAGAAGAGGACCCTGACATGTGCTGCGCTGTGATGAAGTGAAGCTTCCGCTTTTGAGCCCTTGCCAGAACCTCTTTATTCTCTTCATTCAGAGCATGCGCATTTCATTGATCGCATTAGGAAGTATAATGGCTGCCTCCAAATGACATCCTTTGTGGCTAAAAATATATAGAAGATGGTTATATGCCAACTTTTAAAGTGCAAGGGCAAGTTTATCATTTGGTTGGTAGCCTATTGTCTTTACCTCGACAAGTTTCTGCAATTTTTTTTCATTAAAGTTAAACAATGCAAGCAACTTGCATGACAATATTTTCTTTATAAGGGATGTAAAACCAACTCTTTAAAAGTTACCTGTAGGTTGTGATAAGTTTGAAGTTACGTTATTCATCCTGATAGAAAACCAGCCCATGCTCACATAGGACGCTTCAATGCACCGACAGCAAGTGAAGTTGCTCTGATCATAGTTGGACAACAGTTTAAAAAGCGAGATATCGTACTACAAAGTCATGATAACAAGTTACGTCGTATCAGTGAGTTAAACTTTTTTATGACTGGCAGAGAATGCCACAAACCATTAAGTCCGCCCTATGTACCCTTTAGCTTAAGGTGTTACATGTAAGTTTTGAAATAAATAAATAAACCGCTCGTACGATAGCTTGCAGTACCCACTGATTTTTGGCTATGGTGAGGATGGTTACTCTACTAATATAGATCAATATGATCCTAAGACAAAAACATCTCTTCAGAAAACTGTGTTGGCACAATTTTTTTATTTTTACCGCATTATTTGGTCAGACAAGTAGACTTAAATCGCTCGCAGAACTATCATGCCTCTACCGGTATTGCGACTGGATAGTGGTAAGACAGCTCATTCTACGTTTTAAATCGCCCTTAAACTTGATGCATGTAGAGATACCTCTATGCAACATTTCAAAGTAGAGTGATATGGCGCAAGTTTTGAAAGAAACAAAACTTATTGTATGGGAGTGAGTGCACTATGGCCCATAAAGGAGTCGTGTAGGCTCTCAACAGAACATTGAGAGATATAAGAGAAAATTGTATATTGATGGATGGTGTTACAGTTCTTTTAGCCGGAGACTTTCGACAAACCTTACCGGTAGTACCTACCGAGGGAAATATGAGCCGATGAAATAAGGTAGTGTTTAAAGTCTTCGTATTAGTGGCCTCATATTCAGAAGCTCGCTCTTAAGACAAATATGAGAGTACCTACTCTTGAAAGGTGATGTTACTGCTGGTCGGTTTGCACAGATTTTAATTTAAATAGGAGATGGAGATTATCCTTCAGTGGATAGTAAAGTTGTAATACCACCAAGTCTGGCCATAGTAGTAAGAACTCTTGCAGAGCTTACCGCCAAAATTTATCCCTAACATCGCTAACATTATGACAAAACCCGTAGATTGGTTATGCGAACGTGCTATTCTGACGCCTGAAAATTACATAGCGGTTGATATTAACGGTATTTTACTAAAATCATTTGAAGGGGAATAAATCAGCTAAAAATCTATGGATTCAGTGATACAAGTATCGTAAATTATCGAGTTTTTAAATACCTTTAACCCAGCAGACCTTCCAGCTCATATTCTCACCCTTCAACTAGGCGCACCAGTTATTGAAATAATACTAATTTTTACGGAATTTATCGCGTATATTAAACTTTTTAAATACCCGACGTTTCGAACGCCTTACAGCACTCATGGTCACGGGCGGGACTGAGAAGTTCAACGTCCATATGTCATAGTTAACCGCGGTTACCATAGATTAAAATTTAACTTTTGTTGCGATCTATACAGTATGAACTTATGGTATCTTGAAGTCTTGCAGTTGTATGTTTGGGTTGGGATTTAATTTTATTTATTATCGGATCCCAAGCAGATGGTAGCACCCAGCCATCTTCTCTATTGAAATTAGGATGTTTTTTGATTTCAATAGCCTCGCTAATCATCCTTGGAAGGAATCGGTGTTCTTTAGCGAGGATTTGCGGTCTATCAAATCTGATGTAGTGACGGGGGCGATCCTGTACGTGTTTACAGACTGCAGACTTCCCGGAGCGTCGATCGATCGTCGTCTGCAGTCTGTGAACACGTACTGGATCACCCCGTCACTACATCAGATTTGATAGACCGCAAATCCTCGCTAAAGAACACCGATTCCTTCCAAGGATGATTCGCGAGGCTATTGAAATCAAAAAACATCCTAATTTCAATAGAGAAGATGGCTGGGTGCTACCATCTGCTTGGGATCCAAATGTATAGATAGATCAAATGTATAGATTGCCTCTTGCCTGGGGACATTTGCCAAAGTTATCACGCATGTCAGGTGAGTTAGCAGCCGCAGTTTTTATATTTTATAATTGTTACTACGAAGACACGGTTACAGCGTTGCATACATGCTCTATAACCCTTTCAAAAATAGGAGAAAGCTTGTAGTACTAGTCCCAAGCCAAGCTGTTCTATTTCTTGTTGGGTTCACAAGATTCAAAAGTTCACAAAATTCTATATTTTAAATTTTCAGACGTGGTGTTGAAGGCAACATAGTGAAGGTAATTGGTCTCCATAGTCACGAAGTTACCTTCACCACCGAACACGTGGTGAATCAGCACTTAATATAGATTTTTTATTTCATAACATTCAAATATTAAAATATTTATTATTATAATAAAAAAACTGAAACTAAAAACTTAAATTTTTATACATTCCTATACCCTGCGGTATGGTGTCCTGAACACTGATTGCGTTTTCTTGATGAATGGCTATCATATAGTATATAATCATAAAAGAACCAGCCCTTTTATTCCAAGTAGCGATTACAAGTCGCGAATACTTATATACTAATACTAATACCACACGTGAAAATAATCACTGGTGTTTGGCGAGAATCGAACCCGGATTGCTCGTATACGCTAAAATTTGCAGGTGCTACTTAGCCGTGGCTCTCTATTTTGACACATATTTAACATAATACTTATACTATGTATTCATAAAGTGATTCATCTAATCACATTAAAACGAGAATGAAAACACATTATTGTGTAAAAAATGCTCTACGGTTGGCACTTGAAGTCAGGCCTTTCTCCTCTACAGTATAATACGTAGGCTCACAAGGTCATAAAATGGACTATAAGAACCATGGCGCCTATACCATTATCGACTTTGTTTTTGTAGTGACCTGTTGTAAATGTTTGGAGAGGACAGCGATAACTTGGTACACGTATCTCATAATTATTAAAGCAATGCTAAATGAATACTAAAATAACCTTGAAAGGTATAAAAACTAAAAATTAAAAAAAATTAAACAAAGATCATTACATAGTTACGTGGTAGAGACATGCTGTACAACTACAGTAGTAGGTATAGTTGTAGCATAATGGGTCGGCTCGACCAGGGAAGGACCACGCTATCACAAAATACCAGCGTGAAATAGCAGCTTAAAGCTACTGTGTTCCGTATGGTGAGTGCAGGGAACCGGAAATCCTTTTTAATTTTAACGGAAACGGGGCATTACATCGCACGCAGATTTTACATCTTTATTTTACATTATAGCTTACGAGAGACGCAGATGCGTTGTTATCCTCACGGGTGACAATGCATCTGCATTTTGTTTTGTAATGGAGGAAAGATATAGATCTATAGTGACCACAGCAACCGCTTTTTTATAGAATAAGGTTGACAAACGAGCACACAGTCCACCTGATGGTAAGTGGATGCTGTAGCCCGTAGACATCTACATATATTCTCGATTAAGAATCAAAATGCAGGTGCGTTGTTACCCCTAAGGACAAAGACCATCCTTCCCCGGTCGAACCGACCCATTCGTGCTACAACCATAATATAGGTGAACTGTGCACTCCTTTGTCACCCTTATCTTAAAAAAAGTTGACCTAAACATAAGAAGATGCATAAAATAAAATATAGCAAGGGTCACTGAGAATGTATGTATGTTTAGTTTTTTTTTTATTTAATTAAGGTTTAAAAAAAATACTGAGCCCTAAGTCCACTTAATAGTTTATATGTTTTGTTGTTACAAGTTGTTACGTTGTTCGAACCCGTGACCTTATGATTAACAGTTATGCTTACGACTACTAGACCAACAGTCAGTCAAAATTATTAATTAAATAATTAAATCACCCTTTTTAGCTAACAATGTTAGTCCCTAATTTATATTATATAAGAATATCACGAGGTCTTCTTAAAATTTGTTTTAGGTGTCTTATTATGGCTAATGGCATTTCAACAATGGGTAACAAACGACCACACAGTCCACCATTGACTGTGACCCATAGACATCTTCATATATTCTTGATTAAGAATCAAGACGCAGATGCGTTATAACTCCTGAGGATTAAGGCCGAATGCTTCTTTATCAGTTAAAAGGGTCGTCGGTTCTATACACTCACTATACGAAACACAGCAGCATTAAGCTGCGATTTTATGCTGGTATTCTGTTAGAACGTGGTCCTACCCCGGTCGAGCCTACCCATTCGTGCTACAACCATAATAATAGCTGCAATGTGGCTCTACCACGTAAACATAGCCGAAATTATTATCGTAACAGTAAAAACTTTGTGCGCCTCTAACAATTCTTGATTTATTTTTTACGAGTTAATCGAATTTCTTTGAATTGGTTTCCATTTTCCCTTCACCGTCATAGTGTTTCTTGACGCGTGCGCAAATCCAAACACGCACGTACGCAAGCAAATTTTCCCAGAAGGAAATAATGTTTCGATACAAATGGACATCAAGTATCAATTGACAGCTTTGACTTGACACAGAGAAGTGAAATATCAGAGCCATCTATACATTTTTGTTAAAACAAGCGATGGTATCACAATCGTCCAATCTATATCACGTTTGTAAGTAGATCTCTGATTTGAATATAGTTAATTCCATTTATGTTTATTTAAACTTTAAATGTGCAACCCATATAGTTAAAGCGATTGAATCTGTTTTAGCGCATATATCTTTTTGTCGTAATACAAAAGCAGACTTCAACGCCTGCCATATTGTCAAAATATCACCTCTTTTTTTAAGCTCATTATGTTACGGCATTACCTTTATACAATAAACAACAAAAAAGGCTAAGCCAAACGAGCTACATTTTCACCTAATCTGTCACTAAGGAAAAGAAAATCTCCAATGTCGATCTGTAATTACAGACATTTAAGAAGTTAATGGATAGCTTGGTAGTTTATTCCGTTATAATAAATGCATTGAGGATATCCGTCAGACGGTTGATATAATGAAAGGTTATTTATGTGCATGAATTATCGATTCAACTTTATGGGGAAAGTAGAGTGCCAAAAGATACTCAGATTTTAACACAAAGAGCCACCAAAATAAACGAATAATTAAATAATTGATAGAATCAGGCGTTACTTTGCGGAAATTCATCCACTACTCCTACCGGCACCACTACTCTCAACGCCACTATCCCAGAAACGACACAACAACGACGATAATACGACACGTGTTTCGCCTCTACACGAGGCATCTTCAGGTGATGTAGACTCTACGGCGGCTGGCCGCTAAGTGCACATCACCTGAAGATGCCTCGTGTAGAGGCGAAACACGTGTCGTATTATCGTCGATGGTGTGTCTTTCCTGGAATACTGGTGTAGAGAGTAGTGGTGCCGGGAGTAGTGATGTTGGGAGTAGTGGTGCTGGGACTAGTGGTGACGGGATTAGTGCATGCAATTGAGGGAGGGCGGGAGGTGCTCTTCAATTCAGGTAAGACACATCATTGTATTTAATTAAGCGGATGGTTGCGAATTAAATATTGATATCTTTAGAATAAATAAATTTTATTCCATCTTCTACAGCCTATCATAGTCCACTACCGAACATAGTCCTGCCATGCATAGTTTTTTAAGGGGAATAGTTGCCACGATTGGCAGGCAGTTTGGCAGCCCTAGTTTTTGTAGTTGTAGAGGTTAAAGACACTGCTATCCTTCTCATGATTTGATTCCTTCTGTCGCCTCTTACCACACCTACAGGACTAAATGTGATAGTGGATATTCTTACACAGCTATAACGGAAAAAAAAAAAAAAAAAAAAAAAAAAAAAAAAAAAAAAAAAAAAAAAAAAAAAAAAAAAAAAAAAAAAAAAAAAAAAAAAAAAAAAAAACCAAAAACAAAAATTTTTTAAAAAAAAAAAAAAAAAAAAAAACCTTTATTATATACCCAAATTGCATAAATGTAGAAATATTTGAACGTGTACAAGCCATGTTGCATCAAATTATGGCTGCAGCAGGAAACGGATCGGTCTCGGAAGGACAGCACATATAAAATGAAAGCGTGAAATAGCAGTATCGTACTGAATTCGTATAGTGAGTGATGAAAACCCATTACGCTATTAACAAGATATTCCATCATAGTGGTCAAGAGAGGTCATCTGTATTTTGATTTTTAATCGAAGATAGGTGTTGGTCGATGTAGGTCAAAGGTTATTTTATCATCAGGTGGACTGTGTGCTCGTTTGTTACCTTACATCTATTTAAAATGTTGCAGTCCTTTATAGGGATTAATATAATATATTTATACGTCTGCGTTACTATTACTATTACTACGTCTACGTTAAATACCGATGATGATAATGAATAATGTGTTGGTCTTGTCATTAAATTAAATGAGCATGTTTTATTATAGTATACATGCAGTTTAATAAGCCATTTTATTAAATAGATACAAAGGAGCTGCCCCACACAAGGTGGACATTGTCCAGTCCCAAAAGTTTGACAAAAATGTGTTTAACTTCATGAAGACCAGGTGACAATGATTGTTTAGTGATGTTTCAGTGATTGTGAATTTGAAAATTGGCAGCAATCACTAATAAACTGACTACTTAAAAACTATTTCAAATATTGGTCGATAGTTAGCACCGATATAGCATTATATGTTACTAGAATATGATTGACAAATGTTTCCGCTTCAAATGTTATCTGATAAAATGATCGGGTGATAAGATAAACTTATTTTTTATTTTCTTTTCGCTTCATATTCGTATAATTTATTTGGTTAGAGAATCCGTTTAAAATCTTCAGACAAGTATTAAATCCTTGGTTACACGTTCTGAGTATAACTTACTCGTACATAACTGAATATTCATTAAAGAATGTAAAATTGCTTGAAAATTAATGCCATGAAGTATATGATTTGCTTGAACGCGTCCATCATTCGTTTTCACATATCGTCTTGAATATTATACGGTCTGTTTAACGGTTGTATTAGGTGTCTAAATAAATAAGTTATCTCCCTATTGAAAATAAACATGGTGCCAATCCTTTTTAAGGATTCTCAAGCAGTACATTTAGTGAATCATTAGTAAAAAAAGAATTTAAACGTGCATTATGATACTATTCTGGTACTATACTGGTATTTTGCGAGCATGTGGTCCTTCGAGTCGGATCACATCGATCATCATCATCAAATTATTGACTTATAATTATACATACTTATGCTATATATAAATTTTTACTTATATATACTTATGCTACTACAATACATTACAGTACAAAATTCTTTATTGTATACTAAGAAAATATTAATCTCGTAAGTACAACAAAATAAATAAATAATGCCAGCTACTACTCGTGATATGGAGTACACAACCCTAAATTGCTCGCAGTGTCGCATTAAAATGCGAGCAAACTGGGTTCGACTTCGATCCCTCTCCCCTGCACCTATGAAATTGTTTTTTTTTTAAATATAGAATGAGAGTGAAAGACGCGCACACGGTACTTCTGATGGTAAGTGGATACTGTGGCCCGTAGAAATCTATACCCATCCCTGATTAAGAATTAAAATGCTGAAGCGTTATCACACCTGAGTATTAAGACGTAATGCCTCGTTTCTAGTAAAAAGGGTCTTCGCTTCTCTAAACTTACTAAGCAAAGCGGAAAAACACTTAGTGTGTAATTATTAATTACCACTTTAAGTGTCTCAGTGTATTTATGCATGATAGTGGTGAGCACAGGCCTCCTCACATTTTAAAGGCATTAAAATGATAAGTATCCACCGCATATTTTATCGTCGTATGTTTGAAATATTTTTTTTAATTTTTCAGACATGCAGGTTTCTTAACGATGTTTTTGAGCACGAACACACTTAAAATTGTAATCAACATTGTATTTGGCGCTGGTGGAAATCAAACCCGGGCTGATTGTGGACTGAGAAAATTGACGGTGAGCGCTTAGTCCCAGATACTGTTACGGTCAGGTTATCCTATTAGATATAGAATTGCCTTACCTTTAAAACATAATAAATTATACCTTTAAAACATAATAAATTATTATTAAATAAAAAATAGTTTATTAAACTACTATTTTTATTAATCGATTACTGATTTCCTTGTTTCCATCAAACTACAGGTTTCTAAAAAATTTGCGGTTGAGTGATATGTGGAATTGTTTCTGTCATGTCTTAAAGGGGAGAGTTACTTTTCAATAACAGCATTATCTTAACAAGTAAAGCATTACGTGGTTTGCCGTGACTAGAACAATCTGATAAAACGAGCCACGATAAGATTAGTGAAGTGAAATGTCCAGCTGATAAGCTTTCTGTTTTAACGATAACTCTCGCTTTTAGGAAAGAACACGTCGGCTTTAAAAGGTTTTATGTATTTTGTTGATATTAACACATTAGCGACAGTTTTTTATTTGTTTGTATGTAGAGCCATGGTAGCTCAGGTGGTTAACGGTCGCTGTAAATATAACAGACCGCGAGTAACCAGGGTTCGATCCCCGCCGGCACCAATGTTGAATGAAATTGCAATTTTAAGTGCTGATATACCACGTGCTTTGAGATGAAGAAAACCATCGTGAGGAAACCTGCATGTCTGAGGAATAAGAAAAAAAAAGCATTTCGAAGACATGTGAAGTTCGCCAACACGCATTGGCGCGGCGGACACTTCCCTGTCCTCAAAACCCTCTCAGAAGTGAGGGGAGCCCTGTGCCCAGCAGTGGGACGTTTACAGGCTATAACTTTACTTTACTTTACTTTTTTTATTTGTTTTATAAAAGTAATTGCCGCATAGCCCACATGATGGTATATGCGTGGTATCTTAATCGACACATAATCGAGAATAATTTGACTGTTCTCGATTATGAATCAAAATACAGAAGGGTTTCACACCTGAGGAATAAGATGGAATGCATCTTTAGCTGTAGAAAGATTATCTCGTTCTCGTCAGTAGGTAAACATACGGCCATAACAGCATTATTTTAGGTATATTGTGAGAGTATGATCCTCCAACGCAGTTCGAGAAGCGACGGTTCGTATGACGGAGAAGGGAAAATGGAAACCAATTCAAAGACATTCGAAGAACTCGTAAATAAACATCAAGAATTTTTAGAGGCGCACAAAGTTATTACTGCTAACGAGAGTAATTTTGGCAATGTTTATTTTGTAGAGCCACGTTGCACTTGCAGCTATTATTATGCTTATAGTACGAATGGGTAGGCTCGACCGGGGTAGGACCACGTTCTAACAGAATACCAGCATAAAATAGCAGCTTAATGATGCTGTGTTTCGTATAGTGAGTGTATAGAACCGACGACCCTTTTTACTGATAAAGAAGCATTCGGTCTTAATCCTCAGGAGTTATAACACGTCTACGTTGATTTTTAATCAAGAATATATGTAGATGTCTATGGGTCACAGCCAATGGTGGACTGTGTGGTCGTTTGTTACTATTCTTTGTTACCCATTGTTGAAATGCCATTAGCCGTAATAAGTCATCTAAGAAAAATTCTAAGAGGACCTCGTGAGCTCGTGATATACTTATAAATAAATTAGGAACTGACGATGTTAGCCATAGAGGCTGATTTAAATATGTTTAAGAGAAATATTACAAAAATACGCGAAATCACAAGGTTTCCTCGTTGAAATTACACGTTTTTCGTTCGTTGTATACAACTTCAACGAGGTTGCGTTAGCAAATTTTAAATAACTTATTTATTTAGTAATAATCATTCTCCCGATGCATGTTTAAGCCAAAACTCTGAGAGACATGATTTGGGAGCTCTAATTTGTAGATTCTATTGAATATCGATATCGACCATCAAAAAAAAAATATTTTTATCTCACAAATATCCTATACTTTAAACAAAATCATAATCCATCATTCTGATGCTTTTCGACAATAAACCTGCATTTTAATTGGAATTACCTTATTAACATATAAATAGACATAATACGTGCTAGGTCCATGCTACAGCTGCATTACTCGTATGACTGAAAAAAGAATGAGTCGTTTCAAGGATTTCGCAGAGTCTTTTTAACTATTTGATAACCTCATTTATTAAAAAAAAAACAGGTAGTTTGTGGCAAAATATAAATGCACATTAAATGGGCGCTGGGAAAGTATGGGCTAAATATTATTTCCTTTTACGCATCCTGTCCGGTCTTACGTTCATATTGTTCTATAATATACTACCTTAAATGTCCCCAATTAATACTTAATAGCTCCCTCTACTAACGTAGTAATGCCTAAGTTACTTGCTGGATTTCAAAATAGTTTTTATTATGAAACACATAAAATAATAGTATTTGTAGCATTGTATAATCTTGGTTTGTACGTGCTGAAGTTAGTCCTGATATTGTAATAAAGCGAATAATTGGGTAATCTGGAGGCACTGCAGTGCCCCCGCCAAGTCGAGCAAAAAAGCGGCATACTTTTCTAATTTTCTCCAAGCAACTCAAGCCATTTTCGACCCCTTATAACTTTGTAGTGGATAAAATTAGAAGCCTGAATTTTCAGTAATCGGTAACATCGCATGAAAACACAATGTGTCTCACAAGTAATACATATTATATTAAATTAGATTGCTTAGTGCGATTGCCAAGTCAATCTATATATTTAGAACATAAAAGATTTTTAACATTGATATGGTCACTATAAAATGTTGTTAGGTTAGCTAATTACGTAATAACTTAAAACAGAAGGACCCTTAAGTAGGGACTGAATAAATTAACCGATTTGGTATTACATGGATCTCACAACTTTTTACGGTAGAAGAACTGAGTTGCGAGACTTGGTTTTTCTTACAAGTAAAGTTTGGTGCCATAATTAATTTACATTTCAATTTAATATTTTTATGTTGTCTAAGTTACCCGCCTCATTCATGTTCGAAGCGAGGGTACTCCGATATTAATCTTCTTTGTTTAATTTGAATAACATACGTTTAATCAATTGAATTTGCAGACGATTGCACAAGATATCAAGAACTAATTAAACCACTGACGTTTTAATTCCCTTTGGTTTTAATTTTCCTTATGGTTTTAAATTTATCCTATACTTACTGTACTCTTTGTTTTAAGCATCTTGAATTAAATCGTCATACTAAGAATTTAATAAAGTTCGTTTCGGCTTACTTTCAGTCACAAATAAACGTATACCAATTTGAGAAACGTGACTTAATTTGCCATTTTAAACTTCGCCGAAAAATATCCAAATAATCCAATGTAAAAACGTTATATAAAAATAGGCTGTGATTGGCGTACATAGACAATTTTTTCATTTTACTTTTTCGATTATTATTCTTCTTTTTATAGAAGTAAGAGTGACAAGCATACAGCACACCTGATAATAAATCATCATCATCATCATAATCATCATCATTACAGCCCTTCACAAGTCCACTGCTGAACATAGGCCTCCCCCAAGTAACGCCACAAAGCACGGTCCTGAGCCACCTGCATCCATCGACTTCCTGCATGTCTTACCAGGTCGTCACTCCATCTAGTGGGGGTCGCCCTACACTACGCCTACCGGTACGAGGCTGCCACTCGAGAACCTTTCTTCCCCATCGGTTATCGGTTCTTCGAGCTATATGGCCGGCCCATTGCCACTTCTGCTTCCTAAACCGTTGGGCTATGTTAGTCACTCTGGTTTTACTGCGTATATCCTCATTTCTGAGTCTATCACGCAGAGAAACTCCGAGCATAGCCCTCTCCATAGCTCGCTGAGTGACCTTTGAGCGTCCTCATACGGCCAGCAGTGAAGGACCACGTCTCAGATCCGTAAGTCATCACTGGCAACACGCACTGGTTATACACTTTAGTTTTCAGAGATTGAGGTATACCTGACGAGAAGATGTGTCGTAATTTCCCGAACGCTGCCCAGCCGAGTTGAATCTGTCGATTGACCTCTCAGTCCCCGGCGGCCCCGCTATTCCTGATAATAAATGATGCTTACAATTATTACAAGTTTGTCCCTCGTTGATGTGATAACATAAACACACCAAAAAAGTTTGCGATCAGTATAGAATTAGAATATAATACAATAAAATAAATACAATCGTTATTCCATATAAAAAGAAATTTAATCCAAGCTTATGCTCTTTCAGCAATCTGACTTAGTCAATTTTAACGGATTTAAAATATTTTTTCGAGGAAAGTTGTGATCGATAAAATGCCAAGAGGATTATCAGAAGTTTTACGAGCAAGAATTGTAACTTTGAGGGAAGAAGGATATTCCACGAGAGAAATAGCACGCAGAGTTGCTGTATCCCAATCCTGTGTCGTGGCCACGTTGCAGAGGTACAAGGTAATTTAGCTGACCGACCCCGCAGTGGTCACCCAACTGTTCTGACTACTCAGAAACGCTATATCAGATTACTGGCAGCCCGTGACTCAATAATCAACGTCACTACAATAAAAGCAAAAGTGCAGGCCGCCTTAGGACTTTAAGTTAACACTCAGATCACTCAGCACAAACGCAGGCCGCCTCGGGACTTTAAATTAACACTCAGATCACTCAGCACAAGCGCAGGCCGCCCCGAGACTTTAAATTAACACTCAGATCACTCGGAATTGCTTACACCAGGCTGAACTGTGAGCACGGAGGTCTTGGCAAGCACCTCTGAATTCACTGCAACGTCAGCAACGGATATGGCAGTGGCCTAGGCTACGGCAAAATGAAGACGATGAGAAAGAAAACATTTGGCAAAACTCATCCAGAACAGTACTCATTCAGATTACCGGCGTGTCCGTGTCTGGAGAAGACCTAGAGACCATGAAAGGCAAAGAACAGCTACAGGAACCATTCCTGTGGCAGTTCCTTTAAATCCTGATTATTTTTCTAAAATAAAAGTAGCCTAAGTTACTCCTTATAACATTAGCTGTCTGCCAGTGCAAGTCGTTTCGGAGATTAGCTGGAACAAACAGACACAGACAGACTGACAAAAATTTTTAAAATTGTTTTTTCTTATAAGCAAGTACCGTATTATATCATCCTATACCTTTAAACGAGCAATTCTTGTAACCTATATATATATATATATATATATATATATATATATATATATATATAATCGGAATCTCAGAAACGGCTCCACTTTCATAAAATTTAGTGTCCAGAGTTCGGCATAAATATCTAGCTAAGATTTATTTTTAGAAAATTCCTTTTTCCGTGTTTTCAGGAAATAAAAAAACTGCTACAATATAAGAAGGTAAATTTTGACAGACTACTAACGATCATAATAGCTCAGGTGAGATCAGAGTGGGGTCAGGCGTGATATCGGAGTTCCGTGGTTCGCGTCCCGTCTTGGGTCCGACTTTTTTTTTTCTTTTTTTTTTCAAATTCCCTTCTTTTGTGAGAAAATCTATTATTTCGAGCTCTTTTTTTAGTAATTTTAAAAATAAGAATTTTAAAAATAAAAATTTAATTAAACTAATTGCACTCATGATTTTCATTCAAATAACCAGTTCAGTTTTTTCTACTATGTCAATAAGATCAAAAAATATTATTCATGTAATTTGTATCTAAATGTAACTTAAAAAAAACCGAGCAAAGCTCGGTCGTCCGGGTACTATATATTATATCACAACTTTCCTCGAAAACCAGATTGTACAATCAGTGAGAGTGAGAAATTGTGTGATAAGAGAAAAAGTGGCTGATGTGTGTATCTATGTGCTTGAGCTAGCAAAACAAAACGTGCTTGCCGTGAGGCTGCTTTATCATCTCTAAACCCCTTATTGATATGTATTTTCTGGTTTATTATCTTTGAAAATTTGACTTTGCGCGTCATACAACTGTTATATTCCCCGGCTTATGATAATGTTCTTTGTATTATAGAACTTGTCACAATATGTCGTCACGCTTCGAGTTTAATGGGAGATAATTCCAAACGGCGTTAAGTCCATTTCTTGCAAACATTTATATAAATTTTTGTCCTCATCATCACCATTACAGCTCTACATAAGAACTGCTAGAGGAATGCCTCTGAATCAAGCTTCTAAGCCACATACATTCATAAACTTTCTGCATTTCTTACCAGGTCGTCACTCCATCTGTTAGGGGCCGTCATTCACTTCGCTTACCAGTTCGAGGTTACCAGTCGAGAACCTTTCTTACCTATGAGTTGTCGGTTCTCAGAGATATATGGCCGCACCATTGCCACATCAGCTGATTGATCCGTTGGGCTTTGTCAGTTGCTCTGTTTCTACTGCGGGCATCCTCATTAGGGAGCCTGTCAAGTAGAGACACTTCGAGCATAGCCTTCATAGCACGCTAAGCATTGGTTTTTACACACAAGACAAATAAATAGGTAAATAACTAAATAAATAAGAAGCAAAATATGTTAAGTGATTAATTACTCATAGGAGCTCAGCTCATTCGCAGTCGCCCACGGGCCGGCGGGTTAAGCGTTTGATGCGTTGTTTTGTTGTATACAATTATTGTCTTGCTGCCGTCCCACTGAGTGCGATGACCCGGGCTTCCATTGTCTCACAATCACAATCCACTGTGGTTACCTAGGTTAGCTAATTGGATAAAGTAATTCGAGACACCAACGCAAAGCTTACGCATCCATTCGATTACAGGTGGTAGTTAGTTGTTATTATTACAGACACAATTACATAAAAAAGATGTCTGTTTCAGTGATGTATTATACTTGTTAACCATATATTTTATACGTCTTTTTTTAAATAGTGCTATGACAAATTGATTAGAGAACCTTACATCTTATACCGTCCCATGCGAATTGTTAACGTCCCCTTGAAAGTCCCACATCAGACAGATAAATATATACATCAGTATTTAAAAATCTTTTGGTCTTTTTACATTTGGTAATCAGTATTGTGTCGGGTTTCTTTTTATACGTAGGATGACAAGCGAGCACACAGTCCATTCGATGGTAAGAAGAATGAAACTATGTTGTCACCCCTTGGTACTAAATTGAATAACTAAACTGACTGGTAACGAATACCAGAGAAACTATTTTCGATTCCCGACATGATACAAGACTCACTAGCATTACGTTACCATTTTAGGCTTTTGTTATGTGAAGATCTCCTGACTCGCGACCTGTAAGTGCTGCAATGGCTCTGATACAAATACACACGCTTTATGAGGTATAGCCATGCTGCAGATATGTTACTGGTATAGTTGTATCACTAATGGGAAGGCTCGACCGGGGAAAGACCACGCTGTCACAGAATACCAACGTAAAATAGCAGCGTATTGTTGCTGTGCTTCGTATGGTGAGTTTAGAGAACCGGATACCCTTTTTACTGGAACCATCTTAATCCTCAGGGGTGACGACGCATTTGCAATTTGATTCTTAATTGAGGATAAATGTGAATGTCTATGGGCTATAGCATCCACTTACCATCAGGTGGACTATGTGCTCATTTGTCAGTTTGTTACCCTTATCCTATAAAAAAAATACAAAGTCATACACAGTCAAAATGTTTTGTACGATGAGTGTAAAAGTTGAGCTCTCGTCATAGAAATATATCTATGGCTCCTGTGCTTGCTCACACACGATGGACTGCAGTAGGTACTTACCATCAGGTAGACGGTAAGTTCGTGTGTCCTATCAGTTTAAAAAAACATATAATTTCCTATGCTTACACCTACAGACAACTTTATGCAATTTTGCGCTGCGTTCGAGTATAGAATCGATAAGGATCCAAGTATTCAATACTCAAGGTTTTCATTCACATATGCTGCATTCTTTTGGACGAGCGTAGGCCGTTTGTGTAATGCACGATTATAATATCTATACTCGAACATAAAAGAACAATATTCCTAATTAATATTGCACACAATAATGATATAACAATTGTTAGACAATTGCTTATTGTTTTGTTATAATAACACACTAGTGTGATCTTTTAAATGGTTACATTTGTTGATTATGACGGATGGGTACTACCCGTGTATAAAACAAATGTAACAAATGTAAGCTTGGGTATTCGGGCTTCTCTTTAGCGTTCCGTGTTAAATTCTCAGACGAAATAAAAACTCGCCAAATTCAGCAAAAACAGGACGCTTATGGGATCACCTTTGTATATATCACTAATGGTTTTTCCTTTTGAGTATTTCAAATAGTTTTGAAATATAAGTGGGGTTAGTTTGGTGAGGTAAAAAGGGAAAATTAAAAGTGAGATCATTGTGTGTGATTTATTTTAAAAGCAGAATATATAAAAATTGTAATTCTAAGTTTAATTTTAATTAATATTTTTTGTCAAGAGTACTAAAAAATTGCTGTCGTTCACCGTATCTCTAAAATTGATGCTGAAAAAAATTGGAATTTATCTAACACGATATTGATGTAAAATCCTAAAACTCACGCTATTTTTATAGTATAATTATTTTGACTTTTTAAACACCTAAAAATTCTGCCTTGCATTGGATACACTAATAACCTAATACATGCGACTCCCAATAGAGCGACGACCTGATGAAAAGTGTAGGGAGTCAACAAATGCAGATGGCTCAATACTGTGCTTTGTAGCAAACTATTGGAGACTCCTGTGTTTAGCTGACGGCTTGTGATTGGTTGTGCTGATGATGATTAAGTATGTGTATTTAAATAAAAATGAATCCTCCATGGTGGCACTACTCTGGAGGCGTGGAGCAGAAGTGCGGTGGTCTTGTTCTTCAAGAAAGGTGACAACGCCCTCCTGAAGAACTACGGACCGATATCCCTTCTGAGCCGCATCTACGTGCTGTTTTCGAGAGTCATTACGAATCGTCTCGCACGCAGACTCGACGACTTCCAGCCTCCCGAACAAGCCGGTTTCCGAAAAGGCTTCAATACCATAGACCACATACATTCCCTGCGGCAAATTGTACAGAAGTCCGAAGAGTACAATCGGCCACTTTGCCTGGCGTATGTGAACTATGAGAAGCCTTTGATTCCGTCGAAATTTGGGCGGTGCTATAGTCTCTTCATCGGTGCCAAGTTGACTGTCGGTTATATCGAAGTGCTGAAGTGTTTGTACAGTAGGGCTACGATGGCTATCCGAGTAGAGAACCAGAGTACGAAACCTATCCAACTGCAGAGAGGTGTAAGACAGGATGATTCCCCGAAACTCTTCACCGCTGCATTGGAAGCCGTTTTCAAGCTACTGGACTGGAAAGGATACGGTATTAACATCAATGGCGAGTACATCACTCACCTTCGATTTGCCGACGATATAGTCCTTATGGCAAAATCGCTGGAGAACTTAAGCACTATGCTCAATGACCTCAATAGTGCCTCCCAACGGATAGGTCTTAAGATGAACATGGACAAAACAAAGGTCATGTTTAATGTCCATGTCACACCTATGTCGGTAGTCGTTGGGAGCACTAAGCTCGAAGTTGTTGACGAGTACGTTTACCTGGGACAAATAGTCCGACTAGGTAAGTCCAACTTCGACCGAGAGGTCAATCGACGGATTCAACTCGGCTGGGCAGCGTTCGGGAAATTACGACACATCTTCTCGTCAGGTATACCTCAATCTCTGAAAACTAAGCTGTACAACCAGTGCGTGTTGCCAGTGATAACCTACGGAACCGAGACGTGGTCCTTCACTGTTGGCCGTATGAGGACGCTCAAAGTCGCTCAGCGAGCTATGGCGAGGGCTATGCTCGGAACTTCTCTGCGTGATAAAATTAGAAATGAGGATATCCGCAGTAGAACCAGAGTGACCGACATAGCCCAACGGATTAGTAAGCTGAAGTGGCGATGGGCCGGCCATATAGCTCGAAGAACCGACAAACGGTGGGGAAAAAAGGTTCTCGAGTGGCAGCCTCGTACCTGTAGGCGAAGTGTAGGGTGATCCCCACTAGATTGAGTGACGACCTGGTAAGGCATGCAGGAATTCGATGGATGCCGGTGGCTCAGGACCGTACTTTTTGGCATACCTTGGGGGAAGCCTATGTTCAGCAGTGGACTTGTGAAGGACTGTAATGATGATGATGATGATGATGATGACTGAAGAACGGCTTAATATTTTTGCAAAATCGAACCAGTAAGATGTACCTATATTAATAAAATTGACATTTTGGTGTCATGTAGGAATACGCCAATTTATAATAAGTAATAATCATTATGATAATCGTAATGATTACCTTTTTTGACTTGACTGTAATATTTGACGAACTTTAAGAGATAAAAAAGTAAGTATCTAAAAGAAGAATTTGATATCTTTTATCTTTCAACCTCACATGCAACGAGTGGGGGATAGACCAAGCTCTAGCGATCAAAGGATGGCAGAAAACTGACGAAAAAGTCGATCTCAAAACCCGCAGACTGATATTGAGACAGTATTGTCAGTGCTAATTTATCGGCTTTATTATAGGAACAGCAAATAAAAAAAAAACTGCTTATGCTTCATGGCTGGGTGTTTAAAACAACTTCTTAGATATGTGAGAAGGCTCTATGGGGCTCCGGTTAAGGAACAAGTCAGTCGTTTTGGCAGTCTGCACATGTCTTCCATATATATATTTTTATTCCTCAGACACAGAGGTTTCCTCAAGATTTTCTTCACCGCCAAGCACTACCACGTGCTGGCGGTAGATCAGCACTTAAAGTTGCAATAAACAGTTTTATTGGTGCCGGCGTCGATTGGTTCCGGGATGTTCGAGTACTGTAAAATTTGCAGCAAGCGTTTAGCCTCTCGGCTGCAACGGTTCTGTACTGTTCTGTAATTCGATACTAATTTATTTATTATTTGCATCCATCACCGAAATAAAGACTAACTTATACTAAATACAGACTATATTAAGCGGATTTACGGCCTATAGTTATTTTAGGGTGTGATGAAAATTAGTATAATTTCCATAAGGTAGTTACCATAATAAAGTCTATCATATAAATAATAATAATAAAGTCGTAGCCAAATTTTGTAAATAAATAAATTTGTAACTTTTTAGAGAGATATTTTTCATAATGTTGGATTATTAAAGTGCAAGCGTCTCCAGAAAAATCTTATACAATCGTGGCGTGGGTAAAAATGTCTGATGTTATTATGTAAATATTCGTTATAAAAATTCTGTCAGTATTTCTTTGAACTATGACACTACTACACAGTCATTATATAATACCATATTATCCTTTTTGTCATTGTTAGTTGGTATGATAAATACATCTTTAAAAAAATTACCGTTTCTAGTAACCGTTATTCCCACAATTGTTATGTCTCCACAGATTTATAAGCACGGATTTTGTGCTTAATGGTTTAAATAAATACAACAAAAGAATAAGTGTAGTCAGCCAGTAACACGCAATCTCATGATCTCATGATCGACCCCTGGTGGCAAGAATTTGCTGTGAATTCTACACTTGGTAGGCGGATAGACGATCGCAAAACTAGATCTCTCGTACTTTTCCCGTCGCGTCGTTCTCACTCGGCGAAGAATTATTAAACATCAGATGATTTAACCGTGTAGTTGCGGTGTAAGCATAATCTCCTTCCTCATCCCGTGTGTGTCGTAAGACGCAACAACTGGAAACAAATGAAATGGACAGAAGCGGCTTCTTAATTGTAACTAAAAATAAAATAAAAACTGCTCTTGACATCCGGTTTGCCAAGCGTCACAACTTTGACAATGACCCCACTCCTATGAGGAAGTCTATGGGGAAGCATATGTTGCAGTGGATTTTAATAGGCTGTGGCGGTAACGGTAACGGATTAAGAGTTTTAAGATCTGAAAAGGACTATCCATGAGATTTGGGAATAGATATTCAAAATCAGAAGTCTGTAAGGACTACTGATTAAGTACTCCTTACAGACTCCTCCTTAATGATTGTAAGGAATACTAAGTTAAGGTCAGATGACAGTATCTAGCTCGAAATGGTGCGTCTCCCTTATCTTTTTCGAACTTGGCTGACACACTTCCATGTGCTTAGATATCCTTATTCGTCATGGCAAATTCGTTTTCTGGGCAAGGTATTTTGTAGTGGATTAATTACATTTTCCTTTTTCTGCAAATAATATAACAACAACTAACAATAGAATAGAACAACATAAGTTATAAGATATGTGTATAATGCTTACATACAATTCATTAAAGTATACGAATTGCTCCAGGACGTAATGTTGTTCGAAAAGCACTGGGATCGATCAAGTGATACTCAAAATGCTTCGAACAAAGTACTCTCGAAGGTCTAGGTTGCCTATCCTGGAGTTTCATGTTTTCTATCCATGCATTCCGTAAACTTTCATCCTTTGGAAACCTGGAAAAAATATTGGTATGTTAAATTATTACCTGCTGAATGAAATTTTAAAGTTATGTGAGTAGCCTATACTAGCCTACACTCAAACCCTCAACAGCGATCTTTAATGAGAAATTAACACCATTGACGATATTACAACACGTGTTTATTTGAGATGCTCGATTATCCAGATAGAGATGCTCTTCAAAGTACCTATGTAATAAGCACTATTTCTTTTGCACGCGGCATAACTATGATGTTTTCCTAAGCGCTAAATATCCCGGCCATGAATTAGATGTTTACTAAATAAAGATGTGTGCACAATAGCCGCCGTTGTTGGCAAGTCGGCTACCGACAAACACAAAGGGGATGTAACTGTACACTCGTTAAAATATTTACACAACATACTCTTCCGCGTAAAGGCGACCTCTTGTTGGTGTAACCGACCCTTTAGAATTTTAGGTTAATCGATATTTAGCTGAACGCTTTGATTATATACCTACCTGCCTAATCAAAGGCCGAAGTATGTTATAATGAACGTATGTTGTATAAAATGTATCAATAAAAATGATTATATTTTAATTGATACATTTTATCTTACCGAACAACCCAACACCAACCGTGTATTGGTGGTGAAAGAATATCTACTACCCCATATCATATTTTCTTCTACTGCAGATATCATTATCACGCAGAGGAATTCCAAGCATAACCTACTCCATATAGCGACTTTGAGCTTCCTCATACAGACAGCAGGTGAAAGACCACGTCGCAGTTCCATATATCTTCATTTTCAACACGCCCTGATTGTGGGTACAATTTTGTTTTAAGGTGTTGAGGAATATGAGTACGTTACAACGATAAATTAACCACGTGCCATTAAAAATGCCTGCGTCTAAGCTAGAACTGTTTAAAAAAAACTGTGCTTATATGGCACCTCTAATATATAACTCTTTGCCCAAAGGAATGACTGACCTGTCATATAAAAGGTTCTGTTGTGCCTTGCGAAAATGGTTAATTCAGAAGAGTTTCTATACTATTAAAGACTTTTTGAATAATAGCACTTGCCGATTTGGTGCCCACTAAGATATCAGATCTTTCTTTTCATTTCTTGTATCTTAGTCTATTATAATAATTCAATAATTTATATAATTGTAATCATGTAATTCAAATAACTGAATTTTAAAAGATTGTTATAATTGCAATTAAAATATTTCTTATGAATTGTTATTCAAATAGTTCTAATAATTTTGCATGCCCGTAATGAGGGTGAAATATGTCCTGTGCTATAAGTTACTTTAAAATCTTGTGTACCAACCATATTTCTTGCAAATAAATGATTTATGATTATGATTATGATTATGACAATAATAAATATATCGACTACTGCCCCACCGAGCTAAATGTTTTATTTTTATAGAATATAGGTGACAAACGTTTATACATGCTACAGCCATGCTGCAGCTTTAATAGTAGCATAGTTGTGCACGAATGGGTCGGTTCGACCGGGGAAGTACCACACTATCACAGAGTATCACCGTAAAATAGCAGCGTTAGCTGCTGTGTTTCGTATGATGAATATAGATAAACGGAGACCCTTTTTAATGGAAACGAGACATAATCTTCACGGGTGACAACGTATTTGCATTTTGATTCGTAATCGAAGATAGATGTAGACGTCTAGGGGCCACAGCAACCACTTAACATCGGGTGAGCTGTGTGCTCGCTTGTTAGCCTTATAGCCTTATACCTACAATAAAAAAGAGCATACGGTCCACTTTGTTGGTAAGTGGATGTTGATGTCCATTGAACGTTTACATTATGGAGTGTAGAGGTACAGACTCACACAGTACAGTGTATAAAAAAGTGTCCATAGGAAAGCGCTAAATAAGGGTGGCGCCACTGTAGCTACAGTCTAAATTTTAAAGAACTCTTTATAATTTTTTTTATTGCACAGACTTTCACCATAATTCTTTTTACAATAATTATTTTATTGCTTTCAAAATTTTTATTTTCAAAATCCTTCCTAATGTATTTTACGGCGATTTATCATACCCTGTAACTACTCGAGCGCTGTTGTGGAGAGTTTTTGAACTATTATTTACTGCTTACAGATGGACACATTTTCAACTATTCTCCCATGGGAGATTGTCCTCCTTACCTCTATACTCCATGGTTTACATCTATAGCGCAGATGTGTTGTCATTCCGAAAATGAATATATATATATAAAAAATAGTTAATACATATATATTAGTTCATATTTAACCGTAATGGTTTATTTTAGACGTTTCACGCGCGTGACGTGTAAAACAATCAATTTTTTTTCTCGCCAATTGTTGGGAATTTAAAGCGGAAATTCAAAATGGAGGACAAAGGCTAGCGGTCGCAAAAACTCGATGCCAGAATTGCGTGTCGTTGAACCTCGAAGAAAATTTTGCTATTGTCACTCAAATTATATATAATGTACCATAAATTATAGTTGCAGAATGAATGAAAAATTACTTAAAACAATTACAATAATGGTGTGTAGTGGTATGTAATGTATAGTTTCAAAGAATATGGCATATTAACATTTATACTTTATCCTATTATTCCGTCAATCGCTTTCATTACATTCAATAGCTATAACAAAAAATGGGCGCGGGTATCGTGACCTTGTCTAGGAAATAGAAAGTCCAACCTTCAGATAAATAGATCCATAGTGAATCGGTACTCCCCTAACGGAATACTATTATTTTAGTGAATTAGAATTTTTTAAAACAAAGTTCAAATTGATACTTCCAGACTTAGTACTGAGATGATATAAAACTATAGTAAATTTGAAAGAAACAATGTCTTATATCGCGTAAACATTAGAAATACTGACATAGTCAAAGGTATAAAACCAGTGCATTATAAGTACCAACAACATACATAATAATATATAACAGAATGCGAGTAACCCGGGTTCGATCCCTGCCGGCACCAATAAAATTGTTAATTGCAATTTTAAGTGCTGATCCACCACGCGCTCGGCGGTGAAGGAAAACATCGTGAAGAAATCTGCATGTCTGAGGAATAAGACAAAAAAATATTTCGAAGACATGTGGAGTTCGCCAACACCTTCGATCAAGTATATAATTGATCGAAGGCCAACACGCATTGGGACAGCGTGGCGGACACTTCCTTGCCCTAAAAAAGGAGAGGAGGCCTGTGTCCAGCAGTGGGACGTATATAGGCTGTAACTTTACTTTTTACTTACTTTTACATACATAATATAAATAGTTATATATTTAAAGTTCTTAAATAAAGCAGGACACAGAAAACTACTCGTTCAATTTAATATTATTCTATTCTAATTACACAGATATCATCTTTACGGTCTCAGACCTCATTTTTTTCAGTAACACGATACTAGGAATAACAAATCGCCGGGTCAACTGAATATTTTGGAACGTTCAAAAGACAAATGGTTTTAAAAATCTGGTATCATCAGTTACTCGCGATTCTCGGAAGGCGTTTAACTTGAACCTTTGACGTTGACATAAATAGAGAGATTCTTGTTAGGACCGTATGTATCTTTACTGACGGGTTCGGGTGGGGCTCTGAAATATGATAGGTCTAATGTGGGGTACTGTTGGAACAAAATAAACAATCGTGTGTGGTTTACTAGAGGAACTTTTTGTTAAAGTAAGTAGGTAATCTTTTTAGTAATATTTTGTTCTTTTTCTACTCACGTTATAAACAAATATATTATACTTGCCAGATTTCAAAACATCCCTTGCCTTATAAACTTATAATACATAAGAAAATTGCTAATATAATAGGACATTTAATATAAAAAAATATATTTGAATAAAGGTGTCGTAAAAGGTGCCAACCACGATGGTAGCTCAGGTGCTAAGCGCCCGCTGTAAATTTCACAGTACGCGAGCAATCCGGCTTCGAACCCCACCGGCACCAATGAAATTGTCAATTGCAATTTCAAGTGCTGATTTAACACATTCTCGGCGGTGAAGGAATACATCATAAGGAAATTTGCGTGGTAGAGCCATGCTGCAACTATATTAATAATATCGTTGTAGCACGAATGGGTCGGCTCACTCAGGGAAAAACCACGCTCTCATTGAATACCAGCATAAAATAGCAGTTTTTAGAAACGAGACATTCCATAATATTAGTCCTCACGGGTGACAACGCATCTGCATTTTGATTCGTAATCGAGAAAAAATGTAGATGTCTATGGGCCACAGCAACGGGTCAGTAAATCTTTGGTCAGGTGGACTGTGTGCTCGTTTGTCAGCTTGATCCTATTAAAAAAAGTAAAGTTCGCCAACACGCATTAGACCAGCGCGGTGGATATTTTCTTGCTCTAAAACCCGCTCAGAATTGAGAGGAGGCCTGTGCCCAGAAGTGGGACGTATGTAGGCTGTAACTTTAATTTTTTGACTTTAAAAGGAGACCGATGAAATTAAACAGGAGATGGGCAGCCGCATCTTCGTTATAAAGACTCAAATTAAAAAAAAAACTGCGTTCACCGACCCACCCACCAAGCGTGGTTGCTATGGAAAATATCCCTAAGTGGAAATTTACGGGAAGGCCTTTTTCGAGTAGTGAAATTTTGATAGGCCGTAATGAACGAATTCATACATACATAAACACTCACGCCTGTCACCCAGAAGGCATGGCAGAGACTACAGACTTCCATTTGGCACGATCCTGACACACTTCTCTCACTTCTTCCACATCCATATACCTACACATACTCGTACATGCTCGTCGGTTAAGGGTACTGCTGATTTGGGCCATTTTCAATATATCGCCAATTTGGTCGATAAACTTTCGCCTAGGACTCCCCTTTCCGGCTTTCGACGAATTCATGTATTTAATTAATTGAATTCATGAATTCGAGAAACAAAATAAGAGCCGAAAAACAAACCTCAGTCTAACTATAATATCCGGCGAAGAGCCTGGAATTTCGTCGTCGATGTCAAACAATCTGTACGTGGTAGCACCATGCAGCATATGGATGCAGCGTTAAAGTGCCATCTCAACTAGGCAAGGAATATGGTCACAGGGATTACCAGCGTAAAACAATTAAAAAGACTGCTCTGTTTCGTATGGTGAGCGACGAGAACCGGTTATCCACTTTACGAGAAACGAGGCACTCCATCTTAGTCCTCGGGGATGACAATGCATCTTCATTTGATTCTTAATCGAAGATAAATACAGTTGTCTATTTTGGGACCAGCATTTACGTACCATTAGGTACAGTCCACCTGATGGTCTCCGTTTTCAACCTTATTTCTATAAAAATAAATTACGCTTCTGTTTACAGTGTCCTGAACGGCCGTCATTTAATAAACATGAACGTGGTGACTAACGTAACAGGGATTGGCGACAGACTGATAACATAAAACCAGTCTAAATATGCAGATCTTATTACATCCAAATTTGCCCATCTCATTCTATCCAAATATTCCAATCTCATTAAGTTGACCATTCAATAAATGGTCTATGAAATTTGCCGATATCATTTAATTCAATTAACTGGTTGTATCGTTCATCATTATAAAAATACAAGCTTATTGTATCTGCCATCACGGTCTACATCTTTTTACCTCTGGGAATGAGGTGATCGTCACCATGCTGGTTCTTTAAAATTTCATTTGAAAATTGTACCTACAAACAAAATTATTGTTAAGTGAAATATGTTGAAAAAAGTCCCGCTGGGTTTCTTGCTGGTTCTTCCCAGGATAAAGATATTTTCCAAACCGGTGGTAAATAAAAAATGACTTTCATTATGTATTATGCAATAATCTATATTGAATAAAATTCATTCATTCATTTCATTACGATGTGGTGAGTATGGATAAAAGTGCTCAAAACCTGTGGGTTTCTCTAAGATGTTTTCCGGAGATAACAGTAATGGTGTCGATGGGGATTGTACTCGGATTGAAACTGACAACAGCTTATAAGTTGTGTGCATGCTGTCATGCATAGAAAATAAATAGAAGCAACGACAATACGCTTGTAACTGTGTATTACAAATCATATTATTATAAAACAATTGATTATTTATAAATAACTTGAGTAATGAAAAATGAAAACCATACAATCCTCTGTATTCAAATATGACACGTTATTTAATTTTATCAACGTGCGTTGATAAGTTATACAGATATTTTTGCTGAAAGGTCATTTTTAGGTTAGTATACCACTTTTTATCGAGAAAATTAACTAAAAATGTGCTTTGGAAACAACTGTTTTTCTCAGATGACGTTTATTTTATAGAATAAGGGTGACCAACGAGCATAGTCCTACTGATCGTAAGTGGATGCCCATAGACGTCTATCTATATCTATCCTCATTTAAGAAGCAAAATGCAGATGCGTTATCACTCCTGAGGTCTAACATGAAATGCCTCGTTTCCAGTAAAAAGGATCTCTATATTCACTATTCGAAACACAGCAGCATTAAGCCGCTATTTTACGCTGTTTACCGTGTTTTATTTCTGTATAAACTGTAAAAGTCTATTTAGAATTTGTCAGCGCCTTAATTCAAGCGCTGATCTTCTAAGCCATTAGAGTTTGCAGCAAAAAATAACATTAGGAAATTTGAAAGTTATTAACAAAAATTAAAAGTTTCAGAAGTCTGTAGATGTATTTTAAAGATTATCCCGTTTATTTATCATAATGCTACTATTTGTGTCTGTAATAGAACACTCTTCCCACGACATATCTCGTGGCGCACGGTCAGGAAGCGTTTATCGCCGACCTTCATGGTGCGCGGGCACTAATCTCACGCCTGCGCTTCCTGGTCCGTTTCCATCGTCACTAATTTTGTTGGATTCTGATACACAATGGCGCTTAGTAGTCGTTCAAATGAATAGCCTCTTTTTATCTATGTTTTACTAGTCCAATGATCACGATTATCACAGCCTAAGGACTTTCAGAAGGCATTACGGGGCTTGTAATATTTTATACATTTTTATAAGATACGAGTTTCTATTCATCACATGAAGGTGGCTATACTTCGGTAAGTATACCTTAATAGAGGTTTCATTGACGAAAACGAAATCGTAGGAGTTATATCCATGCTGCAAAGTATATTTTTTTATAAAGGAAAATGGTGACAAGCGAGCACACAGTCCACCTGATGATAAGTGGATATTGTGGCCCAAAAATATCTATCATCAGATGCGTTGTCACCCCTGAAGACAAAGACGGAATGCCTCGTTTTCAGTTTTTTTTACTGGAAACTGGTCTCCGGTTCCACTCATCATATGAAACATTGTAAGAGCTTGATCAAACCCCGATCGAGCAGATCCATTCATGATGCAGCCATAATGTAGCTGCAACGTGGCTCTAGCACGTAAAAAAATATAGCTGCGGGCAACGCCGTCTTAGGCCATACCGGGGCCCTTGAGCACACAAGAATTTGGGGCCCCGTTGGAAAGTAAAGAAAAGTGAATGATTAAAATATTTTTTCTGCTATGATCTTATATTTATTATAGTTAAGTGGTAAAAATCAAATAATATGTCATTAGTGAGGGCTCCACGCATTTTCTGCCACCAAGGAGGCGTTACTCAACAATGAGGTAAAATATTTGACAGATTTCATAGCGGTGACCTCAGAAGAAATATTTCGTCTGAGGCGGTGACAATAACTTCTTAGGAAAATGTAAGCTTTAATCTTTCTTTCCTAAATATTCTTTCAAAAAAGAAAATATTCTAGAAAATAACAACATCAATACGTGTATTCTTTTTATTTATTACATTAAAATTTAGGCATCGCTTGTCTATAAATAAGGATCGTAACAATTATTTTCTCTAGTCTAATATTTGTGAGTGAAAATTATCAAATTAAAAAATCATTTTTCGTTAAATCTTTTGAAGTGTTATTTTTATTAAACAGTACGAAATGATATTTTTACCACATAAATTATAAATACATAGATTGCCAAAATTAAAAAAAATCAGGCTATAAGAAATAAGGCGAGTGTTCAGCCTTCAGCCTGACGCGACGTTTAGATGGCGTCCAAACGCGGAACTACATATTTTCTACCTAGGAAATCTGTCTATGCCACTTTTTCTGACACTCAACAATGTGCGGCTTGTCACTGCTCAGGGTGTGCCAGAAAGTTACTAACAATGCCCTCATTTACTCATTATATCTTATCATTTTTGTCGGGTTATATTTTCCTAAAACAGAAAAAAGATTTTATAGGGGGTACCCCGTGTGCCCTTATGGTAAAGACGGTACTGGCTGCGGGTCGACCGGGGGAAGAACCACGCTCAATAAATGATCTTGAAATAGTAGTAAATCGGGCGTCCTATTCCCGTCAAAACGAAAATGTGTAGGTCTTTTACAATGATCTTATAGTAATTTTTCCTATAAGATCATTGATCTTTTACGCCTGTATTCCGTTGACCCGTTGCGTTGACTTAACTTAAAGTAAATTTTTTTTTAACAAAACAAAAATAACCAAATAACGCTATATATAGTTAACAATAAACGTAAGATTTTTTTTTTAAATTAATTTATTGTAATAATACTATTATCTAATATATGCATCTATATAAAATATATTTAATTATTTATTCTCACTCAGACTTTTAAATAAGACTGGATAGTTGGTTTAAATTATACTAGTACCAAAATAATAAAAAAATATAATAATATTCAACACATATTAATAAGTATATGATAATTTCGTATGTGCACCGATTTATTCGTACAGAAAATTAATAGGAACAAGGAACAAAAATATGTCTACCATTTATGAAAAGCTTACGTGAATTTACTTATACGTAAGGATCTCCTAGGTGTGTGTTATCTGTAGTTAGCAGTGGCTGCAAATAACCGCCGGTTCGACAAACTCCGCCGATCGTTGAGTCCCGTGATTCCGTGAGGCGTCGAGGTCACCGGCCCCTAGGTGATTCTTGGCACTTTATGCGCTTCGTGCATCCTGTGCCTAGTCGCGTACTAAAGTGCCACCGTTGCACTTCCCCCAACCCTTTCGTTGTGAAAGGGGTAGGCAGTGCCCCAAGAGTTTACGCCAACGTAGTTGCTACCTCCATCCGCGTCGCGCATTACAGCCGATCGGCTGGATTTAGACAGGGCCATTAGTAGACGACTGACTTAGGTAGGTTTCGCCATGTCCGATAAGGACAACGACAAGGGGGAGCCGCCACCGAGATCTAGAAAACCACCGGACCGAACTAGTGTTCTGGAGCGACCTATAGCATACCGGGACATCTTCAACCCAGAAAGGACTCGAGTAGTGTCTTCCTACTCGCAGATCCCTACTAGGAAGCCCCTATCTCCAGGGAAAGGACCCGCACCGAGGACCGCGCTCTCGCCCATCGTACCTGAAGGTACGACGGGGCTGGAACCGGTCCCCCAACAGCAGCGGGCTAAGAAGTCTTGGAGAAGGCACACTCCGCCTGAGACTGCAGCATCAATGCAGGAGAAGAGGAAGTGCCTAGGATCCTCCAACTCCTCGGACTATTCGTCATCCGAGGAGGAGCTAATCCAAAGGCCGATAAGGAGATCGCCACCGAAGTCGCCATCGCCGACTAAGCCCACTCCCCCTAGATCAGAGGAACACCACTCCAGCATGGAAGCTGTAGATCTAGAGCAGGGAGGAGAAGGGTCATATGGTTGGAGTGCCACAACATATGCGACCCTAGCTCCTAATACATCGGCAGGACACTCGCCGTCCACATCGCCGAAGAAGACTACCGATAATCCGTCCGGGCGTCCGATGGATGATGGCCAACGGCCATCTACTAGCTACGCCCATATGGTGGCGGCGCCAGCAGTGCCACGACCCAAACCGGCGGCAGCGTCTTCTGATAAGCCTGCCGACCAGGAGGAGAAGACCAGATACCCGCCCATAGTGGCAGAGAGCCTCCCGGACTGGACGAGGCATTTCAAGGAGCTTAATAGAATATTAGGCCACCCGTTGAATGCCCGTCCGTTCGGGAAGGGGGTACGTTTTACACCACAAAGCGCCACCGAATTCAGGACGGTTCAACGCTATATGGTTGAACTGTCCAAGGCAACCCCCAGTATCTCGTGGTACTGCTACACCCCGGATGAAGACAAGCCCACCAAAGTGGGCATCCGGGGACTACCAATGGGAACCGACACCAGTACCATCGAAGAGGCCATAAAGGCAAAGGGCTTCCCGGTCAAATACGTGAAAGCAATCCCACCGAGAAGGGGCAGACCAGGATGCGTATACTTTGCCCAATTCGACCACCTGAGCCTGGAGCAGCTTAAAAGACTCTACGAAGTTGACGAACTACTCTTCATGAGAGGAGTAGTTATTGAGGCCTGGCAAAGAAAAGCCGGACCGGCACAATGCCACCGCTGCCAGGCCTTTGGACATGCCTCAGCAAATTGCTTCAGGCCGGTGAAGTGTGTACGCTGCGCCGGGGAGCACATAGCGAGCCTTTGCCCTCGGGGTAGAGAGGAGGAACCCACATGTGCCAATTGTGGCAAAAATCATACTGCCAATGACCGTCGCTGCCCAGTCCTGAGGAGGACTGCACGGAGGCAGGGGATAACCTTACCGGGGCTACTCCCGGAGGACCCGAAAAGGATCCCCCAGAGTCGCCCAAAAACCATCACCATCCAGAAAGACGGGTGGGCCACCATCACGGGGAAGGGCAGACAACCAGCCCCCCCCCCACCCGTACCACACAAGGAAACGGTGGAACCCACAGAAGAAAGGGCAACCACCGGGGCGACCCTGCAACCTCCCGCCAATCCTGCCACAGAACGGCAGCCCTCCAAGAAGAGGAGGCGGGAGAGAAGCCGAAAGAAGTCGCAGCCTCCTCGGGCTGTTACCTCTACCCCGACACCAGGACCAATAGCGCCTCAGGCGCAGGTTATAAAGGAGACCACCCAAAAGGGCGTGAGTAGAGTGCAGGAGAGGGCTCCACCGGAGGAGAGAGCCCGAACTACACACAGAGCGCGCTCTACTCATAAACAAGAAGTCCAACGCCCGAGACCAGTACCAACGCCTTCAGATAGGAGACCACCGACGGCCGGCCTCGAAACAGCTGATGCAATCCAGCGCTTAGTTGGGATTGCCATCGAGGTCGGCACGCAAGTCCTGGCCGACATCAGAGCCGGGACGGATCCAATAACAGCGATCATGAAGGCGCTGGCAAACCTCCTGGCCAGACATTATGGAGGATAATAACCTGCGCCTAATGTACTGGAACCCGGACGGAATCCAGCAGAAGCTGCAGGAACTCCGCACTGTCGCCCAGCAACAGGACATACACATTATACTGCTGGGCGAAACAATATTGAACCCCAAAACGCGCATTAAGCTGCCTAACTTCCACATCTACAGAAGGGACGAGGTCACTTCTCGAGGGGCCGCCTCTAGAGGGACGGCGGTTCTAGTGAGGAGGGACATCGTCCACCAAGAGCTGGATCTACCATCCTTCCAGACTATGCGCTCAATCGGCATAAGAATGGAGGCGGCGGGCGAGGAACTAAGAATATACGCAGCATACCGCCCGCCAGGGACTCCATTCTGCTCCTCAGACATCCGGACGGTAATGGAGGGCGATACTCCTGTGATCATCGCCGGGGACCTGAACGCCAAACACCCGGCGTGGGGGTCCAGAGTGATCACCCCGCCGGGTCGTGAACTATATGAAGATGCTGAGAAGAACCAGTATGACGTTCTAGGTCCCGAGGAGCCAACTCACGTTCCTACCGACCCAAGGAGGCACCCGGATGTATTAGACATCGTGCTCACTAGGAACGTCAACTATCCGATAGTGGTAGAAGTGCTGTACGACCTCCCTTCACAGCACCTCCCGTTACTGATAACCCTTGGCTTAAAGGCGGTGACTACGCCGCCTAGAGCTTTTAAAACCCGTGTCGACTGGAGGCTCTACTGTCAACACCTTCAGCAGAGACCTCCAGCACACCAACCTATATGCACAGCGGACGACGTAGAGGCCGCTGCAACTAGAATCACCAATAACATCAAGGAAGCCCTCCACGCGGCTTCTACGGTCGTCCCGATTACAGCAAGGCGAGACGATCTGCCGCGTGAGATATGCGTGCAGATCAAGCGCAAACGAGCGCTGAGAAAGCTCTGGGCGCGTACTCGCTGCCCCAGGATCAAAACGCAGTTGAACACCTTAACGGAGGAACTGTCGGTTTCAGTCCAGGCCTTCAGAGGCGAAGCCTGGGATCGGCGCATCCAGAAGGCGGAAGAGAGTGATGTGTCGCTTTATAGGCTAAACCGACAGTTGACCAAATCCAGACCTCCCGTTTGCCCGCTGACTGATAATACGGGCAAACGATGCTACGATGCCAAGGGCAGAGCGGATATCCTAGTCGAGCACTTCGAGGAGCAATTTATGCCGAATACAGCAAGTGCGGAGTTCATGGAGCTTCATGCCCGGAAGGAAAGTCGCGTACAGGAGTTCCTGTCGTCGCCCGCGCCACCTCTTGCAGGAGATTGGTTCATCTCCCCCCGCAGAACTGCGGAGGACAGTAACTTGCCTGCAACCGAGGAAGGCGCCGGGGCACGACGGGATTACCAACGCTGCACTCCGACAGTTGCCCAATAGAGTCATAGTAGAGCTTGGTCGACTCTACAATGGGATATTGCGGACATCCCACTTCCCGGAGGACTGGAAGAAAGGCAAAATCATCGTCTTGCCGAAACCCGGGAAGGACAGGCGTAGAGCTGCCAACTACAGGCCGATCACGCTATTACCACATATAGCTAAACTGTTCGAAAGATTGCTGCTAAGACGTCTCCGTCCGTGCATCCAACTTCGGGCGGAGCAGCACGGATTCAGGAGGGGTCACTCCACAGTCACACAACTGACTAGAGTGCTGCACCTGCTTGCGGCAGAGTACAATCGTGGCCGCATATCGTTGGGCGTCTTTCTCGATATCGAGAAGGCGTTCGACCGGGTGTGGCACGCAGGATTATTATATAAACTGGAACAACAGACCAGTGTCCCTCCTGCTATATTGCGGCTAATAGCGTCTTTCCTGGAAGACAGGAAGTTCTACGTCTGCGTAGAGGACGCCGAATCCGCAACAAGATCCATCAAAGCCGGCGTCCCACAGGGCAGCTGTTTGTCTCCAGTCCTGTACGCGGCTTACACCAACGATATACCTACACTGGCAGGCAGGCTTCAAGAGTGGGAGGACGACGTCGAGCTGGCGCTATTCGCGGACGATAGCGCCTATTTCACCTCGTCCAGAAGAGCCCACATAGCCACTGCCAAGATGCAGCGTCTGCTGGACCTGCTGCCACCATGGCTGGATGAGTGGAGGATGGTCGTCAACGTTGGTAAGACGACCGCTCTGCTCACTCGCCGTCTCAGGAATTTACCACCTCCGCTGACCCTCAACGGCCAGGAGATTGCGTACCAGAAGGCTGTAACCTACCTTGGGTGTAGGATCGACAGGACGCTGCGCATGACCGCGCACGTCGACTTCGTCGTCCGCCGGGCCCGATGTGCGCGGGCGACGCTCTTGCCGGTCCTGGCATCCAAGCTGCCTCTAAGAACCAAGCTCCGGATATACAAGATGTATATCCGGACCATTATCACCTACGCTGCACCGGCCTGGTACGCACTTCTGAGCGACCCTCTGAGGCGGCGACTACAGGCCCAGCAGAATCTGACACTAAGGACGATCGTCGGAGCAGGTCGCTACGTCCGGAACGACGTGATAGCGGCGGATTTGAAGATCGAGAACATCATCGACTTCGTGGCCCGTTTAGCACGCGGCATGTTTGACCGTGCCGATAACGGGCCACATGAACATCTCAACGGCTTTGCGCCGTTGCATACCCGGCCACCGGACGGGCGACCTCTTCCAAGAGAACTCCTCTCTATATGTGATTAGAGAGTTGAGTAACAACCCACAATGCCGCAGAAAGGCCAACCCAGACTCAACCAGATAACCACCTTTTTCCGTAGTTGGTTAACTACGGAAACAATACATCACCAAATACGGAACAAACCCGGTATGCTATTAGCCTAGAATAGGCAACAAGGACTGTCCCATAATAATGGGACATGAGGACACCCGGGTAATGGGGGTCACCCCGAGGCCCGATACCTGTATTGCATCTCGGTGCAATCAGACGACATTCAACTTATACGTGGTAGAGCCATGCTGCAATTATATTAGTATATTATAGTTGTAGCACGAATGGGTCGGTTCGACCGGGGAACGACCACGCTCTCGCAGAATACCAGCGTAAAATAGTAGTTTAATGCTGCTGTGTTTCGTATGATGAGTGTAGAGAACCGGAGACCCTCTTTACTGGAAACTAGGCATTCCATCGTAGTCCTCACGGGTGACAACGCATCTGCATTTTGATTTGTAATCGAGGATAGATGTAGATGTCAATGGGCCGCAGCAACCACTTAACATCAGATGGACTGTGTGCTCGTTTGTCACCCTATCCTATAAAAAATTGAATTTAGATGGTGAAAGAGCTACTGTTGCTGGTTGGGGTTTTACTGAGAATTATGAAAAATCCAATGTTCTGCTTGAAGTTGAATTACCCATATACTCTTCCAACCACTTCCAACACATGTAAAGCTTATTATAACGGGTGACAATACATTTATTTTTATTTTAGTAACGGTTTAAGTCTAAAAGCTCGTAACGAAGTGCGCTTTAGCATTTTAAGCTGCATAACCACTTACCATCAGGTGATATAGTAGTCAAAGAGTGGCTTCGAATAGTAAAAAAATATTCTTAAATGAAATATCATCATTATGAGATAAATTATAATATATATCGATTGGTTTGAGACGGATGTAATTTTTATGTCAATTCATATGCATTCAATAAATAACAGGAAAATAACTAAGAAACCATACGATAAAGTTTTCCGCTGGTATTTGAACAGCAATAAATAAATAAGGATTTTTTTTTAACAAAATCACTGCACTTGTAAATGAATTTATTTACATATCACTAGATAAGAGCATAGTAGCTCAGGGGCTAACGTTCGCCGTAAATATTATAGCACGCGAGCAACTGGGTTCGAACCCCCGCCGGCACAAATGAAATTTTGTTAATTGCAATTTTATGAACTGATTTACCATGCGCTTGGGGGTAAAGGAAAACATCGTGAGGAAACCTGTATGTCTGAGAAATTAAACAAATAATATTTTGAATACATCTTAAGTTCGCCAACATGCATTGCTACAGCGCGGCGGAAATTTGCTTGCCCTAAGCCCTCGCATAAATAAGAATTGCGAAGCGTCCTCTCATGCAAAGCAGAAGGACGTTAATCGGCTGCAGTTTACCTTTTTTACTTTTACCTTTCGAGCCTATCGAAACTCCATTGCTGAGAATAAGCCTCTGCCATAGGTTGCCGCGTAGATGGGATATTTGCTACAGTTGGCAACTTGGGTTGGCAACAGCGTTTTTTTGATCTGCTATTATCGAAAAGGTTATGCTGCCCATCTCCTCGTTATGTTTTCCTATGTCGCCTCTTATGGCACCCACGGGATGATATGGGAATGTGGATATTCTTAAACCGCCACTACATGTTACTTTTTTTTAAACTTTACTAGATTTTTTTTACACATAATTGCTATGCGGCCGTGTGGCGGCAGCGTAAGAGAATGTATTTCCCCATGTCGTCCTGCGGGTTTCGATATTAAAACTATGGGTAGTGCTACGAAAACGTATGGCTTCCTTTATATGGCACTACCAGTTTACGCTACACGTAAGATAGACTGACGATTGATATCATATACCCATGTTCAGCAGTGGATTTTCAAGGGTTGTTGATGATGATGAATGGCCTTAAAATAATCATTCGGCCTATTTTGTCACGTGGGTGTCATAGATGTAGATTAAGATAAATACCAGAAGACATATGGATAGTAAATATTTTGATAAAGAGCGAGGAGTTTGAAGTGACGTTTATTATGACAAATCCTCTAGGTATACAAAATATATACGAAGAGAAATCATGGATGACAGGTCAGGAATTCTCACTTAATATTTAAAGAAAGTATATTCTGAAAAAAAAAATTACTTAACACGATTTTGGCAACCTCTCCTACTTAATATTGTTTGTGTATTATATGAAATATAAAAACTTTTTAAAAAAAATTTACCGCCGAAAAAACTGAAAAGCAATAAATAATAATACTTTTTTCTTTTACCTTAATAACTAAGTTCTTAAACTAATGTAAATGTACCTAAGCATATACTTTTGTAATTATTTGGAGTTTTTAACTAACTTTAATAACTAAGTTCTTAAACTAATGTAGGTATACCTAAGTACTTTTGAGTCCCTATCCAATAAAAAAAGAATTAGTCTGTAAGAAGTTATGCGTCGACTTGACTACCTCCTCCGTTGTTTCGTCGGTTGAAAATTAGATGCAAAGGAAACTTCATTTTTCTGCTTAGAGAAAAAAAAGCTAAAAGCGTTTGGTTCTTTTACAATTGAACATGTCGTGGCGGGTTCCAACAATATCCACAACCTTATTTTGTCACATGGCTGTCACTCAGACAAAATAACACTTTATTTTGTCTGAGAATAAGACTTTATTTTGTCTGAGGGTTGTCATAAGAGGCGAAGAGAGAACGAGGCATTCCACCTAAGTCCTCACGGATGAGAACACATCTGCATTTTGATTCGTAATCGAGGATGTCTATGGGCCATAGCAACCACTTATCTTCAGGTTGGCTGTGTGCTTGTTTGTCAACCTATTTTATAAAAAAAATCCATCTTAGTCCTCACGAATTACAGCACATCTGCATTTTGATTCGCAATCGAGGATATATGTAGATGTCTATGGGCCACAGCAACCATTTACCATAAGTTGGACTGTGTGCTCGTTGGTTACCCTTATCATTTAAAAAAATTGCGTTATCACCCCCGAGCTCTAGGATGGAATGCCTCGTTTTCAATAAAAAGTGTCTCCAGTTCTCCACAGTCACCATACGATTTTAGCATTCATGATACAATCATATTATAGCTGCAGATTTAAAAAATGATACGTCATAAGGCAGTTACCCACCACCTTCAAAAAAGGCATAAAAATACCTTGGCACCCCTGAAAGCCTGCAAAAGTTACTGGCTCTTGTAAACATCGTAGCTTCATACCTATCACACAAACATCATACCCAGCAAAGAAATAAAAAATAAAATAAAGAAATAAAAAGCCACTGTCCACATGGGCAGCAGTGTCTTCCTGAAAAAATCACTGGATTTTAATAATTAAAAAACAAACGGTAGGCAACCCGCCTGCAGTGGAAACATTAGTATACATCCCATCATAAGTCGATCTATAGGGAAGCCTATATTCAGCAGTAGACTTTTAATAATTAAAAAACAAACGGTAGGCAACCCGCCTGCAGTGGAAACATTAGTATATATCCCATCATAAGTCGATCTATAGGGAAGCCTATATTCAGCAGTAGACTTTTAATAATTAAAAAACAAACGGTAGGCAACCCGCCTGCAGTGGAAACATTAGTATACATCCCATCATAAGTCGATCTATAGGGGAAGCCTATATTCAGCAGTAGACTTTTAGTAATTAAAAAACAAACGGTAGGCAACCCGCCTGCAGTGGAAACATTAGTATACATCCCATCATAAGTCGATCTATAGGGAAGCCTATATTCAGCAGTAGACTTTTAATAATTAAAAAACAAACGGTAGGCAACCCGCCTGCAGTGGAAACATTAGTATACATCCCATCATAAGTCGATCTATAGGGAAGCCTATATTCAGCAGTAGACTTTTAATAATTAAAAAACAAACGGTAGGCAACCCGCCTGCAGTGGAAACATTAGTATACATCCCATCATAAGTCGATCTATAGGGAAGCCTATATTCAGCAGTAGACTTTTAATAATTAAAAAACAAACGGTAGGCAACCCGCCTGCAGTGGAAACATTAGTATACATCCCATCATAAGTCGATCTATAGGGAAGCCTATATTCAGCAGTAGACTTTTAATAATTAAAAAACAAACGGTAGGCAACCCGCCTGCAGCGGAAACATTAGTATACATCCCATCATAAGTCGATCTATAGGGAAGCCTATATTCAGCAGTAGACTTTTAATAATTAAAAACAAACGGTAGGCAACCCGCCTGCAGTGGAAACATTAGTATACATCCCATCATAAGTCGATCTATAGGGAAGCCTATATTCAGCAGTAGACTTTTAATAATTAAAAAACAAACGGTAGGCAACCCGCCTGCAGCAGAAACATTAGTATACATCCCATCATAAGTCGATCTATAAGAAAGCCTTTATTCAGCAGTAGACTTTTGGCTGCATAACGGTAAAGAAAATGGTAAGAGGAAGTTAAAGCATCGGAAGGACTTTAAGGCAGAAAATAAGCTATCTGTACCATCACACAGTGATTACTTTTATAAAATTCACAAGGAAATATTTTTGAAAACGACTAGGGAATACATTTTGATTTCATTGAAGTTAGATAGTTTCAGGTGGGCATAAAATCAATTTTACACTCGATTAGCTTCCAAATTAGGTCATAAGGCAATCTATAGGGGAGCCGTATGTTAAGCAGTCGAATTTCAATGGGCTGTAACGATGAAATGTTGTATACCTTATGAAAAGGCTTCAGTACATCCGCTAATTTAATATAAATAGTTTGGAACCTTAATGCAGTATTCAAATAAATAAAAATTAACTCAAATATTTTGCATTTAATTTATCGACATATTTATTGACGTAACGCTCTAAAAATAGACGTTATATGGTATCGGTGCGGCGCCCCTGTTATCAGCTTTCACTAACGTATTGTAATGCTGAAAAACGTGGTTAATCATTATCAGTTATATGTAGGAGGTTGGTTGTTTGATTTGGTCATATTCAAAAATAACATTTCGAATATGACCACAGATTGCAAAGGAACTTGATTTAAATATATAAAATAGTACATGGACACTATGAACATTTCGACAAACTGCTCACTGCCCAAGCGTAATCTTAGGGGTGTGATGCCCCATAAGATTACTCAGATTGTGATTTCTTATATTTACGCGAACACTACACATTGATTTAAACTACTTTTACGGATTTTATCGCGTTTAATTATTTTATTTTTAATACCCAACGTTTACGTGTACTCCGATTGGTTAAAGCCGTGTCACATAATAATTAACACGAGCACTTTTTCACTACATCAGCATAAACCAATTTAAAAACAGATTAATAAACTACAGAATACCATTCACAACATCTGAATGGTGGTGGTCCATCTAAACGCACAGTGGTGAAGGAGTTTTCTTCGTCACACAACCTCTTTGTGGAATCCTTTACCATCGCGGCGATTTCCGGATCGATACGACTTAGGGAGCGTCATGAAAAGAGCTTACTCCTTTCTAAAAGGCCGGCAACGCACCTGCAATTCCTCTGATGTTGCGGTTGTGCATGGGCGGCAGTCACTTACCATCAGTCGAGCCGCATGCTTTTTTTGCACTCTCTTCTATAAAAATAAAAAAAAGATTTGAAATCAGAATACGTAACTTAAGCCTGACGTCAGTTATTTCAGCTGCTGGCATGCTAAATAATAATAATTAAAAAATATTTTTGACCATTTTTGTTAAAAAAGCTTACTTACCATACAGCCTATCAAAAGTCCTTAGGTGAATGTATTAATGAATGCAAAGGAATCCTCTACTCCATATGGTTATCCCGTGGGTGTCGTAATAGGTGACAGAGAGAAACTAAACTAACATTTTCTTGATAACGACTCAAGTAATAAAAACTATGGCAACTATGGCAAATCTCCCCCCTATAAGGTAATGCACGGGGGAGGCCTATGTTCATCAGTGTACTTTTTATAGGCTGTAACCTGTAATGAAGAAAACTAAATTTTGTGTTTGATTCTTTTTCTTCTTTAGTGAGTAAGTAATCAAGTCAGTATACATTCATTTCTTTAATCAGATAACTTATTTTATAACAAGGTGAAGCATTTCCAACTTAAAATCTTCCAGTAATTTTTGACATAGCTATCATGGCAACAAGTTGAATGATAAAGCGCTATTGTAGAGTATTATAGTTGTAGTACAAAAATTGATCCTTTTATACAGGAAAGGACCACGCTCACATAGAATAGCAGCGTGATATAGCAGTAAACCGATTTCATAGCAATGCTGCTGTGCTACGTTTGGTGAGTGACGAGATCCAAAAAGCCTTTTATTGGTAATGAGGTGTTCTATTTTAGCCTTCACGTTTGACAACGTATCAGTAGTTTGATTTTTTATTGAGGATAGGATATATGTATCTATGGGTCAGCATCCCGTCTTCATCAGAATGACTCCGTGTATACTTCCACTTTTCACATCCGAGGCATTTAGCTCAGACTGAAAATAATTGATTCCAGTTGGGATTCGAACCCAGGAAGTCCGTCAGGAAGCTAGTGCGCTGACCTTCACGGCTCGTGTGATAAGTAACGACTTGAATAGGCACAAGGGCAAATGAGAAAGTTCGTTAATGTTTTACTCAAAATCACACGCGTCGTGTTTCCGCAAAACGATCAAAACAATATGTTTAAAAATGGAATTTTAAATAGTTATCTGGATAACATGTCCGCGTCCGGTCTGATGGATAACCCAGTAAAGTTTAATGATCTTTGTTATTTCACCATTATTTCCTACATATATTGCAAACTCATGAATATTCATCGTTATATTTGCAGCATTAATTGAATGAACTGTTTAATACTTAAAATAGTACACATATGGCCAAATACTGAAATGTTATGCTCTATTTAAAAATGTTAAGTCTCGTGGTGTCACTGTCACTTTGACTTAAAGTGATAGAGATAGCACGAGACTTAACGGCGTCTTAAACTTCAGCAGTGTTTGAGTATTTCGCCAATAAACATCTAAGCTCAAAACTAACAAGTTTAATATATAAACATAGTGCTTCAAATAATTAAATAAATAATAAATTATTCACAAGAAATATGGTACAAAGATGTTCTTATAAAATAATAATGTATCACATATTTCACCGATTTTGGTATATGAAAACTTATTTACTAATCAACTTATTGCTACAATATACCAAAATTTAAGTAAAATTAAACGTTACAAGTTTAACAACACTTTACAATTTTAATATTAATCCTTTAAAACACAATCAAATAATAAACAGCGTTTAACAGTCAATAGAAACGTTTTTTATTTTTAGCAGTTCATTTACCGAATAAAATTGTTTTTCTAAAAGCCACTTTAATAAATTACGTCTAAATCGATTATAATCTAGTTGCCTTATTTCATTTGGGATTTTATTAAACACTTGAATAGCCATCACATAGCAATTTTTTGGCTACAGGCTAGTTTTTAATGAAGGTAAAATATTTTATATTACTGTAATCTTTTAACCTAGTAAAAAAATGAGGATACTTTTTACGAATATTGAAAATTCAAAAATGTACATGGATGGTAGTGTAAGAACACCCAATTCTTTAAATAGTGGTTTGCCATTAGTTATTCCTGAAATGTAGATCAACGTGTAGATGCGAAGTAAGACAATCCACTACCCTGTATTATCCCGTGGGAGTCGTAAGAAGCGACAGTGGGAAACTGTAACAGGAGGTCGGTAGCAGCATCTTCCTGAAAACAATTCAGTTATTTAAAAAAATACCGTTGTCATCCCAATGTTACTGCTATGGAACTGAACTTAGGCCGTTCAGCATTAGACATTTAATAAGCTTTACGATAAAGTTTACTAATCTACAGGTCTACGGCTACGGTGGTGAGTATAGGCAAAACTTTTAAATAATACAACCCAGCTGACGTGTTATTGGAAAGGCCTGTAACCAGCAGTGGACTTAAAAGGGTGTTAAATAGTAGACTTAAATGACGATTTAATTTAAACCATTGGTACGTAAAATACTAGATTGCCTCGTTGGTCTAGCGGTCATAAACCTGATTGCCGATCATGAGCGCACAGGTTCGAATCAGTTATGGGATTTTTCTGTTAAGAAATTCACTGTAGCAGCCCGTACTCAGGAATTTGGCGGTGTTTCATTCATCCCCGTGCCTCGGAAAGCACGCTAAGCTTTCCGTCCTCTACCTGATCTCTTCCCGGTCGGTGTAGAATTAACATCTCATCGGACCATGAGAGTAAGGGAATAGAGGATGCACCTGTGTTTGCGCATACACTTGAGCACTATAATCCAGTACTGCGCAGATGGCTAGTCTTCATCGAATACTGGCCGCCGTGACCGAAATTCGATCTAGAGAACATTATTATTATTACTTTAAATACCCAAACTAGCAACTGGAAGCATCAAGAAAGGTGAGACACACTTGGCATAATTATTATCAATATTGTCAAGCGTGGCAGTTAAATATCCCATTACGAAAGTGGCTGATGTTTAAAACGCAAAAAAGAGTCATATGTAGCAATTTCTGACTTTTATTTATTCGTATAAAAAGTGTCTCATTAAACGCAATTCCACGTTTGAATGGCTACTGACACCTTTCACCTGTAGTCGAGCGTTGTTTTGCACTAAATGGACACTTCGGCTCATTAGCGTCGGCAAACTTTCTCAACACGCTTCCTCTAGACCGACTAAGTGCGTCAAGTATACTGCTAAGTAGGTAATCGAGGGCAAGAGCTATGTTACATTTTTTTACTACTATTTTTTAACAAAACGATACCTACATATAAAAGTTTTGAGTAGTTTACATACATAAAGAATAATACCCACTTTCCATACATATAAAAACCTGAAAGTGAAGTATATACAGTATAAGTATGTAGGTTTGGAAAATAATGTCGTGTAGTCATTTTTACGATTTCAACACTACGAAGTCCAAAAATATTAATGTTTCTTTTTAGGTTAGGATTTTCCGTTACCAAATACCTAATAAATAAATAAGTGTGCTCGAACTTATTAGCTCGAAGTTAACATAGGAATACTTCCCTAGCTATGGTCTAAAACATCTTTTTTACTTTGTGAATTCCTTGAAACCAACTGACCGTAGGTCACTGACATATGCTTACTCTCGATGATTGTCACTATAAATTGAGTGTCGAGCAATATCTGCTGTTTCTCCAGCACACATAAGTACTTACTAACCACATTTTTTGTAAAAAACGATAGATAGTTTCTATATCTTTAAAAATTCTATCTTTTCTATATCTCTAAAAATTCTAACTTATTTCTTGCATTGTCAAAATGATCACTTATCAGCCAATTACATTTCATTGGCTTACGGTACATACAAATGAACAAAATGGGAAAAATAAATACAACACTATGTTAAAGTGGAATGGTTTATTAATTATCGAGGACGTAGGACTGCGCCGATGTCAATTGCAGAACTGTCAAATGTCATTTGTTTTTTATTTTTAATAATCTGTACTATACAAAGACTAATAAAGAAATATTTACTGATTAAATGAAACATAAAATAATGTATAAAACTCTGAAATAGAGTTGAGACAAACATCCAGACCCAAAACCGGTACTACCTTATGTATACTGCAGTTAAAATATATTATATGCTCTGCAATTGTAATCTATACTTATAAAATGTTTTCTCCTGAATGACTGAGTGACGGATCAGCGCACAGCCTAAACAGCTGATTTTAGAGATCTGAAACTTGGAAACTTGGTGTGTTTTAATATGACGTAAGCATCCAATAAGAAAGGATTTTCCAAACTTCTACCCCTAATGGGGTGAAAAACGGGAGCAAAGTTTATATGGGACAACGTGATTCCTTGGTCCAATCCACTTAAAATTTTGCATAAACATTCATTGACGGAATTGATGGAAGACATGTTTTGTATTTTATCAAAACTCATCGCCTTTAAAAATGGATAGAAAGTTATTTGGGGGTAATTTGCATCGAAATTGATATCAAAACTCCTTAGTGCTTTTGATCTGAAATCTCTTACATTACCTACTTAGCGAATATTTGCGATTGCTGTATAATTTGTTTGAAAGTTCATTTTCACTATTTCACTACAATATTATTGAGTATAATATATATATAATTATATTAATTTAACTTCATGTATAATAATTTTACAACACTTTACATATGGCGGTTTCTGCGAGTTAGTTGCAGCCATTCAAATATACCCACTTGCATTTGAAGTGCATCGAAATGGCAAAATTTGGTATTGAAGAGCAACCTATCAAAACGTAACGTTTTTCCCAAGATCTTTCTAATGGCCACTTTGATGCCTACGCTAAAATTGAAAGCAAGAAAAAAATATATAATCAAAATGAACCTTTTGATCATCGTTTTTTTTTGAAACACACAACTATCATTACATGATTACCTAATGCGATAGTGTAGCTGTCTAACTGATACAATCTTGGAATTCTAAAGCCTTTTCTAGACTGAGTTATAATAGTAACATAGCGTACGATAGTGATAATACTGTCGTTTTGGGACTAATGAACATCGAATGCAATTGGTGTAACACTCTCAAGTACAGGGATGAATTTGTGGGAATGTGCCAGTGATCTGTGAAAGTTCCAGCTCAAACCTTTGCAAAAGCTTCCAGATATTCTTAACTGTGTATTAAAAAGTCTCCACCCTGAGCATGATCACTTCATGGCTGGCATACGGCATTATAATATGTAGTTGTTTTCAAATGACCTCATTTGGAGCTATGTTCAAAGATAACACAGGATGTTTTTATGCCTACATTATATTGAAGGGCCAGATATGTCATTTGGTTGGAAGTTTGCTTCCGCTACCCCAGAATGAACCACTGGGGGGGGGCGTCTATACTAAGGTTCTGTCACGGATATTTAAGGCACATATTAATAAAGAATTTTGCAGTACTATGAAATAGATAAAGTACATTTATAAGGGAAGTTATCAGCCGGCAAAAAACAAAAAGGCCGAAGTCAAATTATATGAGAGTGGGCGTTATTTGAGTAGTTCGGAGGTAGCTTGGAGGATTTTAGGGTTTTCCATACATGAAAGGTTTCCCGCAATCATATAATTAGCTGTCCACCTTGAAAATGGCCAACGGGTCTATTTGAATCCCAACAACATCACCGACAAAGTTAATAGCCCACCAAAAACGACACTGTTAGTATTTTTAGATTTATGTCAAACAGATGATTTTTATAAAACCTTTCTATATGCAGAAGTGCCTTCATATTTCGTATGGAAAATTAAAAAAAAATTGTGAGCAGGAAAAGAGGAAAACCCGTAGATGGCTGGCTAGGAATAATGAAAGGATGCGCTCTAGGTAGAGTGTACACGGTTCACACGAATGACACGGAGTGTCCCCCTCTACACAAGGTTAGGAGTTCATCATCCTTCGATGACTTGAAGACTGTCTACGGTGTCCTTTAACTATCTTTTTAATTAGCTTGCATGAAACTTGGCTTGCTAGAGGACGACAAACATTGGGATTCTGCCCTAGAGGAAGAAGCCTTATGCGAGTCGCCATTTAAAATGCTTGAACTTTTTTCTATAATGCTGGCATTCTGTCAGATTAAAGGCGCACTAGGTCTTTGGGTAAAATACAGGGATAGCCTATCGAAGACTACAAATGACAAGTGGATAGGATTTCTGGCTAGTAGATGAAATCTACAATAGAAACAGAAACAGAATTTTTTTTATTCAATGTTTCATTTACCACTGGTTTGCAAAAAAAACCTCTGTCCTAGGAAGAACCAGCAAGAAACCCAGCGGGACTATATTTTTTTTCAAATAATAGCTTACAATCATGTTTACAATTAACAACACAAGACAAATTAGAAATAGCTTGGTAGCGATCACCATTCCCAGGGGTTATTATCACCCATATATTCCTTAATATTATAATAAACCTTTTTATACAAACTTAGTTTAATAAAATTTTTGAACTTTGCGTATGACAAATTTTGTATATTTTCTGGGATTTTGTTGTAAAAGCGTATACATCGCCCCAAGAATGAATTACTGACTCGGTGGAGTCGAGTAACTGGTACTACTAGCTTGTGTCTGTTCCTAGTATTTACAAAATGAATATCATTTATTTTTGCAAAACTACGTTTATTTTTGTGTACGTACATTACATTTTCATAAATGTATTGAGAGGCCAGAGTTAATATATCAATTACCTTTTTTTTCTCAGTGAAATTTTTGGTTTTAAATTATATATTGCTCTAATGGCTCTCTTCTGTAAAATAAATATAATTTCAGTGTCAGTCGCGTGTCCCCATGCAAAATACCATACGACATAATGCTATGGAAATAATTAAAGTAAACTACTCTAGCTGTTTCAACATTGGTAAGAGTAATGATTTCTTAAATTTACGCGAACACTACACACAGAAACGGGTGCTGTAAAGCACCCGAAACGTCGGGATAGTAAAAATAAATTAAAGTTGAATTAAACGCGATAAAATTCGATAATAATAGTTTTATTCACTGGTAAGAGTTCTAATCTTTTTAAAGCATATGCTGAAGAACTAAGTCTGCTAGCTAATGTTGATATATGGAGGAGCCACTGAAGCTTTGCGTCTAGTGTGATTCCAAGAAAAATGGTGGTATCAACAAGACTCAGTTCTTCCCCATTTAAAATTACATTCGTATTAACATGTTTGACATTAGGAGTTACGAATTTTATACATTTAGTTTTAGTACCATTTAAATGCAAATTATTAACATTAAACTAATTGATTAACTGAGCTATAGCATTATTTACTTTCTCGTAATTTAATAACTGTCGTTTTAATTTGAAAATTAATGAAGTATCATCAGCAAATAATACTATATCATGATTATCCCCTACTATGTAAGGTAAGTCATTAATATATACAAGAAACGGAAAGGGGCCGAGAATTGAGCCCTGAGACACGCCCATTTGTACAGTTGACCCGGAAGAACTCATACTATTAATGACAACTTTTTGCGTTCTGTCACTTAAATATGAAATAACTAATTTAAGAGCATCACTTCTTACACCGTAGTGTTGAAGTTTCCTGATTAATGTTTCACGGTGAACACAATCGAAGGCCTTGGATAGGTCACAGAATATACTATTTTATATTATATTATATTATAATATAGAATTCTCCCATACATTAAAGATATATTTAATAAGTTCAACACCAGCATCAGTTGTCGAGCGACCCCTTGTGAAACCGAGTTGATTTTTATGAAGTAAATTAATTAAATTAAATTTTTTTTACATTTGATCAAGAATATTTTTTTCAAAAATTTTACTACGTGTTGGCAGTACAGAAATAGGTCTATATATATATATATATATATATATATATATATATATATATATATATATATATATCAGCTATAAATGTCAGCTCACAATACGAGAAGCTGTATTAGCGTTGGGAGGACAAAACCTACAGCAGTACGGGTTGTCTTAGCCTCAAAGGTCTGTAAGGTTATTACAAACAAGTTACGATGTCAGTTCGTTTGCAGAACTGTTGTCAAGTAGTAAAGGCTATCTAACCAATGAACAAAGACAAAACTGTTACAAAATACTTTCCAATATCGATGCAGATGTAGGTGATATCTTATTTTTTTAATGCTCTCATTGGAACGGGCAAGACTTCTTCTAAATTTACTGTTAGCCAAAGTGAGAATCAATCGTGATATCGTCTTAGCGGTCGCATCGCCGGAATTACTACTGAAGTAGGTAAAACAACACACTCCGCGTTTAAACTTCCTCTTGATTTGATGCAAACCGAAACCCCACTCTGCGATATACCCAAACAAATTAATATGGCAGAAGTACTCCGCAAAAGGAAATTGATTGTTTGGGATGAGAGTACTACTTCTCCCACGGTCAGTTGTATTACAGTGGCATACTCAGAGTAAGCGCACAGAGTAGCCTGGTGATTCTAGCACCCGAGGGAAAATAAAAATATTATTTACAAAGAAATATTGCGGTAGGTGTAGTATTTCGATTTCGTTGTAAATAGATAATACATACCCCCGTGTCACTTTCACCAGATCAAAGGCCGCGATTCGTGTTATAAAATATAACAAAACTTTATTTTATTTTCATATTAATTGTACGAATCTTCTCGTACGCTGACTCGACGACTTCCAGCCTCCCGAACAAGCCGGTTTTCGAAAAGGCTTCAGTACCATAGACCACATACATACCCTGCGGCAGATTGTACAGAAGACCGAAGAGTACAATCTGCCACTTTGCCTGGCGTATGTGGACTATGAGAAAGCCTTTGATTCCGTCGAAATTTGGGCGGTGCTACAGTCCCTTCAGCGGTGCCAAGTTGACTGTCGGTATATCAAAGTGCTGAAGTGTTTGTACAGTAGGGCTACGATGGCTATCCGAATACAGAATCAGAGCTCGAAACCTATCCAACTGCAGAGAGGTGTAAGATAGGGTGACGTTAAATCCCCGAAACTCTTCACCGCTGCATTGGAAGACGTTTTCAAGCTACTGGACTGGAAAGGATACGGTATTAACATCAATGGCGAGTACATCACTCACCTTCGATTTGCCGACGATATAGTCCTTATGGAAGAATCGCTGGAGGACCTAAGCACTATGCTCAATGACCTCAATGGTGTCTCCCAACGGATAGGTCTTAAGATGAACATGGACAAAACAAAGATCATGTTTAATGTCCATGTCTCACCTATGCTGGTAGTTGTTGGGAGCACTATGCTCGAAGTTGTTGACGAGTACGTTTACCTGGGACAAATAGTCTGACTAGGTAAGTCCAACTTCGACCGAGAGATCAATCGACGGATTCAACTCGGATGGGCAGCGTTCGGGAAATTACGACACATCTTCTCGTCAGTGCCAGTAGTACCAGTGCGTGTTGCCAGTGATGACTTATGGATCAGAGACGTGGTCCTTCACTGCTGGCCGTATGAGGACGCTCAAGGTTGCTCAGCGAGCTATGGAGAGGGCTATGCTCGGAGTTTCTCTGTGTGATAGACTCAGAAATGAGGATATCCGCAGTAAAACTAGAGTGACCGACATAGCCCAACGGATTAGTAAGCTGAAGTGGCAATGGGCCGGCCATATAGCTCGAAGATTCGATAATCGATGGGGAAGAAAGGTTCTCGAGTGGCAGCCTCATACCGGTAGGCGTAGTGTAGGGCGACCCCCCCACTAGATGGAGTGACGACCTGGTAAGACATGCAGGAAGTCGATGGATGCAGGTGGCTCAGGACCGTGCTTTGTGGCATTAATTGGGGGAGGCCTATGTTCAGCAGTGGACTTGTTGCTGTAATGATGATGATGATTAATTTTACCTTTAAATCCCTACTCTATAATAAATATAAAAATATATTATAAGTATTCAAACGTTTTAACATAATAGTTTATATGTTACAAAACAAGCGAAACACACCGAAGCCTAAATCGCGCTATCAAAGTTCCGAGTCATAAACAGTATATGATTCGGAACTTTGATAGTGAATATTATATAGATTGATAGATAGATAGATAGAACAGCTCCGAACTATCAGAGGGAGTGTTGGCCGCTCTCCGGGCAGAACCCCTTGCCCGGCGGGAGATCTCCCCCTTTCCTTCCACGGCTACAGTGGTGACCACCCGACGTGATCTGAACACGCAACCAACAAGCTTCGGAAACTACAACTTCAAGCCCAATAACGCCTACCACCACTGAGAATCGTCTTTTGCAGTCTTTAGTTCCTGCAACCCAGTCCAACTTGTCTTCGTCTCGACTCACCGCAGATTTTTAAGGCAGATTTCTGGCACTTGCTCCGGCACATCGTTCTCACCGACATCACTTGCCAGTGCGTAGTACGGCATGCATTACACATCGGCATATCATTCGCACCGGTGTCACTTGCCCATACGCACACAGCATACATTCCCCACCGGCATTACCACCGGCACCGGCAATCGGACTGCACTGTCGACCTCCGGTCTGAGCAGAGGGGTGATGTGGCGGCGATGTCATCGCGCCACAAGCGAAACACACCGAAGCCTAAATCGCGCTATCAAAGTTCCGAATCATATACAGTATATATAGAATATCTCCGAACTATCACACGAAGTATTGGCCGCTCCCCGGGCAGAACACCTTGCCCGGCGGGAGATCTCCCCTTTTCCTTTACGGACACACAAAAATATTTTTAAGATTAAAAAATCAATTTAAAATCCTATTGGAACCATTTTCTTCTAAACGGACGAACGGGCAAGCTAGCATATGAGCACAAAGTCGATTTCAGTGCTCTGCACATTGCATTGTCCTGTGATGATTTTTTGCTATCGGTTGACCACTAGAGACTAGTGCACAAGGAAGTCAGCGTTTGGAGGGAAAAAGTGGTATTTTTTTTTTTTGGTAAATCCTGTGGCTCATGGATACCTACATCTATCATTTATCAATAATCAAAACACAGATAATTTTCAACTCAATGATTAAGATATCAGTACCACGTTATTTGCGATTCTCATTAATTAAACAACAGCATTATTCTGTTATTTCACACTTGTATTATGTTGTTTGTTTTAGGCCTATTTGTGTTGTGCTTTTACTGTCCCATGTCTGTCACACTTGGCATGCAAATTGACGATCGCAGCGTCACGCAATCACGCATCTTTGACGAAGCTGCTCGTCACCAGTCAGGTTTTTGCATCTGACTTAAACATGAAAGTTATGCCGCCAATTTTGGAAAACCATATTATGTTTTTCCTGGCTTATCCAGAAGCCGTCTATCATACGACGGAATGAAAGAGTGAGTAATTCTCTTTCGCCGCCACCACACGGCAATTATTAATTTTGGTCTCAAGGAATACTTCGAGAGAGATTCATTTAATAATTTTTTTTCTGAACCAAGAACATGTAAACAGTCTACCGCTGCCCATGGGTATAGAATACTATAATACACAATAGAATGGCTGTCAACCTTATTTTGTACGAGGATCGGCGTCGCCGGGAGCACACATACTCGTACAAGCAATTACGTCGGATTATCACTATTACAAACCCGATTCGCTGTGACATACTGAGTAAATTTACACATTTTAGACTTTTGATTAATGTTCAAGATCATCATTAAACAATAAATTGTTTAATTTTTAATACATATTTATTTGTAAATAGTGTGCAATTTGCATGCAGCGACGATTGACACAAAAATAGGAAACGATTTTAACGTGAAAAGAGATGTGTAAATGTTTAATTTTCGGCAACTTATGTATTTAAAATTTATGAGGTAAAAATATCATTTCGTACTGTTTAATAAAATAACACTTCAAAAGATTTAACGGCAAATGATTTTTTTAATATGATAATTACTTTGAGTATTAAGCCAATGAATACTCAAAGGATAATGATTTATCAACCACAATTAACATATTTTATAGCAAATAATTGTTACGATCCTTATTTTTAGACAATTGAAGCCTAAATTTTAATGTAATAAATAAAAAGAATACACGTACAGATGTTGTTATAGCGTATGTACCTTTTTTGAAAAAAAGATTGGGAAAGAAACATTAAAATTTACATTTTCCTAAGAAATTATAGTCCACGCTACGAAATCTGTCAAATATTTTAGCTCATTGTAAAGTGGCGTAACCATGGTGGCAGAAAAAGTCGTGGATTGGTCACTTAATGACATATTATTAGATTTTTACCAATTAAATATAATAAATATAAGCTCATAGCAGAAAACTGTTTTTGTCATTCACTTTTTTCACTTTCCAAAAGGGCCCCAAATTCTTGTATGCCCAAGGGCCCCGGTATGGCCTAAGACGGCGTTGTCTCCAGGTTAGGTTAGTTCTAGTTCTTCTAAGGCATTAAGTTCGTCCATTATAAGACACAAAGTGTTTAAATAATACTAGTTTTTAGGGATTTAATCGCGTATATTTAACTTTTTAAATACCCGACGTTTCGAGCACTTTACACCGCCCATGGTCACGGTGGGGACTGAGATGTTCAACATCCAGATGTCGTAGTTGACCACAGTTACCATAGATTAAAATTTAAGTTTAGTTCCGATCTACACAGTATGAACTTATGGTATCTTGAAGTCTTGCAGTTGTATGCTTGGGTTGAAAAGGACAACAATGGGCACCCAGCCATCTTCTCTATTGAAATTAGGATGTTTCTTGATTTCAATAGCCTCGCAAATCATCCTTGGAAGGAATTAATGTTCTTTAGCGAGGATTTGTAGTCTATCAAATCCGATGTAGTGACGGGGGCGATCCTGTACGTGTTCACAGACTGCAGATTTCCCGGAGTGTCGATTCATCACATCAGCTATATGTTCTTTAACGCGGGTTTTAATTGATCTTTTAGTTTGTCCTATGTAGGAGAGACCACATTCACAATCAAGCTTGTACACTCCTGCATCTTGCAGAGGATCGACTTGAAGTATGTTTTAACGGAAGCGCGCTTCAAGATGTAGCCAATCTTATCAGTGACTCCTCTGAAATATATGACAACCCCTTTGTCATATCTCCTCAGTTGCAAGGCACCCCCCCCCCCTTGTTGCCTCAGCCAGTATCGGAATTCTCGGCGTCGACATATCGAGTGACGTGCAGTTTCGTGGTCACTTGGAAGAGAAGGCCAAATTGGCCTCTAAAAAGCTTGGCGTGCTCAGCAGAGCGGGACAGTATTTCATGTCGGCTAACCACCTGCAACTTTACAAGGCGCAGCTTCGGCCGCACATGGAATACTGTTCCCATCTCTGGGCTGGGGCTCCCCAGTACCAGCTCCTTCCACTTGACCGCATCCAGCGCAGAGCGGCCCGAATCGTCGACGACCGAGTGCTTTCCGATCGGCTCGATTCTCTGGCGCTGCGAAGAGATGTTGCATCTCTTTGCATTTTATTTCGCATATACCATGGGGAGTGCTCTGAGGAATTGTTCGGATTAATCCCAGCCGCCAAATTTCGTGAACGCACTACGCGGCAAACGTCCCGATACCATCCACACCATCTGGATGCTTGGCGGTCCACCACTGTACGTTTCAAAAGGAGTTTTCTTCTGTGTACGACCTCTCTGTGGAATAGTTTACCACCGGCGATTTTTCCGGACCGATATGACTTGGGGACCTTCAAGAAAAGAGCTTACTCCTTTCTAAAGGGCCGGCAACGCACCTGCAATTCCCCTGGTGTTGCGGTTGATCATGGGCGGCGTTAGTCACTTAACATCAGGTGAGCTGCATGCTCGTTTGCCCCCTCTTCTATAAAAAATAAATAAATAAATATGGCAGTACAGCAGGTACACGCTCGACTGAGGCCGGCTTCACTCGTTCACTGTGACGTAGGCGCGGGACCCGAAGCTTGTTGTCATGCAAAACTTGCTTGACGTGTTGGAGCTCGGCATCCAGGTGTTTACTGTCACAGATCGCCCATGCTCTTTGAAACAAAGATAATCATACAAGGAATCATTAAGACAGAAAGTGATTACAATAAAGAACAAATTAATAAATAATTTGCAGAAATCGTCACACTTGGCAAACAGTTTGGCGAAAGAATGACTAGAAGTCTATTAATTTGACACTATCTCCCGTTGTCAATCAGGATGTTATGCATCAGTTACGCCCACGATATGCACATACACAATGATATAATATGAAATATACCGTCATTTATCGAAGGCCATGGATTTTTCATAATTGCAACTCTCCCGGGATGATATGAAGTGATGATTCAGAAAAGATTCTCGTAGGACACGCCACAACAACACGTCAAAAATGTTATTAAAATTTTATTAATATTACTTTTTCCTAACTAAACATTGAATGAAAAATTTAAAACGTGCAATACATTTTATCAACATCGTCATCATCGTCATTGCAGCCTAAGTCCACTGCTGAAAATAGGCCCACGAATTATTTTCCATAGTTTCCGCGTTTGAGTTTGATACCGCGGGTTTTTCTTGTTGTTATTAGGAAAATGTTGCAGCACATCCTCCTATTTTATTAGTTACTAGACCTTTACCAGTTACTAGACGCCACAGAATTAGTAGGTAATTAATTTGTGGGGCAATGTTTACGCTTTTACAACATAATCCCAGAAAATGTGCAAAATTTGTCATTATACAAGTTTAAATGTTTTATTAAAGAAACATTGTACAAAAAGGGTTATTATAATATAAAAGAATACAAAAGTGAAAATAACCCTGGAAATGAGGTAATCGCCGCCATGCTGGTTCTTTAAAAAAATGCATTTAAAAATTGTACAAAATAAATTTATTGTTAATTGAAATATATTAAAAAAAGTCCCACTGGGTTTCTTGCTGGTTCTTCCCAGGACGGAGGTTTATTTCTGAACCAGTGGTAATTAATAATAGACTTTCAATAAGTATCATACAATAATCTATATTGAATAAAAATCATTCATTTCGTATTTATTTCCCTCAATATTACACCGCCACTACAGGGTCATCAACATCGGAAGTGAGTATATTTCCGATGTTGAGTTTAGTTATAGAAATGTTAACAAAAGAATCTTCTGGGAAGGACAAATTGTTTCTTAAATGCATTTAAAAGTGTCGGTTAAAATTTTCTCAACGTTAAGCACGTTTGCACGTATACAGATGAATTTAAAACTGATTTCACGTGGTCTCTTTTAGTTATGTCACGTCTGTTTGATTGTTCGTTCTTGTTGATTGTATGTACAAATTTATATCTGCTGCCGCCAAAATGGATTAATAATAATTAAAAAAGGTATCTTCTAATAACTTTAGGCTAGATATATTATATTAATCGAGTCGTGGCGGTGTAAGAATAGCCACTATTCCATATCATCCCGTGGGTGTTTTTATTTATTAAATAAGGGTGACAAACAATCACACAGTCCACCTGATGGTAAAGGAATGCTTTGGCTCATAGACATCTACATCTATCCTCGATTAAGAATCAAAACGCAGATGCGTTGTCACCCGAGGACTAAGATGGAATGCCTCGTTTCCAATAAAAAAGGGTCTCCGGATCTCTATACTCACCATACAAAACACAGAAGTATTAAGCCGCTATTTTACGCTGGTATTCTGTGAGAGTGTGGTCCTTCCCCGGTCGAGCCGACCCATTCGTGGTAGAACCATATTATGGCTGCAGCGTGGCCATCTTTCCTTCCTGATAACAACATAAAGTTATAAAAACTGCGGCTGCCAACCAGAATGCCAAACATGGCAACTGTGGAAAAATCCCCTTTTGAGGTAATCTGTGTGCAGCAGTAGACTTTACTAGATGGACTGCTATGGTAACCGTAATTATTTCCTTGTACTTCTTTTACGACATCCAAACCAAGTCCCTGACCCCATGCACCAAATGCAATAACGCCGAGTAACACAATAGACATTATTTTTATATTGTAACTTTTAAATACCTATATTTAATGTAACGGTCGGTATTACAAAGATTCTATAACAACCAAATAGTATTGTCAAATTAAAATTCTTTATTATTCCTAGAACGATAACTAATTGATATTTTGGGCTCCTAGACAGACTTTAAATGTCTTTTAACGAGAATATAAATGAAAATTGTGACAAGATGAATGATTCGATAAATAGTGTCTTGTTATTCTTGCTCAACAAACTTATGGGGTTTGCGGTAGATTTATGAGTGTGTCAAAACGTTGCGGGAGTTTCCGTTGAGGTTGTTTGAACGCGACAATAAAAGACGTATTGCCGACTTGTAGCAAAGCTATGCTCACGTTTTGTAGTGTGACTTTACGTTATTTGAGGTAATAATTATTTTTCTTATTTGCTTATGTATTCTTTATGATCTTTATGTATAAGAACAAAAGGCGGACTAAATGCTAAAATAATTCTCTGCACGTTCAGATCAGTGACATGTTTTAGAGAACGATATGACTTAGGAGCTTAGGACCTTCAAGAACCTACTCCTAGTCCCACTAAATCCTTTCTAAAAAATGGTAAGTTACAGGCTATATTCGTCCCGCTGCTGGGCACAGGCTTCCCTTCATTTCTGAGAGGGTTTTAGGGCAAGGAAGTGTCCGCCATGCTGCCCCAAAGCGTGTTAGCGAACTTCACATGTCTTCGAAATATTTTTTTTCTTATTCCTCAGACATGCAGGTTTCCTCAAGATGTTTTCCTTCACCACCGAGCACGTGGTAAATCAGCACTTAAATATGCAAATAACAATTTCATTGGTGCCGGCGGAGATCTAACCCGGGTTACTCGCGATCTGTTATATTTACAGCGAGCGTTAACCATCTGAGCTGCCACGGCTCACGGCCTGTCTAAAAATGATAAGTAATCAGAATGATCATTGGTAACTGTGGTCACTTGTATCATGTTAACCTCATGCCCCTTTGCTTCCCCTTTTATTCAATAAAATTTATAATTACAAAATACACTTACAAACATTATAAAATTTTAAATTTTTTGAATTATATATAGGTATTTCATTTAATTTGAGTGGTAAATGCTTCTGTGCTTCGTATTGTATGTGACGAGAACTGGAGAATTTTTAATAATAATCAAGGAATTTCATCTCAGTCCTCACTCCTCTGCTATTTTGTCATCTACGTTGCCGCCAAATAGCAGCGCTTCACTATAGTGATCTGGTATGAAAGGCTCTATAAGAGCCAGTATAAGTACAGACCGGAGAGTGAGACATTTCACCTTAGTCCTCAGGCGTGACAACGCAACTGTAGCTTTCTTTCTCTGTCTGTCTGAGGAGGTTCGTTGCAGGTGTCCGCTGGACTGCAGTCACTTACCATCAGATGGACTGTAAGATCGTTTTTTTTATAGGCGAGGGGGCAAACTAGCATACGGCTCACCTGATGGTAAGTGATTAGCACCGCCCATTAACAACTGCAACATCAGGGGAATTGCAGATGCGTTGCCGGCCTTTTAAAAAGGAGTTGGCTCTTTTCTTGAAGTGGTAGTTAATTCCACAAGAAAGTTGTGCGAGGAAGAAAACTTCTTTTAAATTGCACAGTGATGGACCGCCAGTCATCCAGATGGTATAGAATATGGATGGTATCGCGAAGTTTGTCGCGATGTGCGATGGTGAAATTGTACGGCTGGATTTAGTCCAAATAACTTCCTCAGAGCACTCCCCGTGGTAGATGCGATAAAATACGCAAAGAGATGCAACATCTCTTCGCAGTGCCAGTGAGTCAAGCCGATCGGAAAGAGGTCGGTCGCCGACGATTTGAGCAGCTCTGCGCTGGATGCGATCAAATGGAAGGAGCTAGCAATGGGGAGATTCAGCCCATAGGTGGGAACAGTATTTGTCACATTCGTTTTATTAAAACTATACATATCCATGCTACTTAGTATTCACAATTATTAAATTATAAAATAATGGACCTATGTTTCAAATTAAAATTTAATTCTAGTTTATTATTTAATAATTTAATAATTGTGAATAGATATTATTGTTGTTGATTTTCGGTTAAACGTTGACATGACACAATGCGCATTTGACGACCGGTCCCTTCACAGCTGATTTCGACAAAGGGACACTAAGCACTAACATCTGTTCGAAACCAACTTGTAGGTCCGTACGGGTACGTTGCATATTACCAGTTCTTATGAAACCGGTAGCATAGGGTGTGTCTACTTTATACAGAATGCGGGACATGTGTGTGTTTTGATAATAATTAACGACGAGGTTATTTATTACATACTAGCGATCTATCTCGGCTTCGCATGTGTAGGATTTATTAAAGTGGCTTTGTTTATATTTAAGATAAAGGCTATTGATAAATTTTTCGTCTTTTGAAAAAAATCTTTAAAATTTTTCGGATAAAATATAGCCAAGGTCATTCCTGTATTGCTCTCTCTCTCTCTTTGTGATTTTTCATTACAATCGGTTAAGCCATTCCGGAGATCAGCTCGACAGACAGACATACAGACAGACCGACATTATTTTTATAATTGCTATTAATGTCGCAATGGCATGCAAATAACCCCTAAACTTAATATAAGACATTCGTCTCTATGTCTTTTAGTATATCTATGACGACGAATAAGGTATTTCACACCTTGTAAAATAGAATCAAAAAATATATATTTATGATAGATTTTGTAAAAAGTAAACAAGAAATATTGATTTCTGTTTATAAAATTGCATTATAAAATTTAAATTTCCGTATTAAGAATATTTTTTCGTCTGTTCCTCAAATCTGCAAAACGCTGTCGGCTATATTAGAACATGTCGTGACGTTACTGATCCAGTCTTAGAATAGTAGTGTTCTGTGTCACTGATTAAGAGAACTAGCTAATGTGCTGTGTTATTTCGAAAATTTTAAGTTATAATTACGATAATTGAGTTTTATTCCGAATTTTATTGAAAAGGCATCATGGAAAACGAATTCGTAAAAACGGAAAGTACTAATCTACCAAGGAGAAATAAAATGATGGTGGCAAATTTTTTTGCATGCAATTTTAATTTTCGTTCCGCCGAATTGAGGAATGTTAAAACATCAGTGTAAGTACCTGTTACCAACTTTTGTTTACACAAAAACACAATACCAGGTCAGAGTGTATTTCGATAAAACATAGTTTAGTAGCTATCATAGTTTAGTTTATCTATAATTACAATCATTAGCAATCATTAGTTATAATATCTAAGTTAACGTAATTTATTACAAAATTTGACTTGTGATAACTTTCACCTCATGTGTTGTCTGATGATTTATCTTGTATTAAACGATAGTTAAATATAAATCATACATCAAAATTATCTTCACAGAAGTATAGTTTAGATTTTGTAGACAATGCCTTCGGGTCTCTTTTTGCCAGTTTTAACCAAGTATTTCTCATATTTCAAATCAGTTGGCACTTTAATTATCCATAACTTTCCCGGCGTTCTTATAATATTATGTTGAATTAATATTATTTATTATTATATATTATTTATTATTTATTCAGGTATAACACAATAATGATATAGATGATAACTCATTATTAAACATTAAAAAGTATATTATTCTTTTGCAAAATCGGCAGAATCGACGACTGTGACGTCACGAGGTGAACTACATAGCGGCTAGCGTTTTAAAAAAAAAAAAAAAACAAACATTTGGGCTTTTGAAAAAAAATCATCGAATTTTTCATGTATTTCAAAACATTATATTACATATAAATAGTTTTGATAGTCGATGCGAAAAACTTAAAAAAAATCCTTCTTTAATTACAAACGAAAAAAAATTGTATTGTAATAAAACTTATAAATGATCTTTCGATTTATGACAAAAAAAGATTTTTAAAGAATCCAATTCTACTTTGACCAAGACTACCTTTGAAAACTCACTCTATCACTTTCAATTCAAATCATGTATATTTTAATATGTACAATGTTTACACTTGTATAGAAAAGGGGATCCGCCCGGCTTCGCACGAGTGATTTCTGGATCTCGACAACTACACCAACTACTGGGTCCAAATGTAAATCTCAACCATCCAGGGACCCATTCAAACACATACAAAAGGTTTCATCAAAATCGGTCAAACCATTTTTGATACATAGAGATAACATGTACTTCTGAAAGTTATATAAAATTTCTATATTATGTCGCATTACTGTTTCCGAAAAATCATGAATAGATTTTTTTTGTTTTTGTCCCAATTGTATAATTAAAAATATGTTTAACCTAGTGTTGTATAATGGCGCGATTCTAGTGTCTCCTGCGTATTAAGTCGACACGTGGCGACTCTTCAAGGGTACGCGATTCGCACGCAACTCAACTTAGAAACAATACAGTCGACGGCAACTTAAAAGTGACTTTGAAGACACGTGTTAGCTTAGCAGTAAGCAACAGTTTTACATAGTATTAGTCGGATGATAATCCTATTAAGTCTATTAAAACTTAGCGATGCTCGACTTTGCAGAATAAGGCGATTACTTTTACGTTGATTGATAATCAGAGCCCTTAATTAGTTAAGTCGTGGATCTAAGTACAAAATTAGGCAATATTTTTTTCTCAAAAATAAAAAAAAACACTGTAATTGTAGCAGTTGTTGTTGCAGGTGTTGCCACTCGTCTCCTTTTTCAGTTTTTGATGACGGATAGTGGATATTCTTTGACTGCCACCATAAATGTAAAAAATATGTCTAAATTGCGTCGAAATAGCAGAAACTTCGTCTGGTAACCCTCTGTTATCAAGCGTACTCCCCAGACATTGCTCCTAGCGTCGTGCTCAAAGTCCATTTTTTGAAATCTAAATAGATTTAACTCAAAAAATTTCAACTTAAAAAACGCTATAAAACGACCTTTAAATAATTCATCGATTTCCGCACAAAGGAATTACAGGAAATGACATACAAGTACATAGCTTGACGATTTATTGATCTTAAAAATTATTTAAATTTTTCTCATTGAAGAAATATGTACATACGTAAGTACGTTATACTTCAATGATTTTTCTTGTAAAACGGTTTCGTATACATATAAAAGAACTGATAAATTAAATGAGCAAATACAAGAAAACGATAACTCTGAATTCATTAGAAACTCATGATTATTATTCAGGTTAAGGCAAAATTTAATGAAATGGTGCGTTATTTTATTTCAAGTATTTCCAAATTCAAAATGGCCTAATATGGCACCTTAGGTAAATTCGTCTTTTATTTCTTCCCGAGTTTGATGGAGACGTTTCTGGAATTAACTTCAGCAAACTCTTATTCTTAAATTCCGAACAAAGCAGGATTTCATAGGACTTCGATTCATTCCATTGCAGTGCCTTTCTCTCCGGTTTTATAATAAGCATTTCAATCATTAATATTATTTACATATAGTCCAATTTAAGGTAAGTAGCTAGGTACTACAGACCAGGACACCTGCATCCAATTTTTAAACGTAGAAAAACAAAGAAAAAAAAGGATGGCTACAGATGTTCACTGCTGCTTTGTGGACCTACCCAAGCGAACTGCTAGACAGAAAAGAAATCCTACTACCTTGTGAATCTCAAGAATTTTAAGATTCTAAGTCCTGAATAAAGCGGTTTTGATAATAATTTTTTTGGTTCTCACAATAATGATATATGTATGGCATTTTACTTTTCCTTCGTGTTGAATTTATTTAGCTATTTAACATCTGAACAAAATCAATTTAAATTAAAAAACTCAATGCATGCACCAGTGAACGTTCCTAAAAATAATTTATACTTACGTATCAAAACTCAGGCGCAAATCAGGCGTTACATTAGGGAAATTCATTATAAAAAAATCAGTGTATCAATTCACCTAGATACATTTAATTTAAGTAATATTAATCTTTTATTATTTTAAATTATACGGTACCTTATAAATTAACCATACAGGTTTTCAAAACACAAACGTCCTTTAACATGCTTGACAAGACAAGCTTTATTTTTAATTTTTACAATACAATGTGCTACGACCAACGACTGCGTAATCTCCAAAGACGTGACTAACATTTTGTTTTGTTTTAAAATCGGAATTTAAATTTTGTTATAAAAGAGTGTAAATAATTCAAATAAGTACAAGGTCGTACATTCCTCATTGAAATTGAAATTGAGTTTAATTTTACGAAGGTTTTTTTTTAATATTTGGTAGGAGATAAATTGGTTAGTACGTGCAGGTTGGGAACTTTACATTTTAAATTCATCATGTTTCATACGTGGTAGAGCCATGCTGCAGTTATTTTAGTAGTATAGTTGTCGCACGAATGGGTCGGCTCGACCGGGGAAGGACCACGCTCTCACAGAATACCAGCGTGAAATAGTAGCTTAATGCTGTTGTATTTCGTATGGTGAGTGTAGAGAACCGGAGACCCTTTTTACTGGAAACGAGGCATTCCATCTCAGTCCTCACGGGTGACAACGCATCTGCATTTTGATTTTTAATGGAGGATAGATGTAGATGTCTATGGGCCGCAGCAACCACTTAACATCGGGTGGACTGTGTGCTCGTTTGTCACCCTATTCTATAAAAAAAATGTTTCGATCATAGGCTATTGTTAAATCTAAAATGAAATACTGCCTATAGAAAATATCCCACTAATGGGCACAGGGCTTCTCCAGGATATTTGGTAGGAGATAAATTGGTTAGTACGTACCTGCAGGTTGGGAACTTTACATTTTTAATTCATCATGTTTCGATCATAGGCTATTGTTAAACCTAAAATGAAATACTGCCTATAGAAAATGACCCAGTAATGGGCACAGGGTTTCTCCAGGATATTTGGTAGGAGATAAATTGGTTAGTACGTGCAGGTTGGGAACTTTACATTTTAAGTTCATCATGTTTCGATCATAGGCTATTATTAAACCTAAAATGAAATACTGCCTATAGAAAATATCCCACTAATGGGCACAGGGCTTCTCCAGGCTTCTCTCTTTTCTGTAACGGTTTTAGGGCTGGAATAAGTCTGCCTCAGCTGCCCCATTGCCTGCTGACTTCACATGTCTGAATTGTATTTTTTTTAATATATCAAAACGTGTTATTTACCATGTTGACGCTGTTATCCTAAGGCTATTAGTTATTTAAAATAAGCTGAATAAAATTAAAATAACTCAATGTAATGTTTGTTTTTTAAACATTATTAGGGGGAGGCTTTACCAAAATGCCGCCTTATGTACCATACTGATAAACCTGGATTAAAAACATTATTCAGTGCTTTTTAAAACCTGACTAGGCAAAAAATTTAGGATGATGATTTTGACTATTTATAATAACTATTGAATATACACAAACATACCCTAGCATCACAACTGTATTCTCCGAGGGGTTGGGCAAAGTTCAAAGAGCAAATAACTACATGGATCATGTTTAAGAGAAATGTAGGTTTAGATAGGAGGTTGCGCAAGAAACGTAAGGAGGCATACACATACCCAATATACCGTTAGTTGTCTTTTACATTTTAGGCAAGTAGTTCAATTGGCTGACTATTTTTTGATAGTTCCCTAAAACTATAACACATATACCCAGATTTTTACCGTGCAGTGGCGGTGTAAGAATACCCACTAGGTATCCCATATGAACCCGTGGGCAATGTAAGAGACGACGGATGAAAACAAATCAGGAGATAGACAGTAGCGTGGTTGCCAAATCGCTTGCCACGCGTGGTAACTGTGGCAATTATGGCAATTATCCCCCCTATGAGGCAATCTATGTTCTGCAGTGAACTTTAATAGGCTGTAACGGTTTATATTCAGATCAACATTGCATTGAATATAATATAACAATTTTAGCAACTTAAACCCTTCTCTTTCACTATCATGATCCAAGACAGTTCACACAGCAGTAAATCAATCAACGTCCTAAAACCAAACAGGTCCCAGTCCTTGTTGTTCCCGCGTATCAATTTAGCGAGAAGTCGTGATTGCGTAAGCGTGCATTCATGAATAAATAAACGGACATTCGTAGATAATAGATATGATTTATATTGTATTAGCGGTCGGCTGTAGCGTTCGGTAATCCGACAAGTGCTGCGCTATGTGGTAACGGTTGCCATAAGGCTTTTAAATTCCTGGACTTATTATTATTATCATTTAATCTGATCATTTGGTAATAGGCAACTAAATTATATGTATATATATATATATATATATATATATATATATATATATATATATATATATATATTAACGTAACGGAATATTTTAGTGTAATTTTCACTAACTTGTAGACGGCAGGTCGACTTAATAATTTGCACTTATATTAGGTACTGATGACAATACAATAATTTAGAAACTTAACCCTAGTATCCTGATCAGGATCATCATGATCAGTTCAAGTTTTTTAAATTTTAATATTATTACTCTGATAAAACATAATTTGTAGACTTTATGACTGTCAAGAGCAGCAATAGTAACATTCATTATGTATATATTTTATTTTATTTTACAGTTCATAGCATGCCTCTGTTCCCGATGCCCATCTCTTGTACCAGTTCCCTCTGTCGCCTATTACGACTATCGGGAAGATATGCAGTAAGGGATATTCGTACACCGCCACTCCGCGATCAAAATATGTATAATTTCCCCAAATTTTAAAACATGACATAGAGTTAGACAAAAAGAATTAATAGCGTAACACTTACTACTCCATATCATCACGTGGGTGTAGAGACAGGTGTATGAAGAGACGACAAAATGAAGAAATCAAGAGGTGCGATTCCAAATAACGACTAAAATAAAAAACTGCCGTTGCCAACCCGCTGACCAAGCGTGGCAACTAAGCAATGGACTTAAGTAGGCTGAAACGATAAGACTCACTGTTTTGAAAAGTAACAGATATTTATTTTAGTGTTTAATTATTCTTAGCGTGAAGTAGTGGACGTAAGAGAATCCACTGCTCCAAGTGATCCCGTGGGTGTCGTAAGAGGCGACAGAGGGATAACAAAACTGCGGTTTGCAACCCCTCTATCAAGCGTACTGTGGAAGGAAAAGGGGAGATCTCCCGCTAGGCAAGGTGTTCTGCCCGGGGAGCGGCCAGCACTCCGTGTGATAGTTCGGAGATGTTCTATATATACTGTTTATGATTCGGAATGTTGATAGCGTGATTTAGGCTTCGGTGTATTTCGCTTGTGGCGCGACGACAGCGCCGCCACATGTACCAACTATGGCAAGTATACCCCTTTAATCTATGGGGAAGCCTATGTTTAGGAAGGAGTTTTTGAAAATCTGCAATGGATCCTAGACGCGACCTATTGGGGGGCCTACTCATATGTTCGGGAGAGGGTTTCTGAAAAGCGTAAGTGGAATGGATTTAATTTGACATCGCTGTTTTCTCAAACGCTTGGAAACATTAGTCACTAGTAAAACAATTCTAACGTATCAATTTACCCGACCTTGGTGTTTTGTAATAATAATCGAGAGATTGGGACCAATAGTTAGTGAAGTTTTTATCTATGACAATT
>CAJQZP010000410.1:4620000-5007500 GCA_907164705.1 Parnassius apollo
TACATATCAATGAGATGTTTAATATAATACATAAACTTAAATGCTGCAAGCCGAAGGTTGTAGGTAGCTCGGGACCGTGTTCCTTGGGGAAGGTCTAGTTTTAATAGTGGATTTGCGATGGGCTGTAATGATTATGGTCGCCGCACACGATCAGTTAACTGATCATTCCAACGGATCAGTACAAACTAGAACTGTTGATATTTTTTTAAATATGGGATTTTCGATATATCGATAAATAAATTTATTTGTAAAACTCCGATATTAATACATTTATAATGATCGATATATCGAAAATCGACTATTTTAAAAAATATCAACAGTTTTAATTTGAACTGATCGGTTGGAATGATCAGTTGAAATGACTGTGTGTGGCGTCCATGAGAATGATTCATCTAGTAGTCCATAAACATGTATATTTATGCTCAATTAAGAATCAAAATGCAGATGTGTTGTCACCACTGACGAGTGAGGACTATGCTGGAATGCCTCGTTTCCAGTAAAAAGGGTCTCTGGTTATTTACACTCATCATACGTAACACAGCATTAAGCTGCTATTTCACGCTAGCATTCTGTGAGGGAGTGGTATTACCTCGGTCGAGCCGACCCATTCGTGTTTCAATTGCTTCAATTGCAGCATGTCTGTGCTACGTGGATTATATACCTAGGCTGCACTAAAAGTATCGGGAATGGAATATTTCCACTGTTCCTGTTATATTAAAATATTTTTAATTGAAAACTCCTTGGTTTTAAAAATCGAATACCATTTATGTATTTAAAAAAGAGATTCTCGGTCTTGTCACAAGATTTCGTCAAACTTGTTTAGTCGTTAAGAAAATGGAATTGACCCGAAAAAATTCAAGAGCGATGATTTATTATGACTTTCGAAGTTTAACACAAAAACAGTGTGTTGACCGGATGATTTCTGCATTTGGTGATGAAGCCCCATCCAAAACCACAATTTATCGCTGGTTTGCTGAATTTCAACGTGGACGTGTCAAGCTCAGTGATGATCCCCGTCAAGGTCGTCCAAAAACCGCAGTCACCCAAGAAAACGTTGATGCTGTGCGTAAGCTGATTGAGGAAGATCGACATGTGACATACCGCGAAATTCAGGCAACTTTAGACATTGGCATGAGTCAAATACAAATAATCTTGCATGAACAATTATGTGTAAAAAAGTTGTTTTCCCGATGGATACCGCATTCGCTCTGTGAAGAGCAAAAAGCGGCTCGCGTTACTTGGTGCGTCAGAACTCTCGAAAGATTACACGCAGGATCCTCAAATGCTGTATACAACATCGTATCAGGTGACGAATCCTGGATATACGCGTACGAACCCGAAACAAAAAACCAGTCACGAGTTTGGGGTGTTCGAAAATGAGTTAAAGCCAACAAAAATTGTTCGTTCACGGAGTGTTGCAAAAAAAATGGTGGCCACGTTTGTCTCCAAAACCGGCCATGTTACGACTATTCCTCTTGAGGGACAAAGAACGGTTAATGCAGAATGGTATGCTAGCATTTGTTTGCCACAGATCGTTTCTGAACTCCGTAAAGAGAACTGCAAGCGCCGCATCATCCTCCATCACGACAATGCGAGTTCTCACACCGCACATAGAACAAAAGAGTTTTTAGAGCAAGAAAACAGAATTGTTAGACCATCCGCCGTACAGCCCCGACCTAAGCCCTAATGATTTCTATACTTTCCCAAAAATAAAGAACAAATTGCGTGGACAGAGATTTTCATCATCTGAAGAAGCTGTGACGCCTACAAAACGGCCATTTTGGAGATCCCAACTTCCGAATGGAATGGTTGCTTCAATGATTGGTTCCATCGTATGGTAAAATGTGTCAAATTTCGCGGAGAACCGAAAAGCAATAAATACATTTTTAAATAGTAATGTGTCACTTCCTTGATTCCCGATATTTTCAGTGCCGCCCTCGTAAATGTCGCATGTCACACCAAATCATATCGACAAACGAGTAATGTATCCATTTGACTCTGTAGTACTAATCTACCGACTAATGAGGTCTTATTGTATCAACATGGCGTGCACAAAAGAGAAGCAAAATGTTTAAATGAAAATATCTATTATTACTTACTTATATGTATGTCACTAGAATCTAGAACAATATGGAGCTCTGTTTTTACGCTCGAACATTCCGTGCTCAACAGCATTATAGACAGGTAAGGTAAGCTACCAATAATGACCTGACCGCGGCCGCAAATGGAACGGTCCGGTACACGAAGCATTCCGTTGTAATCGCGTTTTGGAAACCACTATTAAATAGTGTTCGAGACCCATTTTTGGAGACGAAATTTAACAGGTCCTAATGATATAATAATAGGAGACGTATTACATCCGTCGTTTGCTTGTGTGGGTAATTTTTTATGGGTGTTCTCTGTTCGGTCAGAACGAACAAAGATGTTAAATGCCTAGAAGTGATCAGAAATGGCAGGTAAATAAAAGTAAATGTGTATTTGGTTCTGTGTATGTAATAATAGACATTTGTTGAGTGGTGCTTTAAAAAAAATCCGTCATCATATATCGTCTCGTTATCGATGCAAAATAAACTAAGGGAAACACCACGAAATCTTATGATTCTTCCAAAAATACAGCGAAATAATCTAATTCTTGTATGATGCACCTAATAAAGAACACCGATGAGAAGTGAACTTAAAGGTGCGAACGTTCATTTATGGCCTTCCATAACTAGCGGTTAACGAGGGATGAACAAGAAGTTATATATATATATATATATATATATATATATATATATATATATATATATATATATATATCTTGGTCTTTTTATTTACGTCTATGACACTTGCCACCTGTAATACTTACAAAAATAAAACAAAATATTTATGTTATTTACACAAAATTATGCGTTTTGGCACTAGAATACTATTATTTTATTGAAAGTAACATCGCGTGCTTGAACGTACTTATTTAATGCACGCGCAATGCAGTTAGGGTGAATTTGAAGTCGTTCATAAAGTTATATGAAACTGAAATTCAGTCCTCCCTTCAATGATACATCAGATCCAGTAGCGTTGAAGACTTCTAGATCTACGTCTAATTATAGCCATTTCGCACGATCACACGGCGACGTAATGGCGGCGACTGAAGACGAAGTAATAATTTTATTTCATTCAACTTTAGGTAATGGGTGCGTAATTCATATTGACATACCCTCTTTCTTCATATTTATATTATGGTCAATCTTATGAGTAAAAATTAAAAAATAAATGCCTAAGTGTAGGTAATTGAATACAACATATCTGTACTATATGTATGTAAATAAAATTAATGTTTATGTGTGTAATTTAGTTTTTTTTCAACTTTTAAATAACCGTTTTGTGTTTAATATCAATGTATTTTTTTTAAATATCGGTCTTTCTGTATTGAACATATACTCGAAACTGTATTATAGTTGTAGGTTTTGTTTCAGTATAATAATACCTCAAACAATTCCAAAGATGTTGTTTTAATATCAAGTTGACAATACTTTAAAAAAAAATAGAAAATCTGCGTCATTTTCGAATATGAGTTCCGTCGCGGCTACACAGTATGTATGAACTAGATAAACGCTTTATGCTATTTTGGTTTATCCGCTCTAATTCTGGAACTTTAGACCTCGACAACGACCTCTAGGAGAATAAAAAGTGGACAGAAGCAGCCTCATCACAGATTATTTTAAAAATAGTTGGCAGCCTTCTACGTAAATGACATAATGATATAAAATACATTTTGTTTTAAAGTGGGGAAAAAAGTATACTAAGGCAAAAATATTCAAAGAACGGGTATGAATCGAACTCTCGTACCATTGAAAAGAGGCTATGCCTTGCGATGGCGCCACGATGGTGATTGAAATATTTTAAAAAAAAATACGGTTGACCCTACAGGCCATTCCTGCAACTTTCCGCTAATTTCACGCAACGCAAAGCGCTACACATTTCCCTTGTTATGACGTTTTTCATAGGTTTAGGATAGAATTGTTATAAATATAAGAATATTTATAACAATTCTATCCTAAATATATAGGATAGAATTGTTATAAATATAAGAATATTTATAACAATTCTATCCTAAATCAATTTAAAAAAAATTTAATAAAAAAAACTCGAATTTTGAGCTTTTTCAGAATCTACCGTGTTGATTCGGTCTAAATTCACAGGGAATGTAAGTTCAGCGAGAGCATTTTAGATGTCGCTTTTCGAACGAACCATCCGTTACAAGGTTGTGGGATGTTTACATGCTACATACACACACACGCACACGCATGTACGCGCGCTCGCACCGCGCGCACACACACACACACACTCACAGAGAGAAAGAAAGAGAGAGACATCATCGCCAAAATAGCCACAATAGCTTCCTAGGACCTAGAAATGTCGAGATATGATGAAAACTCGATTTACGAAAATAGAAGTGAAAACAAAAACTTTTTTATAGGAGAGGGGGCAAACGAGCATACGGCTCAACTTATGGTAAATGACTACTACCGCCCATGAACAACCTACACCTGCACAAACGGCACCTGCACAACCTGCACCTGCAATTCCCCTGGTGTGCAACACCAATTGAACAGAATTGCAGGTGCCTTGCTGGCTTTTTTGAAAATCATTGATTTTTATACCGGGAATTTAAAAAACTATCGCATCCAGACAATATCACTGGCAGAAAAGCCGTGATCATCTAGTAACCGATAGAAAAGAATGAGTAATGTTAAATAAATATGAAACATTAAACATTATGGAACGGCGATGATAACTTCTAATTCATAATTGGCAGATATTTCCGTTGGATTCGTTGCACAGGATTATGATGAATACGCCTACGTTTTGAAATAACTGTCCTAGAAAAAAGGATCACAAAAATAGCAATGAAAATTAAAAAAGGAAAAAGAACCTAAACAGTGGTAGGTATGTGAAGGAAATATCTTCTTGAAATTCAGTTTGACTGTGACTGACGACTAAATATTTTTACCCAAAATATACACTCAGCGGCACCGAATCTCAGCCAAGCGCTTACCCCGAAGGCAAAAGCTTCAAGTGTTTCTGATGAATTTTTGTTTTGCAGGTATGTCAAAAAAAATTACCTTCAAGTTCAAGAGGGTAATTCTTTATGTTTAAGTGCACCGTGACGAATTCTTTCATTTTAGTACACCAGTACACATTTAAAATTTGTGTGTTGTGAAAAGTTTACTGTAAGGTTATTCAATTATTGTAATCTTTTGTCTTTAATTCAATAACTAAAGGTGCTTTAAAAGAAACAAAAATGCCATTAACACCAGCACAAGTTGCACAAGCAGTAGAGTTAGCAAAGGCTTGCACAGCGCGAAGTTGCTATTGTGCTTAACGTACCACAGTCCTCAATGCAGTATGCACTGAAACGATATCAGGAGACAGGCCGCTACACCCGCAGCCCCGGCAGTGGGGGCGTAAGGTGCACATCAGCCCGGGACGATCGTTTTATTGTTCTGAAGATTTTGTGAAACCTCTACCTGACCGCTGTTGAGATACACCCGCGGCTCCAAATCGCAATAGGCGTTAATATTAGTGAGCGTACGGTGAGAAGATGAATGGAGCAAGTGAATTTACAAGGTCGTAGATCAGCATGAGGTCCAGAACTTCTCAGACAGCACCGAGTAGCCCGACTTCAGTTCGAAAGAGAACATGTCAATTGGACCCACGAGCAATGGGTTAGAGTGTTATTCACAGATCAGTATCGAATAGCTTTGCATGCTCCAGACGGTCAAAAACGAGTGTAGAGAAAAAGAGGAGAGAGGTTTCTACCCATCACCACTACGCTAACTGTGAGTTTCCATGGAGGCTCAATAATGGTAAGGGGAGGTGTAAGTTCCGACGCACGTACAGAGTTGGTCATCGTAGACAATCGGCTTACAGCTACTCGATACATCGAGGAAGTTCTTCAGGAGCACGTAATGCCTGATTCGGAGTTCATTGGACACGACAATTTCCTCCTCATGCACGATAATGCACGTCCATACGTCGCACATTGTGTAGAGGAATATCTGGAAGAGATTGAAATACAAAAATTACAGTGGCCAGCTTGTAACCCGGACTTAAACCCAATTGATGCCACGATTGCATGTGTAAGGCATGCTCAAAAGAAAGATAAAGTCCATCTCCAAACCGCCACGAAATCTAAATGAGCTCCGAAATGCAACGATGACCGCTTGGGATAGCATACCGCAAGTTGATGTCCGAAACAGCATGCCAGATCGATCGGTTATCAGGGCTAGAGGAGGAAACATCCGATATTAAAACTGATAGAAAATAAAGAAACAGACTTAATTTTTAACTTTGTAGAGTTTTTAAAGTGACAATGTTAATTTTAGTGTAAACATGTTAGCTTGAATAGAAGAATTTTGATGAAGTCAACATTAAATTTCTATCTTCTAAAACCATTAGGCGAATGCTACACGCGTGATATTTATTACGATCTGGGACGCGATCTGGAATGACGTATCGCGATCCATATCGACACTCCCTACACGTTCATTACGGATCACGTCAGTATTGGGCACAAAACTGTTAAATGTGTCTGCATTTAACAGTTTTATCCAAAATGGACCGAAATGTAGAAAAAACTTTTTTTAATAGGATTGGGTGACAAACGAGCACACATTCCACCTGATGATAAGTGGTTACTGTAGCCCATAAACATCTACATCTATCCTCAATTACGAATCAGAATTCAGATGCGTTGTCACCCGTGAGGGCTGAGATGGAATACCTCGTTTCAAGTAAACAGGGTCTCCGGTCCTCTACACTCACCATACGCAACACAGCAGCATAAAGGTCACAGCTCACAGCTCATTAGAGCCACCCGGCTTCCGACCCTCGCCGCCTCGTTGCCAGGCGTCCACTCGTAGTCGACAGTGAACCTCGCGTGGTCATCGAGTGGAGCTCGCATCGTCAACGAGTGGACCTCTAGTTCAACTAGTGACTCTTAAATCGTTCAATAAATTATACTTCCGAACTTCTATAAGTTTTTCTTTATTCATTTTAAAAGTAAACAACAATGCGTCCGATACATTCGAAAGAAAGGTTCGGGTTGGTGAAAAGCGCTGCATCGCACTCACGTGAACCGCGCGTTGCCAGCTCGTGCTTCCCGCGAGGCAAGCATGCCAACAGCGAGCTATCATCGAGTGGTCCACTCGCAGTCCGCGCATGGACACCTCGCGAGCGAGGCGATCCGGTGAAGGTACGGAGTTGATGCAGTGAGCCCAGGCCCATACAAATCCATAAGAAGAATACGAACCGCTCGAGGTGAAGCGGTGAGGTTCGGGTGCCGGGCGGCTCTAATGAGCTGTGACCCTTAAGCTACTATTTTGTAGTTAGTTTCATATTCTGTGAAAGCGTGGTCCTTCCCCGGCCAAGCCGACCCATTCGTGCTACAACTATACTACTAATATAACTGAAGCATGGCTCTACCACATATAAAAGCTTGCTTGTGTGGCTATCATTATGGCAATAATATTAAAAAGGAGAGTGTCGATTTTAACGATTTTTTTCTACCATCTTCTATTGAAGCGTCATTTTTTATTTTTTTATAAATTGGTAGTAACTTCTGAAGTGCCTTCATGCACTTACAATTGTTTTTAAAACCATCACACGATATGTCGCATAATATGGGCGTTGTTTCCAAACCTAATATAAAAGCCTGTAAATATTTTTGATGGATTGTAGATACTCCCGTCGAAACAGGATTCTCGCTTTCGTTCGCGATTTCGCCTGCATCACTACAAAAGTCGTCTTCTTCCATCGCTTCTCCAGAGCAGACTGACGCGATCCGTATCGTAGAAACACTACACGCGAAATATTTATCACGATCCTTTAATCGCGATATGGATTTTCGGAAATCTAGAAATTCTGTGATCCGTATCGCGATCCATCAATACTTGATACTACACGTTCTATAAATATCACGATACTGGATCGCGATCCAAGGATCGTGGTAAATATTACGCGTATAGCATTCGCTATAGAGGCACTCAATGAATCTATCCACCCTTAAAACGTTTCAGTGCAAATAATCAGCAAATTCATGAGTGGCCAAGTGTCCGTGCCGGTAAGTGGTGTAAAATGTGCCGTGAACCGTGACGTCCTAATGTAGCAGTTATCCCGGCTACCTTCTGTTTTTGTTAATTAATTATTGATCCGATCTACGTAGAACAAGCCCACAGTATCTTGAAGTGATATGCTTGAGTTTGGATTTAATTTTATTAATTATAGGATCCCAAGCCGATGGGTGCTACCCATCTATTTCCTTTATTGAAATTAGGATGCTTTTTTAATTTCAATAGCTTCGCGAATCATCCTTGTTAGGAATCGGTGTTCTTTTGCGAGGATTTGTGGTCTTCCAAACCTAATGTGATGGCGGGAACGATCTTGAACATGTTCACAGACTGCATACTTCCCGCATCGTCGTTGCTTCACGTAAGCTGTAAGTTCTTTTACGCGGGTTTTTATAAATCTTTTTGTTTGTCTTATGTAAAAGAGTCCCCTCTTGGGTGCTATAAAGCACCCGAAAGATTATTCAAAAATTAAAAATGATTAAAACATTTTACGCGATTTTAAATTTATCAATAAAATTAGTTTCATCTAAGTGATTAAATATGCAGCTAAGCTTATAGTTCATAGTACTGTGAGCCCACGAACTGAGAACTTGAAATACACAAATACAAGTTCTTTCGCAACCAGCAATAGGTGACACATTACGCCACACTACATTTCTTTGTCCCTGAACGAAGATTAAATGCGTTTAAAACACGAATGTGTGTAAATTGTAAGAGAAAGCCCCCGTCTTGCGTGCAAGCAGTCACGTCTCACACAGAAACTATTTTGAAATAAGGAAATCAAATTCATCCGGGAACGATCTAATCCGCTGATATTTTCATCTAACGCAGCGTGGCATTAACATAAAGCTGTGGGTGCTCAGTTTATTAGAATTACTTGACATTTATTTAGAATTTGTAATATTTATTAACTATATTAAATAACGTGTTGTGTTATTGTAATAGTTGTAGTAGATTCATCATTAGGCCGTTCCTAGATCAGTCGGTACGACAGCAATGCAGCACGTGCTCAACATTTTTTTATAGAAGAGGGGGCAAACGAGCATGCGGCTCACCTGATGTTAAGTGACTACCGCCGCCCATGATCAACCGCAACACCAGGGGAATTGCAGGTGCGTTGCCGGCCCTTAAGAAAGGGGTAAATTAACATAAATATATTTTACAAATAATTTTTTTTCCTCGAATACGAGTATGTTGATCCAGACCTAAGCTAGGATTTTTAAAGTACCACGAGACGGTATAACAAACAAGACCTGAAAATTATTTAAGGTTTTTTTTTTAAATAAAAGAAGTGTGACAAACGAAAACTAACTCCACTTGAAAGTAATTGGCTGATGTAGCCCATAGATAATTCCATCTAAGTTCTATTGAGAATCATAATGTACGTAATTGCGTTGTCACTCGTGAGAGCTATTACCTAGTACCTAGATGAATAGTAGATGAATCTTGATGTTCTTCCCAAAAAATGTTTTCTACAACTGAGGATGCGAGTTTTGGCGGGAACTTGACCGATGGCTGATTGTTTTTTCTGTAATATTGTTTAAATAATGGATTGAAGTAGATTTTGATACCTAAAAGTGGTGCGATTTTGTGCATTAATTATCTGCGCATGTGAACTATAAGTGGAAACGATAAAACCAGTGCTACGATGTTGATGTGAATCTTAAGAACGGGTGTTTGCTTAGGCGCCTGAAAAGTTACAGCCTATATACTTCCAATTGTTGAGCACAGCACAGGTCTCCCCTCATTTCTGAGAGGTTATTGGCGCCAGAAAGTAGCCGCCGGGTTGCCCAAATGTGTGTTAGCGAACTTCATATGTCTTCGAATTTTTTTCTAGTTTCTCAGACATGCAGGTTTCCTCACGATGTTTTCCTTCATCGCCGAGCACGTGGTAAATCGGCACTTAAAATTGCTACTAACAATTTCATTGGTGCCAGCAGAGATTGAACCCGGTTTGCTCGCGAACTTTGAAATTTACAGCGAGCGCTAACCATCTGAACTACCACGGCTCTCTGTTGGCTGTATCTGCAGTTAAAATCTTTCAAATACTTCACATATACTTATAACACATGAAGAAGTTTTGAAACAAATTAGTATAAGAAAAGTTTCTTAATATCCAGTCCTCAGGAGGCACAATGTATCTGCAGGTTGTTTCTTCAACAAGTATAGATATAGGTGTCTAATGAGTCACAGCATTTTTTTACCTTCGGGTGGTCTTTGTGCTCGTTTGATCCCCCTTATTTCTATTAAAAATGAGTTCGAGTGAAGTGAAAAGGTTACATGCTTGTAAAACTTGTAACTTAATTAATATATTAAAAACTATGTAACAATTGTTTACAAGATATTCAGTTATATACAATATTAAAAAACCATAACAGAAAGAGCCGTGGTAGCTCAGTGGTTAACGCTCGCTGTAAATATAACAGAACGCGAGTAACCCGGGTTCGATCCCCGCCGGCACCAATGAAATTGTTAATTGCAATTTTAAGTGCTGATTTACCACGTGCTCGGCGGTGAAGGAGAACATCGTGAGGAAACCTGCATGTCTGAGGAATAAGAAAAAAACATAGTTCGAAGACATGTGAATCGTCAACACGCATTTGGGAAGCGCGGCGGACACTTCCTTGCCCTAAAACCCTCTCAGAAATGAGGGGAGGCCTGAGCCCAGCAGTGGGACGTATATAGGCTGTAACTTTATTTTACTTTACTTTACATAACAAAAAAAAACTTGAACTAAAAACTTGTTCAGAATAATTAATACTCAAATTTATTTACGTTGTATATTAATTTCTGTGTACACCTACATTTCTTTAAATAAAATAAAGTTGACAAACTAGCACAAAACCCACTTGATGATAAATGAATGCTATGAATCATAGACATCTACATCTATCATTAAGAATCATAACCTCTGTTATGATTCTTAATGATGAATTAATGATTAATGATGGTCTCAGGAGCACTCTATGCGTTGTCACTCCTGAGGACCACTGAATTTGGAATGCCTTGATGCAACTAAAAAGGGTTTTCGGATCTCTACTCTCACCACACGAAGCAACAGTCATGCTTCATACATTACGCCGGTATTCCGTGATTCCGACCAATCTATCCTATAGTTGCTCTACCGCGTGGATTAACCGTAGATTTACCGCGTGAATAGACTTTTTGAAAACATTCTGTCATCTATTCCGATTACTTTAAAATAGACAAGCGTCCATCTAATCAGCTAAAGCAAAAATATAGGCGACATTCATTAAGTTAATCTGAATAGACCAAAGATAACAACGATCAATAATGTTTACACGTCCAATTTGTCCTTGAGAGCCTCGCCCATACAAACGCGATCGTAATGACAATGAGACAAAATCTGACGGTTATATTTTTTTTTTCTGAACGTTGGCAAGGAATGCGAAGCAAAAACGACAGTAAAAACGCGCCACACGTGGCATCGGGATGCGGAGCACATGACTTATTCAAAATGCCGCCCGTTTGATTTCGATAATTCTTCGATGTATATCTTGATTTTTACGTTCTGCTATTTAGGCAAGAATTGATTGTGGATTTTATCGTGCCTTTGTATGTATTAAGGGGATGTAGTAAGTCAGCTCAAATTCTAATTTCGTCCCCACTTGCCCGCGCGTCGTATGCTATGTACCGACATGTTTGTAATCACTAATACTGTAAGTAGAAAGGTCGTTAGACACTTATTTCATTAGGTTTATCATATTTATGCCTGTTTCTTAACGCCAAGCGAGTCGCTTATTATTTTTATTACGGTTATTTCCCATTTTAATTTTACGTCGTCCTGTTGCGTGATGTATTCTGATCGTAAGCGACACAACCTCCCCGTTCAAAGGCCGAAGCGAAGTGACCGTGCGGCAGCAATCACGCTCCAAGAGGCCGATAGTTTAGGTAATTTCTTTTTTACAGTAAAAATAATGATATTTTAAAAAAAAACATAAGCACTGCTTTATAGTTAGTTCAGTTAGTATGCAAAGTTTCATGATCTTATTTAAAGTATTTTATGAATAACAGCGGTTTATTGTTTATTTTGGAGAACTTTGAACTTTGGATTTTTTTCTATCGAGAAAATTTTACGAAATCGTGTATTCGTCTAACATAATCCTTAACATTAATTCTCAACTTTACCATATATTTATTTCAAAATTAATGCTGCAATATTTTCGGCATAACGAAGGATCTTGCTAAGCCATTTGAGATTATATTTCCCCTTAAATAAGAATCATTTGTTTTGTGTAATTTTAACGAATAAACATATTGAAGAAATGCATAAAGTTGCTCTCTCTTTTCACTAAATGACCAAAGAAAGAGATAGGAATAGAGATAATTAATATCCATTATAAGTAAGTAAATCTCTATACTTACATTTAATTAATTCTTTAAGTAAACGATTATAAGTAGGATTGATAATTTTTCACTATTTATCAATCTGGAAACCCCCCTCTCCTGGATGAGATTTTGTGTAATCACATGTGAGAAGCTCAGACGAAATAATTTTTTTTTATTTCGTCTGAGGTGAGAAGAGGGGTCTTGTGTATAAAGAACTGAAAGTCTCACCACACTCCGTATGAAGAGCTTTAACAACCGCGATACGGGATGTTTTTAGTTACGACTCATTTTCCCTCATTACGATAGTGGTTCAAGCCGAGGTTCGTACCTATTTCAGAGGTGCCCTTGAACCACATCGAGCCACCCCTCCAACCCTAACTAGAAGAGCCTCTCTCCAAAAGCAGGGGTCGGGGTGCCTCGGGAATCATTGCACTCAATAAATAGCTCATTGGTTCTCACTCACGAGTCTATTTCGATGAAGCTGTAAAGGCCGCATAGTCAACAGCATATACTTTCAGAAAAAAATCTTATGGACTGCATCTTTCGGCCGCCCATATATTTTATGACCAGCGTTAACGAGATGGCTATGCGGCAAACTATCGTCAAGCAGATTTTTCTGGCATTCCCATTGTAGTCTCTTACTCTTATGGCTTCACTCTTTTACACCTTCAACACGTATGGAACTATGATATGTATTTGACATACCATCAAACATCTCAATCCATGCGTGAAACGCTCGTAAGATCGAAAATTTCAGATAAGTTAAAAGAACCAAATAAAGTTTGTAAAAATACATTCATTATGATGTATTCTTGTAAATATTAAAAAAAATATATTAGGTAGATACAAGATATAATTTCACTAATCAGACTGGATAAGACCTTGATCCAGTAAGCGGAACAACAACCATCGCATGCTCAATGCTCATACTTACTGATACTATAGTTTACGCGTTCAATAATAAAAGTGTTACTGTGGAACAAGTATTCTGCACGAATACAAAGCGCTTGTCGAAACGCTTACGTGATCGTCGGTTGGATTTTGCTGCAAAGTCTTTTGCCGGGTAAATAAAATAAAAAGTCTAACTACCCATTAAAACGTGTATACCAACAACCTATTGGTAGAGATCATCTAATTTAAACTGCGTGCGTCTACCGTGTATTATATTTATATGTAGGTAGAGAGTTTAAACAGCTCCTTAAACTGTGATTATATCGCTTCTATAATGTTAATAAACAGCGTAAAGTTTTAAATTAGACGATCTCTAATAAAATTATACAACAACTGGTGATTTATCAGTCGGAATCATCCATCCATTCATCATGATTTAGAAACCATTTTGTTTTGCAAATGATGGCCCAACGACTTATTTACATCAAATTTATTAAAAAAGACGACAATGAATTTTCATTTATAATCCTCGATGCAAGCATTACAGAGGGGTGTTATAAGTTTAACGTCACGCCGTAAGATGAGAGCGGCTTCGACAAGTCTGATTGATTCAAAATATTACTTCAATGATATTGCAAGTACATGGTAAACATAACCCGGAATCTGCAGGGCGCCCAACTTCTCAACCTTACCAACATACAGCAAAGGCAGCGTATTGGGGCTTATTGGAATAGGCTAAATGAATAAGTTATACATACAGATTCTGACTACGGAGCAGGAAATTCGATATGAAAATTCGGTGTACGGTGCACTATTGTTTGTGGCGAGAAAAATAATGACTAAATTGTATGAAAGAGTAATTGGGATTAAGCTATTTTAGACGTTTGTTTGTATCGAGGGTTTTTAAAATTTTTGATATAAGTTTTTCTCCTAATTTTAGCTTCGACCTAAACAATATTGTATTTTATCATCCATTGTCTGCGGACATGTGTTCGTTGCAATTAAAGCATCGATTACAATGTTTCTTTGACATTATGATAGGGTTAATAGTTCGTCTTAAAATCTTTTTTTCCATTATACGCCAACGGCACGGTACTATGATAAAGACGTCATTTTAATTTCCTTGTTGAGGTTTTTTCATATTTATTTATACGGGACATTAGACGAGGATTCTTTTGAATTGTGCTTAATAATTTATTATACTGTTATTTTAAATTTAAATTAGGGATACTATCCCATGGTGCGGGATCCAGCCTCATTAACGTTGGAAGCTAATATTTAGTAATGTGTTATCTATGTCAAATCTTGTGCCGTGCCGTGGTGTTCAATGGATATGTAGCCAAAGGGCACCGACAATTGACATAACAGACAAGCGCACAAACAAGTCAAGAAGCCAGACAAAATAAGACAAGTGTACATTCAGTCAGATGCTCAGCCGGTTGATTAAATGCAGATGTACGGCTTAGTAATTTATAAGCACAGAGAAGTGGTCTACAATTAATACTTTTTATGTTAATTAAAGCAGAGTGCACAAAATTACACACAATTTGTGAAAATGAAAGATATTTCATAGTTTTATTTTTTATATGTGGTAGAGCCACGCCGCAGTTATAATACGGTTGTAGCATGAATCGTTTGGCTCGACCGGGGAAGGACCACGCTCTCACAGAATATCAGCGTAAAATAACAGGTTAATGCTGCTGTGTTTCGTATGATTAGTGTAGAGAACCATAGACTCGTTTTATAGGAATAGAGGGATTCTATCTTAGTCCTCAGGGGTGACAACGCATTTGTATTTTGATTCTTAATCGAGGTTAATTGTAGATGTCTATGGGCCACAGCATCCACTTACAATCAGGTGGACTGTGTGCTCGATAGTCATCCTAAAAAATTCAGAAAGATTCGACGTACTGAATAAGGACGCCCGTTCTTGTCGCCGGTCAATATTTTATAGGTATAACGATATAAAATCACTTAGATAGCCTTTGTGCCTTTTCAAATTTATTTAATCCGTCTTTTAGTTGTTTTTCTCAGGCTCTACATAAATTTAAATTAGAGCAATGTATTAATTGATGGAAGATTCATTTGCGCTGACATCTTTGGCTCTATTTGGTACCAAATTTTATTTATTTAGATTTATCGAAAAATTAATACAACTTTTGGCAACCAACAAACAAAATATTATCTCTCTGTATTTCCTTAATTGTCAAGGAACGGAAACGCCAAAAAGTCTAATAGCAAAAATAATTCAATACTTAAATCCCAGACACATAAATACTAATGGCGTAGTGAGTTATCATGTATTAACTGATAGTTCGTGAGGCTAGTGCGGGGATTCCCAAGTTGGGCAAGAGTACGTCCAGTACCTTATATAAGTTAATGATTATGATCAAAGTTTACGCATTAACATTTAATATAATTTAATTAAAAATATATTCTTTTATAATGCCTTACAAAGGAATGGGATAACTTTCCGGCGTATGTCTTTCCGTCCAATTGACACATATATACCATACCAGCGTAAAATAGCAGCTTAGTGATGCTGTGTTTCGTGTGGTGAGTGTAGAGATCCGGAGACCCTTTTTTACTGGAAATGAGGCATTCCATCTTGGACCTCAGACGTGACAACACATCTGCGTTGCGTTTCTTAATCGAGGATAAATGTGGATGTCTATGGGCTACAGCATCCACTTACCATCATGTGGACCGTGTGCTCGTTTGTCACCTTTCTATAAAAAATATAATTACAATATAAGACTGTGCTCACCTAATCAGAACCATTTTGCTTATACAAGGAACTCTCTTATGATTGGGAAGATTTGGTAAATTCATTACAGTAAATTGGCGATTGTAGTATCAGACGTCTATTTCCACAGACGTTGCTCATTATAACCGAGCTAGGTATTTTACAATTCCAATAGTTCGCCTCTTTCAACCCTTTTTCCAAGTCAGATGACACCTCTTAAACTTACTACTGTTGATACTGATACTGCTTCCGTTTATGAGATTTGAGTAGATACGGTATTTTTGGTTAGATTTTGTGTTACAAATATCTAAAACTTTCTCCGTCATTCAATGCACTACTTGCAAGATAATTTTGGGCGCAATATGCGGAAAAATTTCATGTTCTTGTTAATCAACTCACCAAAACTTACTTAAATAAAATAAAGAAAAAAAATGTTTAAGTTGTTCCATATAAGAACACCTAAATATAAATTAAAGTGTAAATAAAAATATTTAAAAGCGGAAGATAGACACAATTGGAAACTATTAATTAGTTAAGTAGAAATTCGAAATTCAAACCGTTAAACCTAACGAACACGTAAGATATCAAGTGACTTTATAACGGCTATTTAGCACAGAAGTCTCCCACGCATTGCCATATCTGGCTGGGTCGTACAGGACTTAGTCGCATTTCTCAGTGCTCAAACAAATGCCAGATGCAGTTTGACGTCGCGTGTACTCGTATTTCACAGAGCTCTATAAAGATGCTGCCATATAAATCAAAAATAAAAAAGTTACGAGAGGCGTAACACAAATCCACTTTATTCTTTGAGTTAGCAAAAAAAAATAGACCTAACATGTTTCAACCAAAGCCCTATAAATAACAATAATTAGATGATACTGTAAAAGATTTATTACTATATTTATTATTTATTAATTCTTTATTGTCAAAATATAGAAAAACGAGTACAGTTTAATCTAAAGTATAATATTTACAAGAGGAGGTTTTTTCACTCATATTTATAATATTTTTTTTTTTGTTTTAAATAAGTAAAATTTGTCCATTTACCAAAATATGGTTTAGATTTTTTAATTTTTATAAACATTTCGTATTGGAATTGATTTACAATAGTATTTTTAAACGGTAACTCAGCTTTTTTTTAAAACTACTAAAACTGTTGTGTGCTAATACAATCTGAATAGAAAAAAATTTAAATAAAAAGAAAATGATATCAACTTCCGATGATTGCGTGCATATATACATACGTACAAACAGTTTGTATATTTAGCGTGTTTCATTTTAATTTGTATAATTTTTAGCATTTTAGCAGTTTGTTTTATTTTATATAAAATTTTATATCATACACAGTTTATATAATCCTACTGCTAGGCGAACTGTCTGTTTACAGTTTCCTATCCTTGTTCTCGGCAATACCTATCTTATTATATATAAATCTAGTATAGAGCTTCATTATGTTAGGCTTCAGATCATAGAAACAACGGCTGTTGTTTCTATGATCTGAGTGTAGGCCCACTTACTAACAGAACATCCGATACGTACTTTTAAATGTCTGGCTTCACATAGTCAAGGATTTGCGTCATGCTTGTGCCTACCGATATCTCCCAGCCTCTTGCGCTTAAGGGGACAGTCACCCACACAATACTATCTTACTCCTTAGTTCAGTTTCGAATTCCATAATGTTGTACTCTGTCCGCATGTGAGTCACAGCTATACTGAAAGATGGCGATATGGTTTAAGCAATAATATAAAGTTCACTCAAAGGGGAATTAATGAAGTCACTAATGTTTATTTTATTTATAACAATTTTTGGCTTGGATGCTTGTCCTTTAAGCTATGTCTTCATTTTATTCGAGATGTTCGTTTTTAGAGACTCTTTACAATATGTTGATGCGTCACATTGCGATAATTTCGGAAGATTTTGACGGCAACTTGAGCCGGCATTCAGTTGATGACGACAGTATCGCAAGACGCTTAAATTCTAATTATCTTGAAATTAACAACACCATCGGAGCACATGATTCATTCCATTAATAGTTCCCATGTGGAGACATTTAATACACAAAATCGCACCACTTTTACGTATCAAAATTGACTTCAAACCATAATTTATACAAAAAAACAAAAGTAGCAATCTGTCGGCGGTCAAGTTCCCGCCAAAATTCCAATCACTAATGTTACTTATCTAGAAATAAAGAATAAATAAGCAATACTGTTATTTAAGATTTAAACGTGATATTTTGATTATCAAATAAGAGATATAGATGTTTGATGTGATCAGTATTAACATTTTTCATTTCAATACTCAGACCTATAAAAAAATAAAAGCGGAGCGTTGATGCCGAAGCCATGCTCATATTTTTAACAATTTCACGTATACGACATTCTTCTTTCTTTCTTTGTTAGCCCGTTAATGTTCACTGTTTTTTTTTAGAATAAGAGTTACAATTAACAAATGAGCACACAGCCCACCTTATGTACTCGTAAGTGGATAATGTAGCGGTTAGACATCTACATCTATCCTCGACTAAGAACCTAAATCTAGTTGCGTTATCACCCCTGGGACCAAGATCGAATGCCTAATTTCCATTAAAAAGGGTCTCCGGTTCTCTACACTCACCATACGAAACACAGCAGCATTAATTAGCTATATTACATTAATTTTCTGTGAGAGCGTGGTTCTGCTCCGGTCGAGCAGACCCATTCGTGCTACAACCATAATATAGCTGCGCTGTTTAATACGAATAATGAATATAAACACACACTGCACTATAATCATATTGTTGTTTGCTTCGATCAATAATTGTTCGAAGGTTGTTTGGAAATGATTTTAGATACATTTGTGTACGTGTTCTTACAACAAATTGGGCATGGTTTTGGCTTAATGTTTGCGTCACTTAACATTTACACAGCACTCTGTCTTTCTTACTTTATTGCTCTGAAGTTTCAGTGTTAATAGCGACGGTTATTAAAGATTGTTAGTTTATAGTAGAATGTTTAGCTTATTTAATGAAACTCAAATAATGAGCAACAGCTGCGATAGTAAATGACTAATAACAAGATACCGAGTCCTAAAAATACGTCTACGCGTGGTGCAGTCCGAGTGATTCTCCCCTGCAGTGAAGGACTTTGTTTCAACCCATACTTCGTAAACTTACGAAACCTAATGCTTGTTTACTTTTGAACAGTTTCTAAGGATATTAATATTTTACAGCAATGTATAGACATGTTAACGAAAAGGTCGAATTATGTTAGCAATTCTATTTCAGGATATTTTATTGGTATCGTCTGCCCCAAATGTGTCACATGGTGAGTCAAGCGGGATGCGGAAATTTGCAAAATTTTCGCATTCGATTTAAAACATTTATTTACATTAATTGTGATAATTAATTTTAATTCACTTTAATAATGGCACACAACTTATAAACGAAATTAAAACATAAATAGTTCTAATTAAAATTTTTAAACGCGTTTTTGTTAGACAGTACGCTCTTGCTCGAATTATTATTACGGAGACGCAGACACAGAAGACTATGGATGTGACCGTTGTTCAAGGCCAGAGGCAGCTTAAATTCATCTAGACGACATTTTTGATAGCGATCGGTGGGGCAGGCGGGTTCTCGAATAATCTAGCAGTTCGATCAATTTCGAGTAATCTATTCCATCGATCGATCAATTGGTGTGGCAGCACCCTTAAGGGTTATGAATCGCGAAATTAAAAAGTCGTGCGTTCAAACGCACGGTTTTTTAGTGCACTGTTTTATTTAAAATGAAAAATAAATGTAGTTCTTTCGCTATTGACTTTTTTTATACAATAAGGACGACAAACGAGCGCAAAATCTACGTCATGGTAAAAGAATACTGAGAACCATAAACATATACGTCTGTCCTCGATTAAGAATCAAAATGCATAAGCCAACCAACCAACCCTCACGCCTAAGATGCAATCCGTCTCCGGTTCTCTACATTCACCATAAGAAACACATCAAGTTGCTACTGCAGCATTAAGTTGCTACTGTTATTTTAATCACTATGCATTACTTCTATACGCTTGACTTTTTAAAATATTTATCTACTTTTAAATAATAATAATAGAGCTTAAAAATCTTAAACAACACACGTTTATCAAAAGCTGTAATGATCCTGATAATAACTTTATTTTATCCTGGTGATTCTGATCTCATTAACAGATTCCGTTACATAGATAGATAGATACTTTTAGATAGATTTTGTGGTAGAGCCATGCTGCAGTTATATTAGTAGTATAGTTGTAGCACGAATGGGTCGGCTCGACAGGGGAAGGACCACGCCCTCACAGAATACCAGCGTAAGATAGAATTTTTGTTTCTTATGGCTATAATTGTATAATATAATATAGGTTATAATATAATTGTTTCGTATGGCGAGTGTAGAGAATCGCAGACCCTTTTTACTGGAAATGAGGCATTCCATCTTAGTCTTCACGGGTGCTAACGCATCTGAATTTTGATTTGCAATCGATAATAGATGATAGATGCAGATGTCTATGGGTCGCAGCAACCACTTACCATCAGGTAGACTGTGTGCTCGTTTGTCATCCTATCCTATAAAAAAAGTATACGCGAAGCTACTAGAAGCCTTGCAGTCAGTTGCTTCACCTTTATTAGCCTGTAAAAGCCCCGTGGTAGGTATATCCTCTTCCGTAGTTGAAAAAAATTCGCTACTCTTTGCAGACGTGTTGACGACCGCAGTGCCTGACGTCTCGTACTTATGACGCTGTTGAACGTCGCTGGGGTCTGGATATTTTACGTTGGTAATTTTAAAGTTAGGTCAGATAGCGGTATCTATTGAAAGCCATGAGGTTGTAGGGACACAGTAGTTACATATATTTTGCAGAATCGACACTTTGCACTTGTGTCCGGAGTGCGCTCGGCGGCGAAAGTCAATCGTTCCCCGTCACTGCCCACGCTAGGCCGCTACCAAATAGGAAACATTATTGTATCGCCAATACGAATAATATCTTTATCTGTGAAATTGTGGATTCCAAATAGAAACATCAGTGGCATTTGTGACGTTTATTACTGAATCCGATGGGCACCTTCTGCACCTTCTGTGAGTCATAATACGGGACTGTTAGGCTTAAGAACCATTGGACCAACACCTGTAATGTACGTGACATTGTTAAGAATAACGCCCGTACAAGGTTAGTCTGGCATTTCCCAATTCCCTATCGTCACCCACGGGAAGGAATCAAGCAATTGATCTTTATAATGTCACGTAAAATAATTCTCCATTATCGATATCGATATCATTTTATTTCATTAACGATTATCCTATGATGAATTTTGTATTAAAATTCAAGGCGACATGCATAGAATACAATTAAAGTTATTATTAATCAATACCCATGCCTTGCCTTAAATATAAAAAGATCGTAATCTTTATTCACTAAAAGTATTTTTGTTATAAATAAAATTTAATTAAGAAGGAGGTTTTATTACATCGATTTTAATATTAAGCATCCTTAGATGGGACAGCGAGATAATACATTAGATTGATTTCAAATATCGATCTATAACGATTATTTTAAAAGGTTTCAATCGTTTCAATTAATTTTTGTAAATTAAATTATCATTTATTTATAATAAGAGCCGGACCTATTGTTCGAAATTTATAGAAAACAGTCCCGGTCTACCTGTTAGCAAGTAATTGCTGTGGCACATAGACCGACATTTATTCTCGAATACGAATCAAAATCCAAAGGTCAACACACACTTGAGTACTAAGATGGATTTTTTTTATTACCAGTTCTCATTTTTTTATTGGGAAACGAAGAGGGCAAGAGCATGCCTGGTGGTAAGCGGATGCTGTAGCCCAGATACATTTACATTTATCCTCGAAATATTCCTTAGTGAAAAGTGTCCGGTTCTCTACTCTCACCATAATATAGCTGCATCATGTCCCTACAACACATAAGGTAAGTTTCTCAGAAATAGCGGATTATATTATGCAAAGTGAATATAATCTAGTTGAAATTTACATTAAAATATTGATAAAGTATGCACTCTATTTATAAAGGAATTGTCGGTAAAATCGGAGATTTTTTATTTATTTATTTAACATTTGTACTAAACTGTTGTTGCAGACTCCTGTTGGTACAAACGGCGGACTTAAAATGCCTTATCTAAGAGTATATAATGTAGGTATATAACTATATATATATGGGATTATTTTTTACGTCTAAAAAATACAGTGTAAAAGGCGAACGGAAAATCCCTATTAATATATATATAAATAAAAAAAAATATATATATATATATATATATGTTTCACACATTTAAAAAAGTGTCTAATACGTGTATGTAGGTTCTCACCTACTCTTCTTTTTAAAGTCGGTTTAAACAGTCTTCACTGTCACTTTATTTTTAGGTATCACATTTAAGGTTTGCTTCTCAATTCAAAAAATATGTACATACTAGTATATTATATTACGAAAAAGCCGACATATAGCAAAAAAAAAAAAAAAAAGATATATGCATTAGTCTAACAACAATGTTTCATATATGTATTGACATTTGCTATTCGATACAGTTTCGCTGCGGTCTGTCTACGGACACACAATGTCGAAAGTAAAAGAATGAATGGGCAATAACTTTCAGTTCGTAGTGCACACCCACCTGCGACCTTTATGAGTGCCTACTACATTACCGACAGAGGTAAATAACAGTAAAGTTAGGGTTGTTGCTTACAAAAATCTACCTTAATTATATATTGGTAAGTCTAAAATTTCGCCTTCTTCTTTCTTCTTCATATAGTCATCATTATTAGCACGTGGGTCTCTACCAAGATCGATGATTTTTTTTCTTTTCGGATTATTGCCAGGATTCCAAATTCCATCCATTTCAACTCGTTCTCAACCGCATTGTGGAATTTACTGTAGCACTATATCCAGACCGATATGACTTAGGAACCTATAAGATAAACATTTATTCGTTTCTAAAAGGCTGATACACGCGCTGTAATGTCTGTAGGCTATCCCAAGAACCTAAATTACACCTAAAGACAAGGGGTTACATCACATACATCTATTATTAAGTTACAAGATGAAGGTCTAGAACAGGATTCCTTTAGTCTTTTGTTGATGATCAAATTGCAGCAACGTTATGCTGCTAATGTTTCATTTTTCAACTGTAACATTAAAAAACCCAGATTAAGTACTGCTTAAAGAGATGAAGCTGACTGCAGCAGCTATAATTACGGCCGATGCAGATGCAAAGGTAAAACCCTTTGCTAGCATCACAAACGGAGTGGTGGAGATGGTGCTGTGGTATATATATTTGCCCATAGACAGTTTAGTTTTTGGTGATTTTTTATCTTTGAGACAAATCAGATTTTTACGTTTACAAACCTGTCTTCCACAATATTTCCAAAAAAATTACGTCAATTGGCCCACGGGTTACGGAGGTGACAGATTAAATCTTTTTTGCGCCATGGGAGCTCGCTCCGCTCCAACCATAGTTTTCATTTATATATGTCATATTATTAAAGTTTTTATTCTTACTTCCAAAAAATTTTTAAAATATTTCATTTACAGAGATAAAATTTACACTAAAAAAATTTCTATTCCCAACCATCATAAATATAATATTTAAATGAAAAATAATATGAAAAAAATTCATCGTTACTTTCTAATTTTTTGAATAAAATCCAAAAGGATCAATCAATTAGCAATATAATAATCATAATTCCAATAAAATTATTTTATTGGGAAGCGGATGGACAGATACCATATATATTTTTATATAATAAAAGCTAAAGGGGTAATTAATACTTTGAAGAGGGCAATTTATTATGATGGTTATTATTTATTAATTACCACTATTTATAAAAATAATGCTATAGCTAAGTTAGTCAATTGGTTTAATGTTAATAATTTGCATTTGAATGGAACTAAAACTAAATGTATGAAATTCGTAACTCCTAATGTTAAAAATGTCAGTACTAATGTAATTTTAAATGGGGAGGAACTGAGTCTTGTTGATACCACCATTTTTCTTGGAATCACACTGGACGCAAAGCTTCAATGGCTTCCCCCATATATCAAAACTAGCTAGCAGGCTTAGTTCTGCAGCATATGCTGTAAAAAAGATTAGAACTCTTACCAGTGTTGAAACAGCTAGAATAGTTTACTTTAGTTATTTCCATAGCATTATGTCGTATGGTGCTTTGCTATGGGGACACGCGACTGACACTGAAATTATATTTATTTTGCAGTAGAGGGCCATTAGAGCAATATATAATTTAAAACCAGAAGAGTCACTGAGACAAAAATTTAAGGAAGTCAATATATTAACTCTGGCCTCTCAATACATTTATGAAAATGTAATGTACGTACACAAAAATAAAAGTCGTTTTGCGAAAATAAGTAATATTCATTCTGTAAATACTAGGAGTAGACACAAGCTAGTAGTACCAGTTACTCAACTCCACCGAGTCCGTAAATCATTCTTGGGGCTTTTACAACAAAATCCCAGAAAATATACAAAATTTGTCACACGCAAAGTTCAAAAATGTTATTAAACTAAGTTTGTATAAAAAGGGTTATTATAATATTAAGGAATTTATGGATGATAATAACCCCTGGGAAGGGTGATCGCTACCAAGCGATTTCTAATTTGTCTTGTGTTGTTAATTGTAAACATGATTGTAAGCTATTTTTGGAAAAAAAATATTCCCGCTGGATTTCTTGCTGGTTCTTCCCAGGATAGAGGTTTTTTTTGCGAACCAGTGGTAAATTAAAAAAATGACTTTAAATAAGTATTGTTATAATCTACATTGAATAAAAAAGTTTCTGTTTCTGTTTCTGTTTAAAAAAATCTGCCTGTGTGTCTGTTTTTCTGTTCGCTAATCATTGGAATGGCTGAACTTGGGTGGAGCAATGCCAGAAGTGATCAAGAGTCTAGGTTATATTTTATTCGAGAAACTTGGAGATTTTTTTGAAACAAATTTGATTATTTTAATATAATTAACGCTTATTGATAGACCCTACCCAGGATACCGACGCTACGACGGGTCACCGGTAATGTATAAAATGAGGTTATCACTATCAAAAATGATAATTAAAATAGAAAATCTGTTTATTTTACAAAAGTAGGTAACAACCCTATATGACTTGATATAAGGTGATATTGTGTCAGACTTCTTGGCGACCTTCAAACGTGTTTTGGAGAAAGTAATGCGATTGTTGTTCCTTTCAATTTATGATCCAGTCATATAAAACACAAACACGAGGAAAGTCAGCGCATAACTTATTTCTGTTCCTTCTTTACAGGTAGATGGTGAATTTAAAATCAAAAAACATTATGAATGTTTTACGTAAAATTCGTTATGTTATGTTATAAAAAGAAAAGAAGTAAATAAAAGTTAAAAGGTAAAAAATTGAAGTAATTTTGAAGTTGTTTTAAAATTTAAAAGTATTAAAAAAGCTTTTTATACGGGGTAGAACACGCTGCAGCTACATCACAGTTGTAGCACGAGAAGGTCGGTTCAAACGTAGAAAGACCAGAATCTCACAGAATATCAGCGTAAAATAGCAGCTTAGAGTTGCTATGTTTCGTAGAGTGAATGAAGAGAACCGGGAATTCCTTTCACTGAAAACGAGGCATTCCATCTTGGTCCTCAGAGATGGCAACACTTGTTCTACATTTTAATTCTTAATCGAGAATCGAAAAAATATATATATATATATATATATATATATATATATATATATATATGATTGTGTGTACTGTGTGGACGTTTGTCACCCTTATTCTATATTTAGAGGACGCTGAACAAAGAAGCAGTCTGTAAAATTATTATTAATAAATTCACTTAAAACATAGCTTTAAAAAAAACTTTAATATCAGTCATCTATGTATGTTTTACGTAAGTTTGACAGTTTTCACAGACTGGATTTTCACTCAAGGCTGCGTTTTGTGAAGATACATAATGGCGTACCAATAAACAAGTTTTTACCGACTGTCTTTATTTGGGGTCCCTTTAACAAATATTCCCTTGCCATACTGAACTTTTACTTTAATCTGCTATAATCCTTATTTATGGAGCGATGGGAGGCATCTGAATAAGCAACAGGAATTAGTGTGATGAAGGATAAAGGACACAAGTTTATTCACTGTTTACTTTGAATGTTTTGCACCAATTTGAATCTTATTACTTTAAGAAAGGATGTATACGAATTTGTTGAAAGATTAAATATAATTGTACAGTGTGAAATTTAGAGTTATTTATCGATGTCGGAATAAGATGCTGCGGTGGCAAGACAACCCTTTCTTTGATATTTCGATTCTCCGTGCGTTTAATATTCATCAGACGTCATAACTATAAATGAAATATAAACAGTAACCTACAGTGAACATTGCATTTTCTTTTTCTTTTTGTATCTTAATATAATTTAAAGGACTTATATTTGGCAAGGAGTTTGTATTGAAACTATTTTAAATGTTTAAACATCATTACGAAAACTCAAAACAAGTGGTAAAATTAAACATTTTGTACAACCGACTTCAATACGACCGAATCAATGTATTCAAAGTCAAATAAATCCGCATTATTTAACGATAACTCAAAAACTACTGGTCAGATCTTGATATAATTTATATGGTACTACACGAGAAGAAGAGCCGTGGTAGCTCAGTGGTTAACGCACGCTGTAAATATAACAGAACGCGAGTAACCTGGGTTCGATCCCCGCCGGCACCAATGAAATTGTTAATTGCAATTTTAAGTGCTGATTTACCACGTGCTCGGCGGTGAAGGAAAACATCGTGAGGAAACCTGCATGTCTGAGGAATAAGAAAAAATAATATTTCGAAGACATGTGAAGTTCGTCAACACGCATTTGGGCAGCGCGGCGGACACTTCCTTGCCCTAAACCCTCTCAGAAATGAGGGGAGGCCTGAGCCCAGCAGTGGGACGTATATAGGCTGTAACTTTACTTTTTTACTTTTTTTACTTTACACGAAAAGCACCAGATTTCAAACACAAAGGAATCATCAAGGTTGGTTCACCCAGAAAAAAAACATACAGTCGAATTGAATACCTCCTTTTTGAAGGCTTTGAATAGAGTTTCCTAGGAGTTTCAAACTCATAGAAATATTAAAAACAGTTCTTTATTATTATACAAACAAACTTCATTATTATATCTATATTCAAACTATTCAAAATAAAACATTACCAGACGTATATCGCTTACCTAAAACGATATTAATAACTACTTAACACAGTTAGAAAAAGCGATATTTTGACACGTTCCTTAGTGAGTCTTATATTTTTTTGTTTTTATACATTTTATATAGCGCGTAGAGGTTATTATAGACGGTCTATACGAACTATTTTCGCTCAATGCCTACTAAAAACATCGTTCAGCAACAAACATCACCACTGCCAGGATATCGGCTCTACTTCAGAGCTCACAAAGATTACAAACCCTTCTTATTTTATTATTATTTTTTATACTATGAAAAGGCCGCCTAACCAGTGATGTGAGTACTATATCCTAAGAGTTACAACTTATATACCTCCCACTCCTGGGCACAGGCCTTCGCTCATTTCTGAGAGGGTTTTTAGAGCAAGGAATTGTCCTCCGCGCTGCCCCAATGGGTGTTGGAGAACTTCATATGTCTTCGAAATATTTTTTTTCTTATATCTCAGATATGAAGGTTGCCTCACGATGTTTTCCTTCACCACCGAGCACGTGATAAATCAGAAATTAAAATTGCAATTAACAATTTCAGTGGTGCCGGTGGGGATCGAACCCGGTTTGCCCGCGTACTGTGAAATTTACAGCAAACATGAACCATCTGAGCTACCGCGGCTCACTTATATCCTTATATCCCTTTAATTCGCCAGTTAAGCTAAGCTTCATGCATAAACATTTTGATAACTTTTTTTAATAAATATACAGTAATAATTATAGTCTATCCATTAGGAACATATCTAATATTGAAGTTAAACTTCTTTATCAACGTTGTGGAGAAATTTAGTAAGGAATTTAAAAAAAAAAGGTTTTCTTGTAACCTTTTTTGCGTAATACTTATTTGAACTACTTATGTCAAATATAAAATAAAAGATATAAATAAATAAAAGATAAAATAAAAGATATAAATACCATTCTTGCTATGTCGTAAAGGCGTTTCTCTTCGTACGTGTGCACGTGTGCACACAATTACAAGCACAGGTTTTTTTTGTATGTCATATAATAATCTCATTAAAGATAAGCATTAAAGATTCAAGTTTAAAATTAAATAAAACTAAATTCATTTAGTTTTTTATATCCTCTAATTAACCAAAAAAACACAGCTTATTATTAGTATTATTATTCATTCTATGCTATTATATAAAATAGATAAAAAATATTTTCTATATTAAAAGGAATAAGAGAAAAATTTATTTCCCAGTACTATTATTGATCGAAGTTCCCAAGGGCATCATTTTTATATTTATCAGCATACAGAAATTATAGACAGAGAGCTGATAGCAAGTTTGAGTAAAATAATATTTTTATACAACTCACTATCACATTTTATGTCGCTACTACTTTTTTAAATGGAATATCGAAGTCAGTCTTTTCAATTATTCAGTTATTAAATCATGAAAATATACTGCTCTCTTCATTGTATACTCAAAAACAATTTCCTATAAAAGCAGCCACGAATAAATTATTTAATATGATGTAGAGTTAATATATAATTAACTAACTGTGCCCGGCGTGCGTTCCAATCAATTTTCACGAAAAGTTCAATCTTTCGAGAGGGTGCGCACAACTCACCAAAGTTTTATCGTAATCGGATGAATGGTATAGGAACGCATAGAAAAAGAACCATCAAGCAGTAAATGTTCATATTTTGTTAGAAAACTTCGCTGGCACGCACAAGATTTACTAAAATGTAATCGTAACCAGATGATATAGGAACGCATACAAGACAAGCAAATAAATATTAATCTTTGTACAAATATAGATCATATATTACAAGTATAAAATATTTCAGTTATTTAATGCAATATAATTGAAGTCGCAGAAATGACTTTTCTTGCATTTCATGATATAATTTTTATATGATATAAACTATGTAGTTTGACTTTGATGTAATATTTTTACCATTATATTTAAAGTATCTGTATAAAAGGTCTATCGCCGGCACTAATATATTTAAAAATTATTTAAATAAATAAAAGGCGGGCGCTGTAATATTTTATATTACTCTTATTATTGTCGACATTTTTGATTTGCTGCTATTTATAAATGTAGCAAAAATCAATGATAGGAATCGCTTATAATATAAGTATATACTACAATCTTTGCATTTATCATCATCTGCCGAATGATAAATCATTTTGAGATTTCTGCCATCAGCTCCCATACTATTAAGAAGGGGTGACAAATCACGTACGCAGACCTTATTGTGTTAAAAATATTTTTGTAGATTTGTACTCTATTTAGGTAACTATGAAGTCTTAAATCGATTGTCCTTAACTTATCTGAGTATTCAATGTAAGGGCACATGTTAGTGAGAAATTTCTTCAGAGAACTCGGTAAAATCTCGAGATCATTTGTAAAAAATACAAGATTGATGACATTTTAGGCGTGAAGTCTTCTATCAAATAATCTTGGAAGCTGTCAACAACAGACAGTAAGCTCGTGGCGAGATTATAATGATTTACACAAAAGAATTTTAACGTAAGGTTATTTTGTGTTTAAACCTTAAAGATAATATTTTACATGCATAGTTTTAAAAAAATATCAAATTTCGATACGATACGGTATATCGGACATAGCCCAACGGATTAGTAAGCTGAAGTGGCAATGGGCCGGCCATATAGCTCGAAGAACCGATAACCGATGGGGAAGAAAGGTTCTCGAGTGGCAGCCTCGTACCGGTAGGCGTAGTGTAGGGCGACCCCCCACTAGATGGAGTGACGACCTGGTAAGACATGCAGGAAGTCGATGGATGCAGGTGGCTCAGGACCGTGCTTTGTGGCATTACTTGGGGGAGGCCTATGTTCAGCAGTGGACTTGTGAAGGGCTGTAATGATGATGATGATGATGATGACGGTATATCGTATCAAAATTTGATTTTTTTAGTTATATCTATATTGATATCTAAAAAATTTAAACCTAGCATTTGTTAATCACTAGAATATCGAAATGTAAACGTATGAGACATTCTATTCGTTCGTCATATTCGTCGTTTATCATTATTACTCTCTTTATAACCTTTTCTGCACTTTTATTAGTTTAACTGAATTACAACGTAGACTATTCAACTAATGGCTGTGTTAATAATAGAATTGGAGTAGCCTTTAAATTTTCATAGCAAATTCAATTCAATCCTCGTCGGCACCGCTGGAATTAATAATTTACTTAGCTTATTTAAGATATTTGGGGTAAAGTGAAACAATTTTTCGCTGCTACAGAATTCTTTCAGGACTATACCTTGTAGTACTAAATATCAGGTCGTTACCTACGAAATTGCCGTTTTATATGAGTATTAAAAATAATTCCAAAAAGCTTTAATCAAAATATTAGTCTAAAAAACTATAAACACATTATTGCCGTTTCACGTATAGTTTCTTCATGTCTTGTGATATAGAAAGTCCGTGTGATATAGAAGATTCAACGAACTCGTTAAAGGCGTTCTTTACTGTTATTTCGAAACTAAAATTTTTGCCTATTTAAAAGTTGTCGAATATTCCAATATTTATTTCCAGTTTGTTGGCGATCGTGGTCGGGTCTTTAGTTTCGGCTCTCCTAGTTTTGTCAACTTCTGTTCTGCAGTCGTTGTCATGAGGGAAAAATAGTGAAGAGCTATTGGGTGCGTTTGGCAGAAAAAAGCGCTAGCAAGCGCTTGTAAGCAAAATGGCGATCGTAAGCGGTAAGCGCTGTCAAATCGTAATGTTGTTACGATGTTAGTTTTAACCGGGGTCCTAACCTAATTTAAATATATTATGTTTGTAAAGTATTCATATTACAAAGTTACCAATCATGAATTTTTAATAACGTGTATAATATGTTTATTCATGTCATTATATTACTTATAACTAATATTGCACAAAACAACTTATAAACTCTACTTCAAAACAAACAATTTAAATAAGCAAAATGGCGGATTGTGTCAGCGCTACCGAAGTAGCAATCGTGTCCTGGCCGAAAACTATTTCAGCGCTTATAAGCGCTTGCTAGCGCTTTTTTCTGCCAAACGCACCCATTAACCAGCTTTGATTTTATGAGACCCAGCTCCTTCTTCATTTAAATTTCTTGCAAAAACAAACAGTAGGAACTTTGGCACTAGATAACAAGAAGCTATAGTGAATCACACCAACTGTAGACAACCAAATTATCATCTTGAGCTCTTCTTGTCCGTCATCTTCTCTCTTCCAGATAATATTTCGGTTTGGGCACTATTTCGCTTGGGCATCTGTGCCTGACCAATATGATGAACGCTTGATGGAATACCTCAATTCCAGTAAAATGGGTTCTCGGTTCTCTACACTCACCGTGCAAAACACAGCAGCATTAAACTGTTATTTTACGCTGGTATTATGTGAGGGTGTGGTACTTCCCCGGTCGAGCCGACCATTCATGCTACAACCATAATAGCTGCAGTGTGGCTTTACCACGTAAATATGGTGTAGGCTCGGACGCGGGCTTCTCGCTGTGCGTCACATAGCTCTGGTACCCATTTGTCAAGCTTCTTTATTTTCCCGGTTATTTCATAACAAAAAAAAATACAAGGAATGCTATTAACATTGCTAATGTTCCCGAAAACCAGTCCAGGTAAGTTTAAAATGCTTGTGTTAGTTCGCGGTCCAAACCTTGCCAACCATTTCCAGCCATTTAGTTACTATTAACTGTTATTGTCGCTTAATTTTTGATTTAACTCAATGATCTTTTAGACCTAAAATGATATAAATTTCCCAAACGATAGCAGTTGAACAGCCAGGAAGACATGACACAACCCTGTTTTACGCCCGCTTGGACACAAAACATGGGTGACAGGTCATGCCCTACCCGCACACAGGCTTTACAGTCATAGTAAAGTGACTGCACAGCCCTTAACAATCGACCATCCACACCATATTCCGGCAACAGTTCCCACATTTTCTTCCTTATAACCTTATCAAATGCTTTCTCCAGATCCACAAAAGCACAGAAAATCCTCTGGTTAACAGTCAAAAGCTTTTCCGTGATCATGCGCAGAGAAAACATTTGATCCGTGCATCCTCTTCCAGGTCTAAATCCGCATTGTGCCTCCCGTAATAATCTTTCCGATTTCTCTTGCATCCTACGTGTCAAAACCTTGGCTTACTTGTAACCCCCGATAGTAGTCAAAATGTGAACCTTTACCTTTATATAAAGGCACAATGACCGCGAATCGCCAATCATCCGGGACACCTCCCGTCCGCCAGCACAAATTGCACAGCAGATGAAAGCTGTCCCAGACGCGAGGCCCACCGTACTTGACCATTTCAGCAGTAACTCTGTCTAGTCCCGCAGCCTTACCACATTTCAAACTTCGAATAGCACGTTCAATCTCTTTCATGCTGATGACCTCAGTGTCATCGAGGTCCGTGTTTGGCGTGCCAGTCACGGCGTCACCCCCGGATCCTTCACTAAGATCATGACACGCATACATTTCTCTATAAAATTCGCTCCATCGCTGCATGACGTCCGATTTTTCTGATAGGAGGAGGAGAATATTAAAAGGTGTCGAGGTAGACCGAGATTAACTTTCATGTGAGCAAATTACTCGAAGAGGGGATGGTCAAGAGTACTCGGATACCTAGACGTGCATGTATGAAGAAGATAGTGAACCTGAAAGAAGCGAAAGAGGTATGTAAGGATCGTGACACTTGTCGATCCGTTCTCTCTGGCTACCCCGTTAGGGATTGTGCGTGAAGATAAGTAAGTAAAGTAATGTGAATTTCAAGTTATTTTATTGTTATTCCTGGTCAACCAGTTATAACAGTTAGTAGCCAGTTTAACGGAACGGTCATTTATTGGAAATACCCACAGAAATATAAAAAATTATGTCTATGGAAATACCTAATATTCTGTATCAAAAATTAGAGAAAGAGAGAGGGGCCCCCCTCTTTCTCTCTCGGCATACTGTTACTATACTTTTATGATAATAATAAAAATTGGTTTATTGTTCCGTATTGTATTGTAGTATACATTGTTAAAACTCTGTAGTCTCAATATTATCAATAGTTTTTATAAGACATCTGTCCTCAAATTCGTTTACTAACGGGTGGCAACATTTTACGACATATTTAATACCCTCCTCTACTTTGTGATCGTTAAATTTTTAACGACTCAAAATGAGATGTTTATAACTGGTCGTATTTTACGCTATTACTATGCTAGCTCTACGGTCGGCTTATTCAGGAAATTTATTTCCCAAAAAAGTGTTATTTATTAACATTAGACAAAATTTAAGAAAATTTGTCAATACTTTGTTCCCACGCACTATACTTTTCACACTAACATAAATTTATGAACGTATATGTACGTTTCTCTATATTTTCTACTTGTTTTCTTTTGTTTGTTGTTATTTATATATTTATTGGCGGTATCGTAAGAGTATCCATTACACAATTATGTTCCGAGCGTGTCGTAAGGACATAAAGGTTCCAAAGTATGGAGGTTAGTCATCTCGCTTAAGGCAAACGTGAAATACCCAGATCAGCGACGGGACGGAGCGAAAAGGTACTGGGGTTAACTGGTACAGCTAAGCGTGGCGATTACGGCACGTTTTATACGTTATAGTGCCACGCTACAGCTATATTATGGCTGTAGCACGAATGGGTCGGCTCGACCGGGGAAGGACCATGCTCTTACTGAATACCAGCTTAAAATAGTAGCTGAACGCTACTTTGCTTCGTATGGTGAGTTTAGAGATCTGGAGACCCTTTTTACCGGAAACGAGGCATTCGATCTTAGTCCTCAAGGGTGACAACTGACAACGCATCTGCGTTTTAAATGAAATGAAGATGTCTATGGGCCACAGCAACCACTTACCATCATATGGACTATTTGCTCATTTGTTACCCTTATTCTGTAAAAAAAAGTTCCTACTATAATTGGAGAGGCCGATGTATAGTGACTTTATTAGTCAACCTTGAAAAATTCGGTGGCAGATATTTTTTCTAGATTTTATAGGTGGTTAACCACCTTTTCTGCTTAGTAAACACAATCCACCTGATACTATATGAATGCTGTGGCCCTTATACGTCTATATTTACCCTCAATTAAGTTAGTATTAAAATGCAGATGTGCCATCAACCTCAAGGACTAAGATGAAATGCCACTCTACGATACAACGGCCCACGAAGTCAGCTCAGTATGATGTTCTATAAAGATACATTGGCCTGTGGAAATGATAATACACACCTAAAGTGTAGTAGAGCCACGCTGCAGCTCATCAGGATCATGCTCTCACAGAATACCAGCGTAAAATTGCAGCTTAACGCTGCTGTGTTTTGTTTGGTGAGTGTAGAGAACCGGAGACCCTTTTTACTGGAAACGAGGCATTCCATCTTAGTCCACACGGGTAACAACGCATCTGCATTTAGATTAGTAATCGAGGATATATGTAGATGTTATGGGCCACAGCGACCACTTACCATCAAGTTGACTGTGAGCTCGTTTGTCACCCTATCTCATAAAAAAAAAAGTGTAACGTAAAAGAAACAATGACGATGAGTGTTAGAAATAAAATTTTGGAATGTTTTTCACTGCAATAAGGACGTTTCAATATTGTTAATTAGCTTCTTTGTCCTAAGATCATTACTTTTATCTTACTAGCGATCCGCCCCGGCTTCGCGCGAGTGATTTCTGGATCTCGACAACAGCGCCACCTACCGGGACCAATTGTGAATCTAAACCATATAGAGACCCATTCAAACACACATAAGAATTTCATGAAAATCAGTCTAGCCTTTTTTGAGTTTTAGTGGGACTAACGCACAGCCATTGATTTTTATATAGGTTCATACATATAGGTACATACATATAGGTTCATACATATAGGTACATACATATAGGTATAAAGATATATATATATATATATATATATATATATATATATATATATATATAAAAAACAATTGCTGTCCGTTTGTACGTTAAATTTTTTTAGATAAACCTTTAGACCTAGAAATCACAATTGCGAATGTAGGAAGTGAAAGCTTTTACGAAGCTAGTGTGTTTACCAAATACTTCATCACATCGCAGTCAAACATTAGCTTATTAGACATAAAACACACACACACACACATATATATATATATATATATATATATATATATATATATATATATATATATATAATGTTAAAATTAATTTTAAAATGTTAAGTAAATGAGTGTCTAATATCTTACTATCTAATGTGTGTTCATTACTTAATTATTTATTAACATATTTGAGAAATTATGAGTGCTAAGTAATATTCTAGTTTGTCTCGGTATCTCGTTGGTCACCCTTAATAGAAACAAATAAATAAAAGCAGCTTAAGTACTTCTGTAAATTTCATTTAGATAATATGTTTATTTACACAGGACGTAAAATATCCAGACCGTCGACGAACAGTAGCGTCAAAGATCGAGGCGCCTGGTGCTGCTATTGACAATTCGCCTGCCAATCGTGACGTTTGAAGTAACTCCTCTCCTCCTATAACTGCGGAGTCTATGTCCAACAATGAACTGTCACGGGCTGATGAAGAAGTCCTTGCAGCTGTGCGAGGGTTATAACTCGCATACCACGTTTCTATCCAAACGAATCGTTTAATTTATCAATTTTTTGTAACTTGTTATTAATTTAACAAAACTATTTTTATGGCTTTCAGCAACCATGGTCACGAAGGCTTTGAAGCAACATAGGTGCAGCAGAGCACTCGAAACGTCGCGTCGGAAGATTAAAATTAAAATTAAGGTACGGAGGGGCACACTGAAATGATCGGGAATAGAATATTTTGGATTGAGTTTTAATAAAACCTTTTTTAGAATTAGAATTTTAATGACATTCAAACAATTAAAAAATGATTAAAAACAAAAACTATGTTGGTTAAAGTTGACCGTCGTTAACAGAAATGGAGCTCACGCATGAACATTTCCGTGTCATAATTTATCACAATTTTCGTCGTGGCTTATTTCAAGATAAATGTCTCAGCGAACTTGTTTCGATTTATGATGTTGAAGCACCGAGTCAAACGACAATATACCGCTGGTATGCAGAGTTGCGACGCGGTCGTGTGTCGCTCAGCACTGTTTCTTATGCAGGTCGACCAAGAACAGCGGTCACTCCTGAAAATATCGCAGCTGTGCGAATTATTATATTAGATGACCGTCATGTGACATACGAACAGATTCGGGCTGTTATCAGCATCGGAATGACTGCAATTCAGTTATTATTACATAATAAGCTGTGTGTAAAAACGCTAGTTTCCCGCTGGGCTCTCCACAATTTGTCCGACGAGCAAAAGGCAGCTCGTGTGGATTGGTGCCGGAATACTCTGCCATGCTTCCACGGAGGGAAGTCACCGTTCAATATCGTCTTATACGAACCATGGATTTATTCATACGAACATGAGAGAAAACATCAGTCAGCAGTTTGGGTCTTCGAAGACGAGGTCAAACCAACGGAAGTGGTTCGCTCCCGCAACGTGGCAAAGAAAATGGTCGCTACGTTTGTCTCTCTAAAAAGGGGGCATGTTGCTACAACTCCTTTACAGGAACGCAGAACCGTTACCGCTGAGTTGTATATCACGGTTTATTTGCTAGAAATGTTAGCCGAACTCCGAAAAAATAACCCGAAACGTCGCATCATCTTACATCACTATAATGCGAGCTCCCATACAGCTCGGAAGACAAATGAATTTTTGAAGCAGGAAAACTTTGAGCTGATGAGCTATCCTCGGTACAGTCCTGACCTGAGCTCAAACGATTTCTCTACATTCCCTAGAATTAAAGATTTATTACGCGGTCAACGGTTTGAAGACCCCGAAGCAGCTGTGGAAGCGTACAAATCAGCCATTTTGTCAACATCAACTTCAGACTGGAATTACTGTTTTAATGATTGGTTTGCACGAATGGAAAAGTGCACGGAGAATACTTTAAAAACAATGAAATACAATTTAGCTATACCGTGCATGTGGTTTTTCTTATTCCCGAACATTTCAGTGTGCCCCTCGCACGTGAGGGTAATACCGCCCTATAAAACCAAAACTAGAACAGTGACAAAAAAATACAAAATTGGATACTATAACTAGTATATTAAGAAAAAAAAACAGCAAACAGCAAATATCTATCTAAAAAAGACTAACTATACTAAAATCGACTAAAATATTCACAATAATGTCAACTGTCAATATGGCGTCGATAAAGCTGCGTCCTTTTGACTCTTTGAAGAGATATCGTATCACAAAACCATCTATGCAAACAAGGCTGTAGTTTTTGAGTTATAAAGAAGTGACCATATTTACCGGATGACCATATTACCCTCACGTACTATAGTGAAATTAAATGCTACAAAGACCGTACGAATACGTTTTATTCAATGTATATTATTCCCGTAAATATGTATAAGAAATATTATAATTAATTTCAAAGTGCCCTGTGTTGTTTATATTAGTAATAAGGGAAAAATATAACCATGAACACTCACGACTGTCACCCAGAGAGGTAGGCAGAGACTACGAACTTCCATTTGGCCCGATCCTGACACATCTCTCTCGTCTCCTTTACATCCATATACCTATGCATATATGCTCGACGGTTAAGAGTACTCTTAATAAATGTTCGTTCGTTCGTTCCCTTAAATATGTATAAGAAATATTATAATACATTTCAAGATGTGTTGTAATAAAAGTGTACGGAACGGTGTAAAATACGGAACTCCAAAAAGATATTAAATTCTTCCTGCGCAGCCAGCTATCAACAAAAACACTTTAACCATAAAAAAGGGAGATAACAAAACATAAATCATCCCTGGATTATAACCAAAAAAAAAAAAAACTAAAACGCAGAACCGCTCCAATAGCTTCAATACATTTCTTACGCTACCTGTTTTCAATCGATAAAATTGAATAGCTATAATTTTTTAGAATTATTTAAAATGTAATTTTAAACTCTGAACCAATTATAATAAAAGTCATAAAAGGATTTACGCCTATAAAAAGTATCTCATGGATAGAAAGTTAATTAAAAAAATCTAGCCATCTTCGTCAGGGCTTTTCTAAATCATTTTTTTATTACAGCCTGTCCGCAGTTGAACATAGGCCTCACTCATGGATTGTCTCATATTTTTTCTTTGTTACCAAGCTTAGCAGGCTGGTTACGGGCGCAGTCTTTTAATATTTTTAGCATCAGGAGGCTACTGTTTCATCATCTGTGCCCATCTCTTTTAGTCTCCCTCTATTGTCTCTTCGATACCCACGACGTTATATGATAGTGGATTTTCTTTTACCGCCAATACAAGACAATTAAACTTTTCTTTGCATTAGTACTTAGTTTATTATGGTGCGTACACAGATACTTTTCCACTATACTAACCACATGACTTTGTATGACAACGTTCTTACTTAACTGTCGTATTTGAGCTTTTAATAATAATCTTTTCCATACAAAATTTCGGTCTTGGCGACCAGTTTCAGCGGAGACTAGCCATATGATCGGGAGAGGATGGTGAAGATCTGTGTTTGGAAAACAAAAGTACACTCTCTATTCCCTCACTGTAATAGTTCGATGTAACGGCAATCAGATAGGCACAGCAGTTATTTTATTTATATCAATTAAGCTTATGGTCAAAATATTTTCTTAAAATATGTCTCTTAAGACTCTTATCGTATTGTGGGGTTACAGAACTTTATTAAAATTTCTGTAAACCGGTCAAACTTCTCTGTGTTTGCGCATACTATATGCGTGCACTTCCTAATAATACAAAAGCCATAAACACTCACGCCTGTCACCCAGAGGGGTAGGCAGAGACTACAGACTTCCATTTGGCACGATCCTGACACACCTCTCTCGCCTCCTTCACATCCATATACCGACGCATACATGCTCGTCGGTTAAGGGTACTCCTAATCTGGCCAATTTTGTCGATAAACTTTCGCCTAGGACGTCTTTTTTCCGAATCTGCCATTCACTTCATACACAGCAACATAAATTTTCTTTGTCACTCTTTCCTCATTCATTCTTTCCACATGACCAAACCACCGAAGCATTCCTTTCTTAATCCTGGTCACAACATCATCTTGCAAACTACACTCTTCTCTAATCACACAATTTCTCATCCTATCACTCAGATTCAACCCTAACATACTCTTTAACGACCGCATTTCTACTCCATTTATTTTACTCTCGTGCTTCTTCTGCTACACCCAACTTTCACTACCACACGACATAGCAAAGCATTGTGAATTCCATATGTGCCTTTTTGACACATTCTGACTTTCCACAATAGAGTGTAGGGCCCAATTTACTCTATTTTCTGCACTTACTAACTTGTGATAATATCGTAGGGAACCTAGGGAAACCTGCAGGTCTGCATCGACAAGTTCGCAAACTGAAACAATGCGGTGACTAATTGATCCCTATTTCTCCCTCTATTTTAGATATTACATTGATATGCCCACAGAAATCGTTATTCTATTTCTATGGATATGCCATTTAGAACTGAATAAACTCTTTAGTTCAAAATGGCATATCTTTCATGAATTCATATATCAAATGGCATTTCTTTTAACGGAGTGACATGCTTCATGATATTATATGTGCATTCTAAGTAACATGTAGTGACGGTGTTAGAATATCCACTACCCCAATTTTTTTAAATAAATCAAATACAAAGCTTAAATTAATTAAACACAGTGTCGGAAAAAACAAGGTTTATTAGTACACTACGGTTCATGGACGGCACTCGGAGCTAAACCTGCGTACAGATATTTTCTATTACATACATTACGGTAGGTAGAATAATTATGCTTTTAAATCGTAGCGAAGATCGACACGTTCGCAATGCGAACATGTGTAATATCATCTCGTGAGTGTCATAAGAGGCGATAGAGGAAAAAATGAGGAGATGGGCAGTAGCGTCTTACTGACTTGCCAAGCGTGGCAACTGTGGCAAACATCTACCCTATGAAGTAATCTTTAGGGCCGTTGTATGGCCTATGTTCAGCAGTAAGCTTTAAAAGGCTGTAACCTCAGATCATATAAACAACAGGAGATATGCCCGGTAGTTAAAATGTATCGGAACCCGGTGTCTCCAGTTTGCCCCCGCCACTCGCCAACTACTACACATGCAATTCATTAAATTGATAGATACGCAGTAGCGCACACACACGCATTCACATCTCTAACTCACAAAAGCCGGCAGCGGCTGCTTCACGAAACTATCGTGTGAGTGAGAGTATCAGTAAAACACTTATCCATTGCGCTATTAGACCAGCTGATTCACAGGTCGATTTGTACTAAGCAAGCAATGGTTTTTGTTTCTAATGAAAACATTTGATTTGGTTTTTCATCGTGTTTCTAGTACCACGAAGTAATGTTAATAAATTGAATAAGAAAAAAATTAATATTTTAGTACTTACGTGTGAAATGAGATGCCATCTTTCATGTAATTCACAATACAGCTGTTATTTTTGCAAACAATCACTGAACAACGCGGCCTGTTGTTTATATGATCTGAGGCTGTAACAGTAACTCTGGGTAAGACCTATTCTGATTATTTTTTTACTTTATTTTTTAGAGATGTCTTTGAAATATTTTGAAGTAAAGGTCTGGATCCTCATGATATAATCATTTATCATAATGGTTGTAGAATAAGAAACATGTTTAAAATAAAAACAATTCAACTTCATTATCATGTGGCCGGTTCTAAACTCGGGTTGCTCGGGCACTACTTATGAAATTCGTAGCGAACCCTCTGAGATACCTTGGTTCTTTCTTGTACGCATGATTGATTGATGACGCACATTTTTTATTATCTCTACATTACATTTACATGTATGTAATACGGAAACATTCTACAAGGTTTTTTTTAAATTTATGGATCTTGAGCAAAAACCGTCAGACGTAAATATGCGACTTTGTTTCAGCTATTTAGTGGTATTATCAAAAACTTTGTACCCCGTTGTCGAATCATTGAGATAAACAAAAAGGTTCCAAATGTATTTATTTCGGTAAGATGGGTACAAGTTTTTTATTGAGATGTAAACAATGCATTGAAATCTAACAAAGCTTTTTGAAAAGTCGACCACCGATAGCGCTGGATTCTCTTTAGGTAAATTCGCCGCATGTGTCTGCCAGGCGCCACTGGTTCCAGATAAAAGCCCTTTTGTTTTAGGTGTGGTCAGATGGCCCGCGACGTAATGTGTCATGCCGGCTGTACACGCTCGTCGAGACACCACGAGACATGCCTAGAGGTGAGCATTATTTAACATAATCGGTTTCAGAAACTGCTTACGAGCTTGATAATCGTATACCTAGTTCGTGGACAAAATGTAATGATTATTTTAAGTACGCAGTTGACACACACCACGACCGGCGCTCGCGTAAGCGTTTCGTTTTGAATAGATTATTATTAAGATGAATATAGGTAGGTACGTAACACGATATACGACTCGCACAACGAGAGTAAAGAGTCCCTTCGGGATAGTTAATGACTTACACGCAAGATGTGGATCATAAAAATTATGTGATGTGATGGACAATAATACTTAGGCACTTACATATTTTGTGACCATAAAATTGTACAAAAGTACTAATATTGACGATGTCACGCGCATATTATAATTATAACACCTGTAAAATGTTATATATTCGTAATCATAATCATAACATAACACAGTTAAACTAATGTTATAATACCTATAATCTGTTAATATTTTTGTAATCATAACCTAACACAAACACAGAACTACGCTATACTGTATTGTACTGTATGTAGCGTTGCCAGGCGTCCGGATAAAGGCGGACACAGTCAGGCTTTTTGTTTGCGTGTCCGGCCAAATTAGACGGTGTCCAGGCATGTCCGGCATTTGTCAGGCTTTTTATATTTGACCATTTTTTTACATTTTTCATGTACTTAAATACATACTACCTATTGCAATTATTGAAACTAATATTGTAATGAATATTGAATGATTAATAATAAAGAACACTGATTCTTTTAGTTTAAGATTTTGTAGTAAATGATATAAGGTTAGCATTGTTTTACTTTAAAAAATATATTATCGTGTTATACTAAGACTGAATAATTAAGGGTGTCCGGCCTTTTTACCAAAATGTCTGGCAAAGCTGGATGGTCTGTTCGGCTTCTCGGTTTAAAGACCTGGCAACCCTAGATGTATGTAGCTCCTGGCGGCTGAACACGCTCATCTCGTCACCTCGTGTGCCTCTCGTCACGTAAAGGCTCGACGGAGAACACACCATGTACACACTCGTTGTATCATTTGAAGTTTGAACTCCATATGCCCGCTTGCTGCGTTTTGCCTTTGAACTATTATATTTTTTACACATTTACTAAAAATAAAATTAATAACCCATTGCTAAGAAGGAGATGGTGGATAGTTTCTATTAATTTACCGTAACAGTACCATGTACGGTGAATAGAATAGTGTATAGCTTGCGGCTTGCGCCACGAAAGATGAACAGTGCGGTGCGGTATGACATACGGGGAAGCGAAACCATAGCAACGGGCGACGCGCTAGCTCCAAGTAGTGTCTCCCTGCGTCCAGTCACCCGCGCACATACTTGTGTCGTCTTGCGTACTATCGATATCGAAAGTGTTAGCGACTATATATATAAATATATATAAATAAAATAAATAATTATTCAATAAACCTGGCACTTAAGACTTAAATATTGATATCGGTATTAAGAGTATGAAATATTTTATGAGATTTGTAAAACTTAGCAGGATCTATTGAAAGATGACTGTAATTATGTAAAGAAAAAGAGAGGTTCAACTAGTCCCGGAAAAAACACATGTTTCTTCATAAATTTAAGTACATATATATTTTAAATGAAATTAAAAAAAATGAATAATATCATTAAACACTGTATTTAATAAACTTTCTTACAGTGTATTACACTTCTTTATACATTATCATCAAAAAAAAAGTTATTAACAATAAAATCACGTATGTCGTCTTGAGACAAAACAGAAATTACAAATACAAAATATTTTACCTCTTTAACTAAGTGTACACAAAATACAGAATATTCTTTAGCAGCAATTAAAACCTAACGATTATATATAAGTACGTTTTCGTAGAGACTTTGATGTATAGTTATAATGTCGACCTTTGACTTTTTACATATTAAAATGTCATAATACAGTTTGCATTTTTCTGCTTGATTATACATGTTATACACGTTAAGTAATATCATCATTCGCTCTCGGTATTCATCGCGATACCTACGAGACCCTTTGACTCGAGCGCAAAAAACCGACGCGCTTCCGAGAGCGCACGAGGGACACGAGACGCGACGCGACGCGACGAGAGCACCCTGTACACACTCGTACTCGCCCTGTCTAGACATGGCTCGTAACGTCTTGGACGTAATCGGTTGTACGTAGTTTCGTGGATATGAGTAACTAGTTTCAAAACTGCTTATTTTTGTAATTAGTTACATATGTATGCAGTATAGCGTAGGTTAGTTTTGCGTTTGTGTTATGTTATAATTACGAAAATATTAACATATTATAGGTAGGTATTATAATATTAGTTTAACTGTGTTATGTTATGATTACGAATACGTAACAGGTTATAGGTATTATAACATGTGCGCGACATTGTCAATATTAGTACCTTTGTACAATTTTATACAGTCACAAAATATGTAAGTATTTAAGTATTATTGTCCATCACATCACATAATTATTTTGATCCACATAATACACAAAAATTAACTTAATACAAAAAATATTTATTATTTATTTACACCAATTATATGTCTGTTTATGTACACTAAATATTTATATACACTTTAAATGTTTATTCACAAGGAAAACTATACATGTTATAATATTTATAAAGGAAAACGCGAAGTTTTTAAGAACAATGTTAAATAACGCTCGCCTCTAGGCCTGTCTCGTGGTGTCTCGACGAGCGTGTACAGCCGGCATCACACTTAGTCGATGTCTGAATATCTATATAAAAATTGTGTTGTAGTGTTGATCTGTACCAATAATAAATATGTTAGGTTTAACCTAAGATCCGTGTAAAATTTAAACCAACAAATTTTTATCATCTTAATTTTTTTTAATCCGGATTGATATGACTCAGGTGCCTACAAGAAAGTCGTTTTTAAAATAACTACCGTGTTGCAGTTTTTATGGACGGCGGAAATAACTTATCATCAAGGCGAGTAGCAAGCTCATTGGCCCCTTGTTCTTTAAAAGATAAAGTACCGTACGAGTTTCAAACGTGGTAGAGCCACGCTGCTATATTACGGTTGTAGTACGAATGGGTCGGCTCCTACGCGGGCCCCGTCTTTGCCCACGCAAACCCTAATATTATTAATGAACTCCAAATAGTTCAAAACCTTTTCTGTCGTCGAGCTGCGAACGCACCTTGGTACGTCCGTAATTCCGACCTTCATCGGGACCTAGAGCTCCCAACAATTCAACAATTCCTTAAAAAACTCTCTGAGAACTTCTTTAAAGCCTCAGAGTCGCACCCAAACCAATTAATTCGTGAGGCAGCTTCTTATGCAGCCCCACCCCCCCTCTCGCTATCGCGTCCGCAGGCCGAGAAACTCTCTCTCGGACCCGCCTAATAAACTGACAAACGACCTGAACTGCCTCCTGGCGGCTCAGGCCAACTCTAATTAAATTAAATTATTGTATTAACTAATATTAATTTGCCTTCGTAGGCACTCCCTCAGCGGCTCTTAGCCGCCTGCGCCCTCTTTTACCAAAAGAGGGTCGCTCATGATAAGGCACAATACAGCTTAATCAGCCGGCTGCCTGTCCCCAAAGGCGGTTTTTAGAGGGTATCACTTAGGGTCCCCGGTAGGACAGTGAGTCCCTCATAACCACGATAGACCGGCTATCGTGGTATGCGTAATGCATTTTCCGCCTCCCTACGTATAGGGTAGCCCTTTAATTGCTTCGGGCGCAAAAAAAAAAATGGGTCGGCTTGACCGGGGTGGAACCACGCTCTCACAGAATACCAGCTCAAAATAGCAGCTCAATGATGTTGTATTTCGTATGGTGAGTGTAGAGAACTGGAGTCCCCTGTTACATGAAATGAGGCATTTGATCTTAGTCTTCAGGGGTGAAAGGCCACAGCAACTACTTATCATCAGGTGGACTGCGTGAACGTTTGTCACCCTAATTCTATTAAAAAAAAAAAAAACGAGTATCTGTAACATAACATAGACTACGATTATCAGCTTGTTGGTTCAAAAAATTTTTCTTTATTTAACGAAAATAATTTTAATAAGTACAACGTACATAAAAAATAGTATATTAATGTAAAACACCCAATTGAACTATGTTTTACTACATATAATAAAGTACATAAAAACCGCGCGTCAAGCATAGTATTATTTTGCGCAAATCCCGTCGGCGCCAAGCGGTAAAAGGCGACTGTTTTTTTAATCACAATACTGATTCACAATGAGTGTTTCGAGTTACATTTCAATACTTTCTATTGTAAGTGTTTCTCAAATGGAGTAAGGAGACCCGATTTCCGGTCCTTTTGAATGGGCAGTATTATAATTATACTTATTAAATTTTATGACTTGAAGAGTTGAAGATATGTCATATATTTTTTTTAAATAACCAACCGTTCAGTGATATAAGAATAACTTAGAGAGAAGGACAGGGCAACCGAATCAGGAGATGGCCAGCAGTATATTCAATATAACAACTCGGAATAAAAAAATTCTGCGGTTGCCAATGCCAATCCTCCCGCCAAGCGTGGCAACTATGGCAAAATCTCACTTTGAGGCAATCTTTAGCTTATAACTTTTCTAGGCTGATAGATAAATGAATGTATGCCACTTGATCATGCTGTTCGTTTTATGTTGTCATGGTTATTACCTTGTGTGTGTTTGTGTGCGCTTGTGCGTGAAGCAACGAATAAACTTTCTTTTCTTTTATAACCTACTGGATCAAAAATCAGATTAACTGAAATACCGCCGTAAAATTGTTATTAATTTATTTTCATTTCAATGTTTTTTTGGAATTTTTAACAAAGTAAAGGGAAAAACGGCGATATATTGAAAATGGGCCAAATTAAGAGTAGGTTGTAGGTACCCTTCTTAACCGACGAGCATGTACGAGGATGTAAGAGAGGTGTATCAGGATCGTGCCAAATTGAAGTCTGAAGTATCTGCCTATCCCTCTGGGTGACAGGCGTGAGTGTTTATATATATCATATATATATATAATTAAATAAAAATTGATGGAGGCTTGTCACCATATTTTTTATGATGTTATTCTAACGTTTGAAGAGAAAACGACACCGAGAGCATTGATCTCGTGATGTGAGCTACTCGTAACAAACTAATACGTTCATTAAAATGCACTCAAAGAAATCTCCACATTGATTTTACTAGCGTCGTATTAGTTTTATCGCCATAATAGTGTGAGAAAACAGCACAGCCAGTACCAGGATTGGCAATCTCAACATGTACAACAACCCTTTCCAAATAGATGCAGTTTGTTTAAAATGTGGTTAACCTGTTTGTAAAACATCATCTATGTGAATAGAATTTTCTTACATAACATAAAATTTATTAACGGTACAGATATGTTTCGAATTCATTTGCTTCTATGGTTCTTTTTATAGCAGGCGACAAACGAGCACACAGTTCACCTAATGGTAAGTGGATGCTGTAGCCCATAGACATCCAAATTTATCCTCAATTAAGAATCAAAATTCACATGCGTTGTCACCTTTGAGGACTAAGATGGAATACCTCGATTCCAGTAAAAAGGGTCTCCGGTTCACTAGACTTACCATACGAAATACAGCAGCATTACGCTGCTATTTAAGGGAAAATATAATGTCAAATGGCTTAGCAAGATCCTTCGTTATGCCGAAAATATTGCAGCATTAATTTTGAAATAAATATATGGTAAAGTTGAGGATTAATGTTAATGATTATGTTAGACGAAAACACGATTCCGTAAAATTTTCTCGATAGAAAAAAAAATCCAAAGTTACCTCCAAAATAAACAATAAACCGCTGTTATTCATAAAATACTTTAAATAAGATCATGAAACTTTGCATACTAACTGAACTAACTATAAAGCAGTGCTTATGTTATTTACTTTTTTTAAAATACCATTATTTTCACTGTAAAAAGAAATTAATTACCTATAAACTATCGGCGTCTTGAGCTTGATTCCAGTCGCCCCGTTAGTATCGCTTAGGCTTTTGAAGGGAGAAGTTGTGTCGCTTACGATCAGAATATACATTACGCAACAGTACGACGTAAAATTAAAATGGGAAATAACCGTGATAAATATAAGAAGCGGCTGGCTTGGCGTTAAGAAACAGGCATAAATATGATAAACCTAATGAAATAAATGTCTAACGACCTTTCTACTTACAGTATTAGTGGTTACAAACATGTCGGTACATAGCATACGACGCGCGGGGAAGTGGGGGCGAAATTAGAATTTGAGCTGACTTACTCTATCCTCTTAACGCTGATATTCAGTGAGAGCGTGGTCCTGCCCCGCTCGAGCCGATTCTTTCGTACTATACGTATAACTATAATATAGCTGCAGCGTGATTCTGCCACGTAGAGTACTTATGCATAAGTTACAATGAAGGTAACTATTTATAGATTGTAATAGCATTACTTATGGTAATGAGGTTTCAAAATTCAGAGTTGTCAGTAGGTTTATAAATATCCGTGTTTGCTGTGAAAACCTTCCTTTTTTATAGAATATGGGTGACAAACGAGCACGTAGTATACCAGACGGAAAGTGGATACTGTGGCCCATAGACATTTATCCATAAATAAGAATGAAATGCAAATGCAAATGCGCTATCACCTCTGAGGACTATGATGGAATGCCTCGTTTTAAAAAGGGTCTCCGATTCCCTACATTCTCTATACGAAACACAGCAGCATAAAGCTGCTATTTTACGCTAGTATTCTGTCTGAGCGTGATACCTGTACAGCTGCAGCGTGTCTCTACCACATATAAAAACATACTTTATATGTGCTCCCGACATAGTCTTGTAAGTTGATTATGTAAAGCTTCTCTTTAAATGTTTAGTTATAAGTTTTGTAGCAATCCACAAATTACGAAAGTATAGATATAACTGTTAGTAAACAAGGACTCATATTTCGGTATTAAGGACGCGTTTGCAAATCAACCAAAATTAGGGTGTTTTTCGGTAGATTTTGTGACAAAACTAAACCAAATCAAATATAAGTAAAAACTACCATGTATAGATTGGTTCTTCATCTGCAAATGTCTGTAACTCTTTTGTTGAAAATAGTAGTTTTTTATATTGTAAAAACGAACTTTCGTTGCCATTTTCTACAAAATTAACGATACCGGCTTGTTTTTCGGTAGATGTTTTGGTCTATTATCAACATATTTAAAAATTTAAAAAATACTATAAGATGACAGACATATTCAATTAAAAAAACCCTGTGTTTATTTTTTAACAAAATGTCACAAATAGTCGTAAAAAAAATAAAAACTGATGCACATTTTTTCACATATTTTGGTAATATGGATGAATCATAATGTATTGCAATAAGGGCTATTTTATTGTTGGTGCCTGCTTTGATTTATTGTACAAAGATTTCGATGAAACCACAGTCCGCGCTCGGCCGCCGTCGTGAGTGGACACTGTATCGCCTGTTTGCAGCGGCTCATTCTGAAAAGATCGCTGTACATACACAAAATATTAGAAAAAAACAAATTGGAAACATAAGTACTTGACAAGTGATAAAATTATTATTTTTATACTCACAGTTTTTATTTAGCTAAAAATAAGTAGGATATATAAACTTACCTACTACTGCAACTCGTGGACGAGCGGAACTAGGTGTGCCGAGTTTGGGCTCGTTTTGTTGGTTATGATGAGACCTTACCTCTGGACTTGATGGCATGACCTGAAGGTGTACTTTCGTGACCGCTATTTGAACTTCTTGCAGAGTAAAACTAGGGGTGACGAATTTGGGCTCCGTTTTGTTAGTTATGACGAGTCTATACCTCTGGACTTGATGGAGTGACCTGAAGGTCTAAATCGGTGATTGCAACTGGAACTCCTAGACTGGTAGAACTAGGTGTGCCGAGTTTGGGTTCGTTTTGTTAGTTACGATGAGACCTTACCACCGGACTTGATAGAGTGACCTGAAGGGGTAAATCGGTGATTGCAACTGGAACTCCTAGACTGGTGGAACTAGGTGTGCCGAGTTTGGGTTCGTTTTGTAGGTTATGATGAGACCTTACCACCGGACATGATGGAGTGACCTGAAGGTATAGTTCGGTGATTACAAGTGGAACTTCTAGACTTGTAGGACTAGGTGTGCCGAGTTTGGGTTCGTTTTGTTAGTTATGATGAGACCTTACCACCAGACTTGATGGAGTGACCTGAAGGGGTAATTCAGTAACTACTGCTGGAATTTCTGAACCAGTAGAACTAGGTGTGCCGAATTTCACTCCATCAAGTCCGGTGGTAAGGTCTTATCGTAACTAACAAAACGAAACCAAACTCGTCACACCTAGTTCTACTAGTCTAGGAATTCCATTCGTTACCACCTGATTACACCTTCAGGTCACTCAATCAAGTCCGGTGGTAAGGTCTCATCGTAACTAACAAAACGAACCCAAACTCGGCACACCTAGTTCTACAAGTCTAGGAGTTCCACTTGTAATCACTGAACTACACCTTCAGGTCACTCCATCAAGTCCGGAGGTATGGACTCGTCATAACTAACAAAACGGAGCCCAAATTCGGCACACCTAGTTCTACTCGTTCAGAAATTCCAGCAGTAGTTACTGAATTACCCCTTCAGGTCACTCTATCAAGTCCGGTGGTAAGGTCTCATCGTAACTAACAAAACGAACCCAAACTCGGCACACCTAGTTCTACCAGTCTAGGAGTTCCAGTTGCAATCACCGATTTAGACCTTCAGGTCACTCCATCAAGTCCAGAGGTATAGACTCGTCATAACTAACAAAACGGAGCCCAAATTCGTCACCCCTAGTTTTACTCTGCAAGAAGTTCAAATAGCGGTCACGAAAGTACACCTTCAGGTCATGCCATCAAGTCCAGAGGTAAGGTCTCATCATAACCAACAAAACGAGCCCAAACTCGGCACACCTAGATCCGCTCGTCCACGAGTTGCAGTAGTAGGTAAGTTTATATATCCTACTTATTTTTAGCTAAATAAAAACTGTGAGTATAAAAATAATAATTTTATCACTTGTCAAGTACCTATGTTTCCAATTTGTTTTTTTCTAATATTTTGTGTATGTACAGCGATCTTTTCAGAATGAGCCGCTGCAAACAGGCGATACAGTGTCCACTCACGACGGCGGCCGAGCGCGGACTGTGGTTTCATCGAAATCTTTGTACAATAAATCAAAGCAGGCACCAACAATAAAATAGCCCTTATTGCAATACATTATGATTCATCCATATTACCAAAATATGTGAAAAAATGTGCATCAGTTTTTATTTTTTTTACGACTATTTGTGACATTTTGTTAAAAAATAAAGCCAGGGTTTTTTAATTGGATATGTCTGTCATCTTATAGTATTTTTTAAATTTTTTAAATATGTTGATAATAGACCAAAACATGTACCGAAACACAAGCCGGTATCGTTAATTTTGTAGAAAATGGCAACGAAAGTTCGTTTTTACAATATAAAAAACTACTATTTTCAACAAAAGAGTTACAGACATTTGCAGATGAAGAACCAATCTATACATGGTAGTTTTTACTTATATTTGATTTGGTTTAGTTTTGTCACAAAATCTACCGAAAAACACCCTAATTTTGGTTGATTTGCAAACGCGTCCTTAAGTTACCGCGTCCTTGTCACCGTGAAGCATTGATGTGGTGCAACACGTGTAAAATCTTAATATATATAATAAAAAAAAAAAAAAAAAAAATATATATATATAAATATATATATATATATGTATATGTATAAATTACGTGTCACGTTGTTTGTCCGCGATGGACTCCTAAACTACTTAACCGATTTTATTAAAATTTGCACTCCGCGTGCAGTTTGGTCACACTTGAGAGTTTTTTTGCCCAAGAGTATACAATTACCCACAATTATTTTTTTTTTTTGAGAATTAAAAGATTTGTAATAGGACATGACAAAGGGTCGTCGAAAAGGGAAACTCGCCTCAGCTAGTTCTACTTAATACATTTCTACGTCTTAGACATTTGTTATGAAAAATTTGTATGCGACATAACATACACGTAAATATTCGCTTGGTAGCGGTAGGATTTATTACTTTTTTATTAAAAATTTGTGACAAAATAATAAGATAGTAAGTAGCTATTGTATAAATAACTGCAACCAATTGCAAATAAAAAAAGGTCACACATGCGTTGTCACTTCTGTGGACTATAATATGGAACACTTTACAGCTCTATTTCCTTCAGATCGAAACACAGCAGTCAAACAATAACCGGACAAGCACGCGAATCACAAAGTTATCATATCATGTCTGCCTTGAAGACAGAGACTTCTCACTTTTTGGCTAGTACGTTTTTTTATAATATTGGGTGACAAACGAGCACACAAACCACGTGTTGGTAAGTGAATGCTGTGGCCCATAGACATCCACATTTATCCTCAATTAAGAATCAAAATGCAAATGCGTTGTCACCCCTGAGAACTAAGATGGAATGCCTCGATTACAGTAAAACGGGTCTCCGGTTCTCTACACTCATCATACGAAACACAGCAGCATTACGATGCTATTTTATGCTGGTTTTCTGTGAGAGTGTGGTCCTGGCCCAGTCGAGCCAACCCGTTCGTGCTGCAACTATAAAAAAGCTGCAGCGTGGATCTCCCACGTAAAACAGGATATCAATAAATGTATTCTTCTATGTATATTATAATATCTCAAATATTTTATATCGCAAATAACAGTTTAAAACGTAAGTTGTAAGCATGTAATTACATTATTAGGTGACAAAACACAGTTCTTGTTGTAGTATTCACGCATACCGCATAGCTTGTAGCATGCGAATTTTTATGCAAGGGTTTTTACGCGTGTCACTAATATTCACGGCGATATCGTATCATATTTGAGTAGGAGTTACGCGGTTTTCCAATACTCTCATCAACGCACTGAAATAATTTATAAAAAATATTTTATTCTAGAATAACATTGTACGAGTTTCACATTAAATTATATTGATTTAGGTATTTAATATAGGTAGATATTAACAATGAAATAAATGCAATTCTGGACCGACCAGACAGGTACCAAGCTCTCACAGAATTCGAGCGTTAAAGAGCAGCGCAATGCTGTTATGTTTTTTGTGGCGAGTGATTACAATCGAAGACCTTTTCGCAAGAAGCATCAGGATAAATGTAGGTGCCCATAGGCAGCAGCCACTCACCATCAGGTGGGTGGTGGGCTGTGTGTAGTTTTGTCACACTTAATTCTATAAAATATTGGACAGTTGGACATTGAGACCGTTTGGACTTGCCAAAAATGTACCAACATAATATATCTTTCTTTTTTATGAGCCTATCTAAAATGGGTGTAGCGTTTTTCATTTCATTGCAGCAAATGGTCTCCAACCCTGTAAGATTAGTCGTTACTCTGACTATACCGCCGTTTATCGGTCGCCTTTTATTTGATACGGCTTCATTTATAGCTTCATTGTAGGATGCAGACAGTTTGGCATTTGATAGGAGCACGTTCTCTATACGTCAATTTCCAACGTTCTATTATTTAAATAGTATTTATTGCGTTCGCTTTGAAGTTTGCATTGTATTAGTTTTAACAACGTTATTATTAATGCAAAAAGAGGTCACATATGTAACCACAATTACTTGTTTTAAGTTGTGGTTAGTAATTATTTCGTCATCCTTGGGAAGAACCACCAAATACATGCGTTGTTATTACGTTACCGTTACAGCGTATCAAAAGTCCCCATAAATTGCCTCATAGGGGAGATATTTGTATATAGTTGCCACTTTAGGCAGGCGGGTTGACAAGCGCAATTTTTCATTTTTGTTGTTATTAGTCAGACGCTGCTCGCCATATCCTAGTTTGCTTCCCTTTGTCATTTCTTACGACACCCATTGGACAATACGTGGTATTGATTTTTTTTATATGTAGAATAAGGGTGATAAACGAGCACAAAAACCAGCTGATGATAAGCAGATGCTGCCCATGGACATCAAAATTTATCCTATATTAAGAATCAAAACACAGATGCGTTGTCAACTGAAGACTAAGAAGGAATACCTCGTTTCCAGTAAAAAAAAAGTCTCCAGATCTCTACACGCGCCATATGAAACACATCAGTATTAGGCTGCTATTTTACGCTGGTATTCTGTGAGAGCGTGGTTCTTCCCCGTTCGAACCGACCCATTCGTGCTACAACTATAATATACCTGCAGCGTGGCTCTACCACGTATAAAAATATTCCACTACACGGTCCGCGTTCTCATTACCGAGGACCAAATTTCAATACGCCGGAGTATCCATTGTATATTATAATCTGTTTTTCAATTATAAATAAATGTAAACGTAATGTTATTGACGTACTGCGTTATTTTATTGTCCTATTGTCGAGATTTCACGATTTCAACCTACATCTGCTTACACTATTTTAGTACCACGTTTAAATGATGGTTTTAGCATAGCTATCGTTTCCAGACAACCATATGCATAAAGAAATAAAGCGACAGAGGCAAGGTAGGTGGTCAGAGAAAAGGGAAACATACATTACATACATTATTCTTTATTATTATAACTGCCGTATGAAATAGTCGCTCCACCGGATAAGCCCTGCGCTCTCGAAAAATTCCAACGTACCATATAGTTATAACATTCTGTTCCTTAACGAAATAAGCACCTCTGCACCTCCTAACTGATTACTTGTCTAACATGTTGTAAAATTACTATTAGGTTTGTGATTGTGTAGGCGTTGTGGTAGCCATCTATCACTTTTTTCCATAAATTTAAATATTCTTATATAATTCTAAGTAGCTCGCTGCTCTTTGAACACTGCCTACCCTCTCGGGGAATAGTGGTGTGACGCTATGTATTGTATAAAATTAAGGTGATACCTCGAAAACATTTCTTCATGCCACCACAATATTTTTACGAATAAGTTCATGGAATTATTTTAAGGCATAATAAATAATCATATCTAAGTTCTCATAAAGCAATTTTTAATCCATAAAAAGTTTCGTTAAAAATGTTGTTTGGCGCTTACTTAGTTTTTTTCCGAGCGCATATTCGGTATAATTAACTCATAATTTGCGTATTATAAAGTCATTGCATCATTTTCATTTTGACTCTTCCTCAGTCGTCCGTGAGCTTCACCGATAAAGGGATAAGCCACGCCCCTTACTACGATTTATTTTCAAGGTATCCTACTAAAACAATTTTATCACCTCTAATATAATTTAACATGTGTAGACATCTATGAATAGCACTCAGCAGCGCATCTACCACCAACGCAGCCACACGTAATAACGGAAGACTGTTCGCTGTCGACCTCGCTCTTTGTTTTTAACACATTATTTAATCTGACATTCATTCGATAGGGATCCAGCAAGGCCTTTGAAGTAGCGAAGCGGAAGATGCGTTTACAAAAAAAAATCCTGCGTCGGTAGGCGGTAATAAATTTCATTAAAATTACGTTTAAAATAAATTGAGCCGTGGTAGCTCAGATGGTTAACGCTCGCTGTAAATATAACAGAACGCGAGTAACCCGGGTTCGATCCCCACCCCCCGCGTTTTGATAGCCCACTGGAACCAATGAAATTGTTAATTGCAATTTTAAGTGCTGATTTACCACGTGCTCGGCGGAGAAGGAAAACATTGTGAGGAAACCTGCATGTCTGAGAAATAAAACAAAACATTTCGAAGACGTGTAGTTCGCCAACACGCATTGGGGCAGCGCGGCGGACACTTCCTTGCCCTAAAACCCTCTCAGAAATGAGGGGAGGCCTGTGCCCAGCAGTGGGACGTATATATAGGCTGTAATTTTACTTTACCACTTTTAAATTAAGTTCATCTATTTAAGTTCCCTTTTGTATAAAGATAATTTCAGTTGTCTTAATATAATTAAAAAAAATAGTTTTATGTTGTTATTAGAATACCACATGAGTGAAATAATGTATTAGAATAAAAACGATTAGTGTTTGTTTTTAATTAAATAAATAAATAAAAAAATCTTGAAAATTAAGATTTATTATATACAGAAAATGGTATTGTGCAAAAGTAATGATATTTTTTAAAATATTGTATATAAATACAATACCTAATTGTATTTAGCCCTGACTTATTGAGGTTTGTATCAGAAAATACGTTAGGAAGTATTCTGCGTAGAATAAGTAAGTCAAGGAGTAAACGTGAGCAGAAATTGTGTTGCTTGCAAATAATAATAGATGCGTGATACACAGGCTGCTTAAATTGATGAATTTTGAATAATTTAGGTATATCTTGCACGCTGGATCCACGACTTCGATAGCGCTGAAGTTAAGGTTATTTTTTAATAATAGGTAAAGCTCCTTGACTGTTCTGACTAAAGATCCGTTTACATAGTAAAAACCATTATCAATTCATTAAAAAAAAAAAACTGAAAGACAAAAGAAACAAAGAAGGCTACGGACGAATTGTCGCCTCCGAGGACTAAGATGGAAGGCCTCACAGTCACACAAATATCTAGGAAAAGTGGCTAGTTTGATGGACGGTAATTTCGTTTGCCAATTTAAATTTATAAAAATCAACTTATATTACTCTTAAAATAAATACTGAATTTGTAACGATGCTTCTATCATATTATAATATAGTTTTGTTACTAACGTATAAGCTGCTAATTCCTACTATTGACTCTAATTAAATTTTACACAATGGTTTACAACGCGTCATTATCGGCTTTCGTTTCCGTAGGTCTCGATAATATTGCGCGCCATCTTTGCAGCATTGGTACCACAATGTAACGCACATACGAAAATAACGAGGATTTTTAATTTTATCGCGATCGCAGACAAAGCGATATATTACGAAAACCAAAAGGTAGAAAAACAAATGAAGAACTGATGTTTAAAACCAACGCATACACATAACAACAAACAGTACAAAATGATTATTGATTTGAATTTGGAATAACTTCCTAGTCAAAGAAGAAGTCAAATGAAACTTCGAACTAGCCAGTACTCTTTTTCCTTTTCTATTCAAGCCCGTTACAGATCATGGACTGCTGTACCTGAATACTGGACCACTGCCTTTCCTATTATTGTAGGAAAGGATCTGTCGTAATCGTCACGCTTTATGACTTAGTATAATAAGCCAGTATTACAAAATACTCATGTCTAATACTATGCAGTTACTGTTACAACTCAATAGTATACTCCGAATCGAAATCTATTACGAGAGAATCATCATAAGAATGCGAGACCTACAATTATTTCTATTTCGAGCACAAAGTGGGATGCGTAAGGTCATATCGCCTCATGCAATTAATTGGCAGTAAAATTGCGTGATACCTCTGTAGGCGATCCGAATATGTGTCATCATAGAATATACTACCATAATTTACACAATAATTCGGGACTCGTCAGATAAAAGTAAAAAGTCACATTACAATAAATAAAACAAATTATTTTACACCTGGTAGTACAGCTATTTTGTACGAATGGGTCGGCTCGACCGGGGAAGGACCACGCTCTCACAGAATACCAGCGTAAAATAGCAGCATCATATTGCTGTGTTTCGTATAGTAAGTGTAGAGAACCGGAGAACCTTTTTACAGGAAACGAGGTATTCCATCTTAGTCCTCAGGGATGATAACACAACTGCATTTAGATTGATCTAGAATATATGTAGATGTCTACATATGCCACAGCATCCACTTACTATCAGGTGGACTGTGTGCTCGTTTGCCAACCTAATTCCATAAATAATCTGCTATAATATTCGTTTTAATAACAAGACAAGAACTAAGCTAAGAGTATCCTTTATACAAGTAGTGGCTACAAACGGACACGCAGTCCACCTAATGGTAAGTGGATGCTGTGGGTCATATACAACTATATCTCGTTCCAAACTCAAAATGCGGAAATGCATTGTATGATGACTAAAATGGAATCCCCCATTACCAGAAATTAGAGTCTCTAGTTTTTGACATTTACCTTAAGAAACAAAGTAGAATAATTACCGCAGTTTCTTACAATAATAATAAAGAGAATTTTAAGAATTTCATCGCTTTACTTTCGTTTTGATTACCGATGTTTCAAGAAAATTTACGGTACTATTTTACGTTGATATTTTATAGACATAATACGATTTTCTCTAATGCCGTGTATTGACGGCGTAATAAAATCCACTACCCCATGTGTAGTGAGTTGCAAGAGAGGTGCTATACGTCTCCTGCAACCCACCTTAGTAATGGAAACTCAAAATCTAATACTGTGGTTGAAGTTGTTTGAATTTAAATTTGCTTAATTGCGCATAAAGAAATAAAATGATATGTCCTGCCCATTAGGTGCTCGTCCAATCGGGCTGGATGTACAGTTTATTTCTTTACTCGGAATTAATCAAATTCAGTTCTAAGCATTCAATATATGTAATGTATATAATTGAAACTATAGTTGCCAACCCACCTACCTAGAAAAGGGGATTATAGAGATGCCAATGTTTAGCAATGAATTTTAAAGGAGGTAAGGCCAAACGTTGAATGAACACGAATACTTTATAATGAATACATACATAAATACATAAACACTCACGCCTGTCACCCAAAGGGGTAGGCAGAGACTACGGACTTCCATTTGGCACGATCCTGACATACCTCTTTCGCCTCCTTTACATCCATATATCTACGCATACATGCTCGTCGGTTAAGGGTACTTTTAATGTGGCCCATTTTCAAAATATCGCCAATTTGGTCGATAAACTTTCTTCTAGCGCGACCCATTCCAACTCTGCCGTTCACATCTGCCATATAAATTTGCTTTGTCTAAATTTCCTTACTCATTCTTTCTACGTGACCAAACCACCTAAGCATTCCTTTCTTAATCCTGGTCACAACATCATCTTGCACAACATCATATAACGAATGTAATTTGAAAAGTAACTTTACAGATATGGTCGTTTTTTATTTTAACCTATTTTTAATTCCCGACGTTTCGATAATAGGTAATTATGTAGCTATTTGACGTCGATATTCTGGGAAACGTACTTACATAGTAAGCGTAATATTTGTGCGATCTCCGAAGGCACCATTGATATTTTGAGTAAAATTTTGGTGATCCCTCATGATCACGTGCTCAGCGGTTAAGACACCCATACGTTAGAAAATCCATTACCTCGTTTCGTCGTAAGAGGCACAAATGTAGAGTATTCTATTTCTATTCATTTTCTTTAAAAATAATGTTACCTCTACACTATGATTTTCTCTTGTATAGTGGTGGCAGTTTACATACATAAATTGCACAAGGACAAACATCCAGACCCTGAAATTTTTTTTGTAGGCCATACAAATACTTGTTCCGTGCGAACTCAACTAAGCTTCGCGTAGTGTAGGTATATTCTTTGACTAAGCTAAGCCACTGCGCTACGGAGTCGTCAGAGAGATTTAAAAGCTACTCAATAAATATGTTTTCGTTCTTCTAATATTTTAAATGTATAGAATTTGCTAAAATCTAAAATAATTTGTAGTATGGTAACCCTACTCACAATATGGCTATCATTGCCACGCGACAATTGGAGCGTTGTTAATCATTAACGATAACCAATTAAATTGATCTGACTACGATAGGGGGCAATGAACTGTAGAGAATACTCGTGCATATTTACGAGTGAGCATGATTTACCTCGTCACAGTTGCGGTATTCATGTGGTCTAATGAATGTCGTATATATAATTATTTAGTCAGTTTTGTGCGTAACTCATATTTTATCATCGTCATATTGTGCGAGGAAAGCAATCGATGTCTCAGTAGCGCATGGCTGAGCGTCCGTCCGGGATTTCCGAATAACATACGGAAAAAATGCACGAAAAAAATCTACAAATACCTGCGTAAATCATATATGTAAAACGGCTCCACGATGTAAAGAAAAAATCTATGTAACGTGGATAGAAAAAACAAAACCATTCTCTCACCTTAACCAGACTATCCGCATTTATACGTGGTATAGCCATGCTGCAGTTATATTAGTAGTATAGTTATAGCACGAATGGGTCGGCTCGACCGGGGAAAGACCGCGCTCTCACAGAATACTAGCGTAAAATAGTAGCTTAATACTGCTGTGTTTCGTATGGTGAGTGTAGAGAACGGGAGACCATTTTTATTGAAAACGAGGCATTCCATCTTAGTCCTCACGGGTGACAACGTATCTGCATTTTGATTTGCAATCGAGGATAGATGTAGATGTCTATGGGCCGCAGCAACCACTTACCATCAGGTGGACTGTGTGCTCGTTTGTCACCCTATCCTACAAAAAAAAACATGTAGGTATATGTAATAAGACCAGAAACCAAAGAACGCAGGCAAAAAATAATAATTTAAAAATACGAGAAACTAGTTATTTTAATATAGTCCTGAAAAGATTTAGTTATTTCATATTTTAGTCAAATATTATATCATGTTTACGTTTGTGGCCGTGGAAGGAAAAGGGGAGATCTCCCACCGGGCAATGTGTTCTGCCCGGGGAGCGGCCAACACTCCGTGTGATAGTTCGGAGATGTTCTATATATCTATAATGATATATAGAACATATCTATATCATAATATCTATGATGATATATTTATGATGTTCTATATACAGTTTATGATTCGGAATGTTGATAGCGTGATTTAGGCTTCGGTGTGTTTCGCTTGCGGCGCGACGACAGCGCCGCCACATCACCCCCCTGCTCAGACCGGAAGTCGATAGTGCAGCCTCGTTGCCGACGAATGTGCAAGTGCCAGGAGATTGCCTTGTAGTCTGCGGTGATTCGAGAAGAAGGCAAGTAATCTGCGGGAGTGCCGTGAAGCAGAGGCGAGCAGTAAGGCTCAGAGCCGTGCCGAACACTCTATAGAGAGTAGCTTGAAGGAACAGGAAGCATTATTATTCCAGTGCTGCGATGAACCTTGTGAAGCTAGATGGCTTGCAGGATATGAAGACTGCAGACGATATCCACTCGGGAGCGAATGGGTGGGTGGGGTATTTTATGACGATGATGAAAGCTTGAAGTTTTCCGAAGGTTGTTGGCTGCGTGTCGTGTGTTCAGATCACGTCGGGTGGTCACTACTGTGGCCGTAGAAGGAAAAGGAAAAACACTCCGTGTGATAGTTTTTTTTTTTTTTGCGCCCGAAGCAATTAAAGGGCTACCCTATAAGTAGGGAGGCGGAAAATGCATTACGCATACCACGATAGCCGGTCTATCGTGGTTATGAGGGACTCACATCCTACCGGGGAACCTAAGTGATACCCTCTAAAAACCGCCTTTAGGGACTGGCAACTGGCTGATTAAGCTTTATTGTGCCGTATCGTGAGCGACCTTCTTTTGGGAAAAGAGGGCGCAGGCGGCTACGCGCCGCTGAGTGAGTGCCTACGAAGGCAAATTAATTATGAATAAATAATTTAATTAGATTTGGCCTGAGCCGCCAGGAGGCAGTTCAGGTCGTTTGATAGTTTAATAGGCGGGTCCGAGTGAGAGTTTCTCGGCCTGCGGACCCGATAGCGAGAGGGGGGTGGGGCTGCATAAGTAGCTGCCTCACGAATTAAATGGTTGGAGTGCGACTCTGAGGCTTTGAAGAAGTTCTTAGAGAGTTTTTTTGAGAAATTGTTGAATTGTGGGGAGCTCTAGGTCCCGATGAAGGTCGGCATTACGGACGTACCAAGGTGCGTTCGCAGCTCGACGACAGAAAAGGTTTTGAACTATTTGGAGTTCATTAATAATTTTAGGGTCGGTGTGGGCAAAAACGGGGCCCGCGTAGGACATGACTGGTCGTATACAGACCTTATAAAGAGTACGCTTGTTTCTAAGGGACATTTTACTGTGCCGGCCCAACATACTGTTGAGCCTACTCAGATAAAAACGTGCGTGACGGGTTACTCTTTTGACGTGGGGCCTGAAAGTGAGCCCTGTGTCCAGAGTGACACCTAAATATTTGGTAGTCATATGCCAGGGGACAGGGGTCCCTAGCATACGTATTGGTGGAGTGTTTTTGAGACGGCGTCGTTTATAATTGAAGTGAACGGCGGAGCTCTTCTCAGGGTTCACATCGATGCGCCATTTTTTGAACCAAGCTCCTAGGTCGCCAACTGACTTTTCAACCTTGTTCCGTATGAAAGGTACTCTTCTCCGGGTTCACATCGATGCGCCATTTTTTGAACCAAGCTCCTAGTTCGCCAACTGACTTTTAAACCTTGTTCCGTATGAAAGGTAGCGAGATACCTTTGCAGCAGATAGCAGTGTCGTCTGCGAAGAGGGAGAGCTGAACACCTTTAGACGGGATGGGAATGTCGTTGGTGAACAGGATGTACAGCAGAGGAGCAAGTACTGAGCCCTGAGGGACACCAGCTTTGATAGGGCGCTGTGAAGATAGCGTGCCTTCGTGTCTAAAACGAAAGGTACGATGCTTTAAGTAAGAGGCCACGAGACGTACTAGACGATCGGGGAGACCTATTTTGTACAGCTTGTAGATAAGGCCTGTATGCCAGACTCTATCGAAGGCTTTGGCTATGTCGAAAAAGACCGCGATGGTCTTATGACGACGAGGATAAAAACCGCTGAGGATATATTCCACAATACGGTGAACTTGTTGGGGACATAAGTGTGATAGTTCGGAGATGTTCTATATACACTATTTATGATTCGGAATGTTGATAGCATGATTCAGGCTTCGGTGTGTTTCGCTTGCGGCGCGAAGACAGCGCCGCCACACGTTCAACAGTGAACTGTTGATGTGCTGTAATGATGAAGATAATGTTGATTACATTAACAGCAATTTCGTAATTTTTGACGTAACTTGCTGCTAAGAAATTGCATTAGAAATGTATTTTAATAAAATTTTATGCATTATTTTAAAACTTTTAGATGTTTCATAGTGATTATGTAACGAGTTCGAAGACCTTAAGTAGCAATAGTATAGCTATAAACTACTTTTGTTGAGATGTCAATCGCTCACGAAGAAGTACCGTTGAAAATCTATTCAATTTAAACTGGGAGATAGTGGCCCTATCGAATAACGATTATTGCAATCTTTATGTACCGTGACGGCTACCACTTTAGTAAAGCTTAAATGTCTTGTTACAAAACAGTTTATTGATAGTCCAGAGTTTAAGCTGTGTTCAAGAATATTTTAACTAAAGAGGATCCTTGGCAGCGGCACCACAGTCTTCGCGAAATTTGACCATTGATAACAAATTCCATAAATTTTGAATATTTTTACGGAATTTCTTACTATATATGTATATGTATACTACGGTACTAAATATTAACTACCTTTTATAATACGGTGGTAAGCGTTTATGATATTTTAGAAAATATTACACACTATAAGTACGTACAGGTAATATGGTCATCCGGTTAATATGGTCACTTTTTAATTACGCAAAAACTACAGCCATGTTTGCACAGATGGCTCTGTGATATAACTCTTCATCTGTCAATCAAATAATAAAGAGGCAAAAGGGTGCTGCTCATCAAACTCGACGTCATTTTGACAGTTGATATTATAGCAAACATTTTAGTCGGTGTGAGTATTGTGTAGTGTAGTTTATATAGTAGTTATAGTAGTTTTTTTAATTGATTTTTCGAAGTGTTTCCTTTAATTATTGTCAAAGCTTGTTTGCTATTATTGTCTTAAATATTAGTTATAGTGTGCTTGTGTTTCTGTTTCTGTACTCCTCACAGTAATCTAAATAATATTATTTAGATTTCTGTGGTCCTCCTCGTAGTTTTGGTTTTTTAGGCCAGCAAAGCTTGGCCATATTACCCTCACGTACCCTACATCTGCTTTTTATGTTCGCCCGTAAAAGTCCATATTGGACATGGGTCTAAGCCGCGGATTTGCCTTTATAGTCAAGCTTGGCTGATTCACGGGCGCAGTAGGCACTAGACGTCTTTTTGACGCTGCAGTTGACTTTAATAAGCTGTAACCTTAGACCATTCAACCGGCTGTAACGGTGACGGTAACGGTAACCTATATAAGATAAATAAAAACTCAGTATTAAAATTCGATATTCTTCATTCCATGACTTAGTCTGCTATAAAGAATATATTGTGGTTGGAGCTTACTTTTAAGGAAATGCTTTGCTCGCACGGGTGCGATTCTAGAGTGTGGTCACATGAGTAGATACCGTTTATCTACTCATATAGTGTGGTGCTTAGATAGCTTTACAACTGGCTCGAAAAACACCTACGTTAGTACAATCCTTCACTGCTTAGCCCTTTATATTCAATGAATTGAAGGAGTTGTTTAGTTGTGAGCATTTTCACTTCTTCTAGGCTAACTCTGTGCTACTGTTTGACCACAGATTTTTAAGTGTTTAACATTGACCTAAGAGTAATACCATTCATTATTAAAAGTGTACTTGCTCTGAGACATTGGCAATATGAACGTGTTTGACATTGACAGTATGAACTCAAATAATGTATGTTTTATTTTATTTATTTTACTGTAGGTTCTCATTTATATAATATTTATATATATAAATATTAAACATTGATATCATAAAATGGAATTTAAACAAAAAAAATATAGAAAATTCGATAGTTGAAAAATATTCTAATAGTTGTTTATTTTTAAGGCAAATACAATTTAAATAAAAAAATTTTAGTGTAGCAAACACTTAATTACCTAATTGGAAACTACAATTTTTTTAAATACATAGAAACAGGACTTGTCTGTGGTAAATTTTATATTTAGCAACACTACACCGGTGTGGCAGACGGCAGACGGCGTGGCGCCACTCCTGCACGCCACTGGGCCATCGCGGCATCGCAAAATGGTTCTCGTCTACATCTTACGCAACATGCAATGACCATTAAACCGTGATTTTGTAAGCTACCTGGTTGTATAACGTATAATGACGGTTTATGTTCTAAGTTGAGCGTGCTTTTAAAATAAAATCTGGCTTGATGTCTTCATGACTAAAAAAGTAAAGTAACAACTTACATAATTATATAGTGAGCAAAAAAACTTGCCTCGGCACAGGCCTGATACCTTCCGAACGTAAAAGTCAATGCTGGACATAGGAGGCCCAATTCCCATTGCAGAGAGATTTTGGTCTTAATCACGCTTGGCAGGCAAATCGAGGATCGAGTATAATAAGACGCTTTGCACCTCTATCGCTGGTTCCTGCGGTCGGTCAGTCTGGGTACTTTACGTCTTTTTTATAGAATAACGGTGACAAACGAGCACACAGTCCACCTGATGGTAAGTGGATGCTGTAGCCCATAGACATCTACATTTATCATCGATTAAGAATTAAAACGCGAATGAGTTGTCACCCCCGATGACTAAAATGGAATGCCTCGTTTCCAGTAAAAAAGGGTCTCCGGATCTCTACACTCACCATACGAAATACAGCAGTATTAAGCTGTTACTTTACGCTGGTGTTCTGTGAGCGCGTGGTCCTTCCCCGGTCGAGCCGACTCATTCGGGCTACAACCATAATATAGCTGCAGCGTGGCTCCTGTTGTAAACAAGATAATTATACCGTCATCTATAGGAAACAATAATCTGATCTTTATTAAATATCCCATAATTACCTCTTACGACAACCAGGGCACGAATTGTATGTGTGTAGTAAATAATGAATAATATGTTCTATTCCAGGATCCATGGATCTACAGTAAAGAAATATACAAGAATATAATATTTTTAAAGTTTTTTGAGAATTTCGCTTTTTAACCATTTACTGCTAGATATAGATACTTTTCATAGCGGAAAGAATGTTTCGTAATCATCTGATGATGAATATGCCAAGTGAATTGCCGCTCACATAAATGCTGTGGTTTCACACATCGTGAAGACTTCGTTCAACAAAACATCGTCTTCGGCCTATGCCGAATAACGTAACTTGAAAGTTACGTCCCCACGAAGTTTTACCAGGACATCAAACTCCAAGGAACAAAATGAATTTCAAATAACTGCTTGTTACTCGTAGATTTAGACAACCGACTTTCGACGAAAGGAGTAGGTTCCCAATTCGACAGTATTTTTTATGTGTCTGTGTTTTCTATGTGTTCTCAGAACCTTTTTCTAGGTTTACCGATTTTAATGATTCGTTGTTTATTTAAAAGTAGTTTTTGAGTTATCCTTAATAATGTGTATATAATTGACTTCGACTATATTGATGATATTCTTGTTTTATTTATATTGAAGTCGGTTGTACAAAATTTTAATTTCACCACTTGTATTCTCTTACAAGCATCAAAGATGTAATTTTTTTCTTGTGACCCAGTTATGTCGTGTATAGTTTTAAAATTTTATCTTTATTGAACACAAGTAATATACCAACTAAAGTGTGGCTACGCGAGTAAAGTTCATCGCGATAAAATCCTTTGATGTGTGTGGCTCACCGACAGCGGAACGAAGTGTCAACTTGGCTACATAAATCGCGATAACTCGAATATTCGTAGTATTAATTAAAAATCATCATTATATTATATACATGGTTATTTAGCAATAACCGGCCAATTTTGAAGCTTCAGAATAAATAATATAGGCAAATGGTAAAGAAAACTTCATGAAAAAATCTCAAACATTCTGTCCTTTTTATCTCTTAAGTTCAAAATGCGTGGTGATGCATTATTTTAACTAATTTTACTGCGCACGTACATATTCGTAAGGGTAAAACGTTGTTGCCCATTAATCACATTCAAATTGGGATAATTTCAAATAAAAGTAGAAGCCTTATTTACTCGTATTTTCAAAAACTGAAATAGTGGTATATCATAATTTATACATTTTAATTTATGTTTAAAATTTGGCTAGTCTTTAAAAAATAACCCCATATTTATTGCAGTCTTTAAATTTATATTTATAAAGTTTAATGGCTCGTCGTAAGTATGTAAAATAATGTCTTTAGGCCGCATTAATAAGCAGATGAAAGGTTAAAATAGTAATTATAGAAAATCAAGCTGCCTTAAAAAGTATACTGAAAAGAAAAATATATAAGTACCCTATATCACTTCCATAACTAAAACCAATATTTAACGTCACCCTATACATCTTAAAATTTACCAAGCCACTTAGGATACTGAGCGTGTTAAAGAAATATACATACATAAATACGTACGTTTCCTCGAAAAGTACTACCCTTGTTCTATTGAAGTCGGGTAAAAATCCCATTCTTCTGATTGCCAGATCTGAATATATGCTGCATGTGACGACCACTTTGCTTCCTTCCTTTATAACCTTTCAATGTAAACAGTTTATTAAATTGCGAAATTGACACCATCATTAATAAATAATAGGTACATGATAAAGTCTGAATTTGCTACATACAGTAACGTCCCAAACTTGGGATGATACTATTTTGTACGGATTTTATTACCTACGTTTATTTTACCTTATTATTTACAGTCTATTAAGGGGAAATATAATCTCAAATGGCTTAGCAAGATCCTTCGTTATGCCGAAAATATTGCAGCATTAATTTTGAAATAAATATATGGTAAAGTTGAGGATTAATGTTAAGGATTATGTTAGACGAAAACACGATTCCGTAAAATTTTCTCGATAAAAAAAAAATCCAAAGTTACCTCCAAAATAAACAACAAACCGCTGTTATTCATAAAATACTTTAAGTAAGATCATGAAACTTTGCATACTAACTGAACTAACTATAAAGCAGTGCTTATGTTATTTACTTTTTTCAAAATACCATTATTTTCACTGTAAAAAGAAATTACCTAAACTATCGGCCTTTTGAAGCGTGATTCCTGCCGCACGGTCACTCCGCTTCGGCCTTTGAACGGGGAGGTTGTGTCGCTTACGATCAGAATACATTACGCAACAGGACGACGTAAAATTAAAATGGGAAAGAACCGTGATAAAAATAAGAAGCGACTGGCTTGGCGTTAAGAAACAGGCATAAATATGATAAACCTAATGAAATAAGTGTCTAACGACCTTTCTACTTACAGTATTAGTGATTACAAACATATCGGTACATAGCATACGACGCGCGGGGAAGTGGGGGCGAAATTAGAATTTGAGCTGACTTACTCTATCCCCTTAAAGTTCACTGCTGAACATAGACCTCCTCCATAGGTTGCCTCATAGGAGGGATATTTTATATAGTTGCCATGCTTGGCAAACTAATTGGCAACCGCAGTTTTTTTTATTTTTAGTCGCTATTAGGAGGTCACTGCTATCCATCTCCTGATTTGTTTCACTATATCGCCTCTTACCTAAGTTGTTTTACCTATAAAATATCTTTGCCTCTTACGGCTCACGGGATGATATGGGGTAGTGGATATTCTAACGTCACTACACTGTAACTTATTACACTGTAATTTTTACTTATTACATAAAGATGGCTCCGCAGTGGCTTAACATTGAATTGCGGCGCTGGGGTCGCGAGTTCAATTCCCACACGGAACAAGTATGTTTTTGAATGGTCTACAAATTATTGTACCGGGTCTGGTTGTTTGTCTGTGTGCAATTTATGTTTATAAGCTCCTTCCACGATACATGGGAAAATCTCAGTGTAGGGGTAACCCTTTTAAAAAAAAAATTACCCGAATTTTGATAGCTTTACTGCGCTCATGATCACCGCGAACTGAGGTGTTTGACTCTTGAAGTCATAGTTATTAGGGCTACTTTAAGCTTTCAATTACCAATCTTAGTTCAATCTAGGCATCGACTTATTGTATATTAAAGTCGTGCTGTGGCATGCTTGACTTTGGTATTTGGTATTTATTTGCTAGATGGCACCACCCTGATTTATTTTGGGATTTTTGGATTGATATTGGTTTTAGATGACCAGTGATGACCTACGGAACCGAGAGGTGGTCCTTCACTGCTGGCCGTATGAGGACGCTCAAAGTCGCTCAGCGAGCTATGTATAGGGCTATGCTCGGTGTTTCTCTTCGTGATAAACTTAGAAATGAGGATATCCGCAGTAGAACCAGAGTGACCGACATAGCCCAACGGATTCGTAAGCTGAAGTGGCAATGGGCCGGCCATATAGCTCGAAGAACCGACAACCGTTGGGAAAAAAGGTTCCCGAGTGGCAGCCTCGTATCGGTAGGCGAGGTGTAGGGCGACCCCCCACTAGATGGAGTGACGACCCGGTAAGACATGCAGGAAGTCGATGGATGCAGGTGGCTCAGGATCGTGCTTTGTGGCATACCTTGGCCTATGTTCAGCAGTGGACTTGTGAAGGGCTGTAATGATGATGATGATTGGTTTTAGACTATTTTTAAATTCCAAAAGCTTCGCAAATTATTCTTGAAAGCAATGGAACTTTTGAGAGGATTTGTGGTCATTTATTATTTATTTTAAAACATTTTACTACATTTACACATTACTACATTTTAAAACAAAATAATACCTACTGTCAATATCTGCTGTCGTGCGTCGACACTACTTATTAAATATTATTCTACATGTGCATAAGTTAACCTCTTTACACGACTACTGTAGTCAAACAGCGATCTTACAATCCATATCCTTAAATATTAGGCTACTGTCACTTAAAAAGCATTTCTCAGAAATTAAATGGTAATTTCTTAGATTGGAGAGAGTCCAAAAGCGCTTTCTCTTTTAATATCTCACAGAAGATAATTTTTAACTATCACAAATGTACTTTCACCCAGTTATGTTAAGTAATTCACTTTAACCAAGATAATTTATATTCATTTGTGTCACTTTTTTTAAGTGCTCAATATAAAGTTTGACAAATTAAGCTTTCAAATTCGAAAAGCTCACTCCCAAATCAATCATAGGTACGTTGAATTAAGAAATTTATGTCTGTTTACACATGTTATATATATTTTGTTTGTCGTGAAGTGCTGGTGTAAAAATACCCACTACCTCGTAACAAATCAGGAGATGGGCAGCGTCGTCCTCTGAATATCGATTAAAAATAAAAAATCTACCGTTGCCAACCGACTTGCCAAACGTGGCAACTTGGAAAATATCCCCCTCATGAGGCAATCCATGTGGGAGGCCTATGATCAGCAATAGACTTTAATAGGATGTAAAGGTGACGGTAACGGTAGACATGTTGTGACTAAGTAACATACGAACAAACAATCCATGTGTGGCAATGGAAATCGAATTGTGCAGCCTATAGACATCTACAATTATGCTTGATTGAGGATTAAAAGAACAGGACAAGCATCAGCACCGTGCTTTGTGGCATTCCTTGAGGGAAGACTACGTTCAGCAGTGGACTTGTGAATGGCTGTAATGATGATGATGATGATGAATCAAAATGCTGATGCGTTGTAACCTCTAATATCTTTCTATTTTAATAAAAGTAAAGTAAAGTAAAGTAAAGTTACAGCCTATATACGTCCCACTGCTGGGCACAGGCATCCTCTCATTTCTGAGAGGGTATTAGGGCAAGGAAGTGTCCGCCACTCTGCCCCAATATGCGTGTTGGCGAACTACACATGTCTTCGAAGTTTTTTTTTTCTTATTTCTCAGACATGCAGGTTTCCTCACGATGTTTTCCTTCACTGCCGAGCACGTGGTAAATCATCACTTAAAATTGCAATTAACAATTTCATTGGTGCCGGCGGGGATCGAACCTGGTTTGCTCGCGTACTGTGAAATTTACAGCGAGCGCTATCCATCTGAGCTACCGCGGCTCTTATATCTCTATTTTAATATTGTGCCTAAAAGGACTAAATGACTGAATGCTTTTTTAGATCGTTACCATTAATTTTAAAAGAGTGTTAAAGTTTTATACCATACCATAAACAACAATATAATGCAATTACTTTTTACCAATACTCTGCGATAGCATGCTGTAGACATAATACAATTACAGTATTGATTTCAGTTTAAATTTTAAGATTTCAAAGTAGAAGTTCAAGCAACAACTTACACTATTAAAATTTCATAAGGTTAAGATATTCGAGTATAAGAGTTACCAAGATATGTTATCTAATACTATGTGTACGTCTACGTGGCAAAGCCATGCTGCAGCGATATTATAGTTGCAGCACAAATGGGTCAGCTTTACCGGGAAGGACTACGCTCTCATAGAACAGCAGCGTAAAATAGCAGCTTAATGCTGCTGCGTTTACTATGGTGAGTGTAGAGATCCAGTGACCATTTTACTGGAAATGAAACATTCCATCTTAGTCCCCAGGGGTGACATCGAATCTTAATCGAGGATAAATTTACATGTCTATGTATCATCATCCACTTACCATCAAGTGGACTGTGTGCTCGTTTATCACCCATATTCTAAAAAAAAGCTTGGCTATAACATAAAAAATGTACACTGGCAATACATACAGTTAATGCAGCATAATTCTCTACGTCTGTTTATTTGAAAGCAAATAAATAAAAATAACGAATCACAAAGTTTACCCCTATAAAAGTTAAAGGCCTACTCTAGGATCCAACTTATGGTGAAATGAAGTTCGGTACGAACGAACACTTTCACAAATGTTATGTAAAAACAAAAGTTAAATTTTTAGATAAGCATAAAAGATATCTATATCTTAGGAATACGGCGACTTGGATATATTAACATATAGAGATTAGATAAATAAGATGGATGTCTCGAACTGTTTGACATTTTGTCGAATAAACTTGAACTAAAAAATAAAAATATAAATTTCTTCGCAACCTTTCGCCAAACAAATACAATGATGTGTCTTACCTGGATTGAAGAGCACCTCCCGCCCTCCCTTAATTGCATGCACTAACTCCGTCACCACTAATCCCAGCACCACTACTCCCAACTACATTACCCGAAGATGCCTCGTGTAGAGGCGAAACACGTATCGTATTATCGTCGATGGTGTGTCTTGCCTGGAATAGTGGTGTTGGGAGTAGTGGTGCTGGGAGTAGTGGTGACGGAGTTAGTGCATGCAATTGAGGGAGGGCGGGAGGTGCTCTTCAATCCAGGTCGGACACATCATTGTATTTGTTTGGCGGAAGGTTGCGAAGAAATTCATATTTTTATTTTTTATTATAATGGATTTCCGCAAAGTAACGCCTGATTCTATCAATTATCTTAAACTTGAACTGCAGTGCTGTAATGGATTGGTGTGAATTTATTGATTTAGGTCTTATATTTTTTTATATATAGGTATATTTTTTATAGTATAGGATATACAAGCACACAGTCCACCTGATGGTAAATGGTTGCTGAGGCCTCGCTGCGGCTCGATTACAAATCAAAATGCAATGTCACCCGTGAGGACTAAGATGGAATGCCTCGTTTCCAGTAAAAAGGGTCTCCGGTTCTTTACACTCACCATACGAAACACAGCAGCATTATGCTAATATTTCACGCTGGTATTCTGTGAGAGCGTCGTCCTTCCCCGGTCGAGTCGACCCATTCGTACTACAACTATACTACTAATATAACTGCAGCATAGCTCTACCACGTATAATATAGACGTACGTACCACGTATATTATAGGATAAAGGTGACTAACGAGCACCATGTTTATAATTAAAATATTATCACCATCATCATCATCTACACAGCATATAAAACTCCACTGCTGAACATAGGCCTCCCCCATAAATTGCCTCATAGGGTTTTTTCCATAGTTGACACGCTTGGCAGGCGGGTTAGCAACCGCAGTTTTTTATTATTTTGAGTTGTGATCAGGAATATGCCGATCCCCATCACCTGTTTCAATTTCCCTCTATCGCCTCTTACAACCACCACGGGACGATATGGGGTAGTGGATACTTTTACATCACCACTACACGGCTTGGCACGGCACATATTTCATTATCCGTGCAGCAGTTGCTTAGCAATGAGTTAAAGCTACAGAAATATTTTGTCTTGTTATTACGACTTCTGTGGTTACAGAGCCGCGGGTTCGAATCCCGTACGAAACAAGTATTTGTATGGCCTACAAATAATTCTTCCGGGTCCTGGATGTATGTCCTTGTGAAATTTATGTTTGTAAACTGTCCCCACGATACAGGGGAAAGTCCTAGTGTGGGAGGTAACGTTTAAAAAAAATAAAACAATATTATGTTACATTATTAAATTGTTAGAAAAAATAATGTTAATATTGAATTTTAAAATCAGTCATTGAATGAACCAGTATTATCGTCACATGTTAATACAAGTCAATTTACCCTACCAGGTTGTCAGCTAAAGACAAACAGCGTTTATATCATTTCAACTTACGTAATCGTAAATTGTTTCATAGGGACAAATAAATAGAAGGTATGCCATCAATATAGTCTTGTACTGTACAATGTAACTGCTTACTCTATTGCTAATTAATTTGAAATTTTTCTTCATTTTAGGTTTATGTTAAATGTAGTTGATACGTTATTACCGTAATTTTTTTGAGATAATACTATATTCGAGGTTCGAAATTGCTGAATGATAACATTTATCTCATAATGACACTATATGGCCTTTAAAATATTTAGTATTTTATGCATGCTCTAGTATCATCTCGGCAATTATATAGCGCAAAAGAAAGACGTTGTGGAGTATGCTGACTATAGCAAAATACAATGAAATTAACAGTACAAAATTTCGACGATAAAGGCTTAACTAAAAATCCATTCAAACTTTTTACACATTGTTTATGGATGCTGCAGCGTATGGCACAGCATAAATTGGTCGACTCTACCGGGAAATGCACTCGAACATAATACTGATATGTTCCGTGTGGAGAGTTCCGTAGAGAACCAGGTATTGTTTTTACTGTTAACGAGTTTTAGTTATCAGGGGGACAACGTCTGCATCAAATGCATCTCAGCATCTACTAACCATCAATTGACCTGTGTGTTCGTTTTCTTACTTTCGTGACCCTTACTTCTACAAGACTCCTGACGAAATTGACGGCGATCGATCATAACTACAAACCACTACGAACAGATGGCTTTGATAACTTCAATTTACCTAGAAAAAAGATTGAGTACCCTTACTTTGCGAAAGCTGCTCCATAGTTTAATCATCATTATCATTATTATAGCCCTTCACCAGTCAACTGGTGAAAATAGGCCTTCCCCAAAGAATGTCACAAAGCACGGTCCTGAGCCACCCGCATCCTGGAGTTTCATCATCATCATTACAAGTCCACTGCTGAATATAGGCCTCCCCCAAGGAATGCCATGCATTCATCGACTTCCTGCATGTCTAACTAGGTTGTCACTTCATCCAGTAGGGGGTCGCCGTACACGTCGCCTACCGGTACGAAGCTGCCACTCGAGAACCTTTTGTCCCCATCGGTTGACGATTCTTCTAGCTCCGGCCCATTACCACTTCAACTTATAGTTTCATGCCTGCAGATAGAATTTGCACTGAAACTAATGTTGATAGAATAATAAGACTATATTTGTTATTGCTTGATTGAAAAAAAGTAATGAGAAAGTTTGATATACGTGTACTCATTGTTAAGGATTACTTTTCGTTTGCCACTTTAATAAATTTAGTAAGAACAGCGATTGTTCCCGACACAAATCATTCTCTACAAAATCGTAATTACATCAAATGCGTTTGAAAAAAGAAGTTGCAAGTTGCCGTCGTGGCGGCAACGCGGCACGAGCGGCACGAAACATCAACGTTTATGGAGTGAATGTTACAAAAGACTTTGACTGCCTCGTTGGTCTAGTGGTTGTAGTAGTATGACTGCTGATCGTGAGGTCCTGGGTTCGAATCCCGGGTCGGGCCAAAAAACAATTATAAAATTTTTTTTGTCTAGAAATTCTCAGTAACTCCCCGGAGTCAGGATGTTGGCGGTGTCTCACCCCCGTGCCTCGGAAAGCACGTAAAGCCATTGGTCCTGCGCCTGATCTCTCTGCGGTCGTGTCGGTTTACCGTCCCATCGGATTATGAGAGTGAGGGAATAGCGAGTGCACCTGTGCTTGCGCATACACTTGGGCACTATAATCATGTCCTGCGTCGGTGGCTAGCTTCCATTGAGGCAGGCCGCCGTGGCCGAATAATGTCCTCCAGGACATTATTATTACTACACTATAAAGAACGCACAACCTATTATTGGCTTGCCCGCTTCCGTTCTGGAAATTTCGAGAACGTTAACAATGACGAAATTAAAGGCGATTGTGGAAGATGTCCTAGTCAATCTACGGTCGACATAGCAACAGCTTTCGACGTTAGCATCAAAACAATATTGGTCCATTTGAGTCATATTGGCAAGGTAAAAGCTTGAAAAATGGGTGCTCCATGAACTCAATGATCGCCACAGTGAACACAAGTGAAGAAAGGAATTTTGAACCGCATTGTTACCTGCGACGAAAATTAATTTTGTTAGACAATCGCAAGCGCTCAGCAAATTGATTAGATCCTAGTTCAGCACCTAAACAATGCCCTAAACAAAAGTTTTTAGGGCATTGTTTAGGTGCTGAACTTTTTTTATTATCTTATTTCATTGGTGCCAGCTTACATTAAGCCCGAGTACTTCGCCTCTGCAAACTTTATGTCGATTGCGAGCAAGAATAAAACCATTGACTTTGCTCCCAAGTCGTGTACGTTTTTTTTTTAAATTTGAACTGAATCGTAGCTGTTGTCATTTCGAATTGATATGTTTAAATATATCAAAATAAAGATATTCTATAAGCCCAGAATAACAACTACAAGATTTTCCCCTTTATTACATGGAAACGTAACCATTTGTAAACTTGTAATAACTCTTGTCCTGATATTGATCATCCTTGTACTATTTTTATTTTAAGGTAAAATTTACTATATTTCGTCACAATACTGTGTAACATGTATAATAATATGTATTATTATACACATAACCACTCTAATAATATGTATTTTATTATTCTAAGACTGTATTTTCACCATGTTTTAAATAATACAAACTATCTTAGGAAGCAGGTAGCAAGGAGGTAATCTTGTTTGCGCCATTCAAATTGCTCGCAGTTGCACAAATATGCACAATAATAAAACTACTCCTTTTATAATGATTTAAACTATTATAAAAAAGCGTGTGACTTACAAATCAAGTTAAAATTAATTTAAACTAGAACAAATACAGAAAATGGTTTATTTAATGTGCTTGCCTTGCTTGTTCCGTGAACAAACTTTAGTTAATACTCGTATCTAGGCACGTAGTTATCATACATACTTATTCAGTTTTGCTTAAGTTTGCGTCTGATTAGTAAATTTAATTTATAAAACTATTTAGTCATTAATTACAATCCATCATAGCTAAATATATGCCTCCCATCCTACTGAGGCATTTTATTTGAGAGGCTCTTCAAACTGCTACATAGTTTTTTTTCTGTCACGGACTCCATTTGGATTGCAATCACTCACCCACTTATTTCTACCACATCTACTGCATTCCAGTATGAAGGGAGCCCTTATAATTACAAGTTGTGAGATATCACAAATTAGTTTCAAGTGGTAACTACATGTCTGTGGCAACTTTTACCAACCTTACATAAAAGTGTTTGCTACCAAAGCAGGGATCACAATGGACTGCGTTACTTACCATTAGGTGAATCGTTTGTAACTCTAACCACGAAACTAAAACGTATATGTAATATATCTAAAAATTTAAGAAGAATTAAGTTATTGTAATGAAACAAAATATATTTTGTAGTTGGTAGAGTCCACCGTGCTGCCATAATGCGGGTTAGCGGACATAACTTGATATAAGCAATTTAGATACACGAGTAAGATACCGAAAAGAGACTGCGCGCTTGTTTTTTTTTTTTTTGGCAGATTTACCACGTGCTCGAGAGTGAAAGAAACTAAAGTGAGGAAGCCTGCTCGTTTGAGGAATAAAAACATTACAGACATGTGAGTCTTCTAACACTCAGCGTCAAATCAAAAAGGATAGAATAATCGGGCCCTCACAAAAATCATTTTCTTTGTGTAACCCCAAGAAGTCGTGCAGTATGCATGTAATGATGGACACAGTGCTAGGTATACGGATATTAGTTCTTATATCCTCACAATTCACAATTCACAATTCCTCACAATTGTTTTTATTTTCTTACCACAAAAGTACTTATAACAAAAGTAGCTAATGATACAATCTGCCCTGTGATTCAACTATGTGATGTTTTGAGGCCACCACTGGTATTCTAAACTATTTTTGGCAATAATGTACAACAACATTAGTTATTTTCTTATTAATATTCGTATGTGCTATGTAAATTTATATATAATAAAATGCTCATTGACCTACTACTTAATAGTAGGTCAGTGATAATACCTAATATCTGTCACCAAATTTTGTTATAATAATAATAATAATAATAATAATTCTTTATTTAAATCACAAGGTATTTTAACATAAATAAGTGGCTAGAGCCTCCCTTTAAGCACAGAGCGCCTGTAGTAGGAGGCTCCGCTCTTCCACAACTTCACAAACAAAATCTTATGAAATACTTTTAGACAACTAATATAAAAACGTGCATGCTTGTGTGGTGTGTGTGTGTGTGTGTGTGTGTGTGTGTGTGTGTGTGTGTGTGTGTGTGTGTGTGTGTGTGTGTGTGTGTGTGTGTGTGTGTGTGTGTGTGTGTGTGTGTGTGTGTGTGTGTGTATGTGTGTGCGTGCGTGAGTGCAAGCGTGCGTGCGTGTGTGTGTGCGTGCTGTACTTATTTGAGTATTCATATGAGCGACTTTTCAAGGAGAGACTCAATTTCCTCATAATCAAGTGGTTGTAGATACTTTTTTACTGCATTTTTACATTCGTAATGGGTCATTGTGTAAATTCCTACATGTTTATTAATTTTGTTGTATAATTCTGCTGCGCGTTTACTATACTGAACTCTAGCAAAAAACGTGTGAGTATTGGGAACTTGTGCTACTAATTCTTTTCTCCTCTTTTGTAAAATATTTGGATTAAAAGATAGGGACTTATGTTTCTTTAATATTGTGTGCAGTACATAAATTTTTCGTACTGATAATAACTGTGTTTCATTGTAAAGACTTGTAGTAGGATATCTTCTGTTTTTAAAATACATATTTTTAATTAAACCACGTTGCGCACGTTCCAAGTGGATAAATTTTGTTTTGCAAGCACCCCCCCCCCCCATATAGATATACAGTACCCCAAAACGGATTGTACCAAAGCTGTGTATATATCGTTTAATAATTTGTTTTGCATAAGTTCAGTGGACGCTTTTCTTGGCACCACATGTCTTAAGGTACGAAATATCCAATTTAATTTAGCAATTCTGTTAGATACATGTTCTATGTGAGAATACCATGACAATTTCTGGTCTATTATTACACCTAAATATTGTGTATATGTTACTTTATTTATAAATGGACAGTTATTATTAAAGGCGCAGTTATTTATGTTGTTACACGTATGAATCCTTATATTGAAATCTTCCGAGGGTTGCGTGCGTTTAGATATACTGAAACAGATATAATTAGTTTTTGCTGCATTAAGGGTCAGTAAATTCAAATTTAACCATTTTGCCACCTGGGCCATCCCAAATTCTGCCCTTTCCTTAACTTCTTGCCACGATTTACCTTTAAAGATAACTGCTGTATCATCAGCATACGAAATTATTTGTGCGTTTTCTATTTTTAAGTTGCACAAATCGTTTATGTAAAGCAGAAACAAGGAAGGCCCCAATATACTGCCCTGTGGCACACCATATGATATAGTTGCGTCGTCACTAATAAACTGGTCAACTTTTACACATTGATTTCTATTGGAGAGGTAGTCTCTAAAAAGTTTAAGGGCAGTACCTCTTACTCCGACTTTTTCCAGTTTATATAAGAGTAGGGGGACAGAAACCGTGTCAAACGCTTTCATGAGATCTAAGTACACAGTTAAGCATTTTTGACCTTTATCTAAGTCATCAACCACCAATGATGTCATACGAGCAACTGCATCCTCACTAGATTTGCCATGCCTAAAACCAAACTGATAAGGAGATAATATATTAAAAGAATTTAAATAATTAAGAAGTCGAATATTAATTAATTTTTCAAGTATTTTTGATATAGCTGGTAATATTGATATGGGCCTATAATTACTGATGTTGCCTCTGTCCCCTCCCTTAAATATTGGTACAATAGAAGATTTTTTTAGTTTCTCCGGGAAAACGCCTTTTTCAAAACATAGGTTAGTGAGGTGGGTGAAAATTGGTATCAGTTCGTTCTTGGCATACTTTAAAAATCTAGTGGAGATCCCGTCCCAACCAGGGGCACTATCAGTCTTTAAATTCATTAATATGCTCTCCACCTCACCTGTGTCCGTATTTAATAGTACAAAGGAATTAGACTGTGTAGGCAAGTTATGATGTTGTATGTTATGGCCGCTTGAATTTAGTTGTTGTGCTAATTTTTTACCAATATTGACAAAGTATTCATTAATATAGTTGATTGATCGCAATGGTTATGTTATGTTTTTAATATTCTTCCAAAGTAATTTATTATTTGAAACCGATTTTGCAAGTAATTCTCGTTCATATTTACGCTTTAGATGTTTTAAAAGTTATAGTATTGATATTTATAATATAATGAAGGCTTTTGTAATTTATATAACATTCAAGCTGTCATATTATTATAGAATCGAATGACGCTTGTCTCGGACATGAACAGTAGGATATTATGAGCTAGTAGCGCAGCCTTTATTAATAAAGTTGTACCGCTAAGTAAACAAGCCTTACATATTCGCCAGTTCTTTGATGTGTCTACATAAGAAAATCGTGACTGTTTATTTCACCACCACGTATTAATTTCAGTAAGTTGCAAATCACGCGTCAATCTCTTGTATTGTTGAGCAAATTTTAATATCACGACTGTGACGATCCTCGTGATGCATAGAAATATTCCTTGTCTAAATTTATGTGCATTTAGGTCTTATGACAAAAAGAAATGAAATACGAACGAATATAGTACGAAATCATTTTTCTGTAGTTAAATTTTGTGTACCAAAAAAAATCGTATAAAATTATAATTGTATAAGATACGGTCAAAATGGCTTATATGCGAAATTGTAAAAATCGGTTCCAACTGTCAAAGGAATAAATGCAGGCTTAGGAAATATGAACAATAGGGTGGAGAGCACTTGTATGGGATATTTTTTTTTGTGGAATATTGAAGTGGCGGATGTCGCAAAAGGTGCTGTGACACTAACATAACCCTCTCGTATAATATCATTTACACAAAATATAATTAGAATTACTGCCGCATAGCTCGCAAAGTTTTCGAAATATGCGAAAAAAAAAGGTATACTTTCTTGACATGCAAAATGGTTTTAAATAAATTGTTTTTCTTAAAAATGCCTTTATTCACATATGAACAAATCTCACTATGACATAAATTGCAAAAAAGTTACACAGTGTTGCCTATGGCGTCATATTTTTGATCTACCAATCGCGCATTGTTTTACCATATAAAGTCATTGGCCGAGCGTTTCGCCGCCCGGAGTCCACGGGGAGAGGCGAAAGTGCGGGACGCGGGTTAATTGTGTCGCATAGTTCTCTGCGTAATTAGTCATTTAGCTAGATTTGACATGAGACAACATAAAAAATTATTCGTCGCCTATCTTCGGTACTGGTTGTGAATTACCAAAAAATGTGCTGCCAACCTACAGTGATGTGATGAAATATTATGTCTTAGTATCAGTGGCACGATGTGCGGAAAAGGGACGACAAGATTTAGTACAGGCCACTTGTGATATTGTTGCGACCGAAATCGAAAACATCTGGAAACGAGCCTCTTTACCAATAGTACAACATAAAACAATAGTGTCAAAAATAAGATCCTATCATGACAAACATCGCGCCCTTCTGAAATCCTACCAAAAGAGTAAAGACAACGAAAATTATAAACAGAAACTACAGAAGTTTAAAAAAGACTGTGAAGTTTTGTTTGATATTGCATCTTGTAAGTGCAAGTCGTTGTCGACATGTTCTTGTGAGAAAACTCGTAAAATTCCTAAACAAGATCACGAGTTTTTGCTCGATCAACGTGGCGAAAGAAGAATGATGATTGGATCTCTAGATAAAAAAGCTACACTTAAGAATATGGATTTGTCTGATCGGAAGTTAAAAAGAAAACAATTTGAAGAGAATTCTATGTCATTACAAATTCATGAACGGAAACGGAAGGGAAACGGAAAAACATGAAAATATGAAAACCGTTGTTGAAGAGCACATAACCTTGGTAAAAGAGCCGAACTCGCAATACATCGGGAACATTACACTGGCCACAGCAGATGCACTGACAATTTCAAAAAACACTTTACCTTTATTTGATGTTGAAGTGTGATTTGAAGCGAATAATAACAATTTGGTGCGACGGTACGGCAGTCAACACCGGTAACAAGGCTGGAATCATTTGTCTTCTAGAAAAGAAACTTCATCGCCCTCTTCAATGGCTCGTGTGTCTATTGCATACCAACGAACTTCCTTTACGACATCTGTTTGAGCATCTTGATGGGAAAACTACAGGACCAAGAAGTTTCACAGGCGTCATTGGTAAAGCGTTGAAGGGTTGTGAGAATCTTCCAGTTGTTCAATTTACACCCATCGCATGTAAACTACCAGATATTTCAAAATCACGTAGTGATCTCAGTACAGATCAGCTTTACTTGTATGAAATATGTGACGCAGTTAGCAGAGGACAATGTGACGTAAGTTTAGCCAAGTGAAACCCCGGAAAGATTGTTCATTCACAGTGGCTGACAACAGCTAACAGGATACTTCGACTATATGTTTACAATAGTGAACCTTCTCATAATTTGCGTATCTTAGCAGACTTCGTCATCCGAGTATATGCTCCGATATGGTTTGAAATTAAAACAAAACCATTTTGCGTGTACGGATCGAAACACCTGCACAAAATGATTACATTATCGAGATACCTTCCTGCAAACCTTATGAAATAGTTGACCCTGTGCTTCAACGCAATGGGTACTTCGGCCACAGCGAAAACATTTTGCTTAGTATGCTTGCAGACGATCGCAACCATATCAAAGAATTAGCACTCCGGCGCATTGTTAAAATACGAGAGCAGACTTCGGGCTTGGCGCCGATACGAGTGTTTAAATTACTATCATTTAACTTCTCTGCCGCTGAGTATACAGATTTGATTGATTGGAGCTTTGTATCGGAGTCTCCTCTGATCAAACAGATACAAACCAACGTAATTTATGGAGCTATTCGGAATATTTAAATAGTCGAAACGGAGATTCTCCCTACATTTCGCAAAATGCCGTGCCACTCACAAGCTACTGAAAGATGCATTAAGCTGGTCACTGAGTCATGTGCTGCTGTGTGTGAACCAGATAAACGTGAAGGTTGGATCCGAAATAAGTTAAAATCGAACAATATCATGCCGGTCTTCAACACAAAAAAAGAGTTCGTAGCCTCAGTCGTAGCTCACCAAACGGTGAAAAATTTATAGTTTTAGATGATTTTATTTTTATTTTTAATGGAAAGTACGTTATTTTTTGTATTTTTTTTTCACTCTCTATAATGTAAAGTGTTAAATTATTTAATAAAATATAAGATTTTCTCAACTTTTTGTACCTGTTTCACATTTACCAAAATCCCTTATTTTCAGGATTTTTGAAATTTTCAATGGCCATGCGGCAGTACTTCCAGTCAAAATTCATGTTTGCTGTCCTAATATATTCTGAACGTTTCCGCACTCCACCGTATCTTAAATGTAAAAAAAAAACAAAACACTCCACCCTAATGAACAAGTCAGATTTATAGTAGACGGTAAGCCGACACGACCGGAGAGAGATCAGGCGCAGGACCGACGGTAGTAGTAGTAGTAGTAGTATATACTTTATTGTACACCACACATATACAACGAATAAATACATTACAGAGAAAACTTAATATATACGTATGTACAATAAGGCGGTCTTATCGCTAAAGAGCGATCTCTTTCAGACAACCTTTGGGCTAAGGAGCAACTGGAATTAAGAACAGTAGGAGGTGGTGCGTTTTATGTTACACTTACATTCTAATATCTAAATAAACTTAACTATATTTTGTTAACATACCACAATAATACATAAAAAAAATAATAAAATAAACATACATATTAATAAATAGGTACATATATATAAATATATACACATACATATATATACATAGATAATAAATAAATAAATACAAAACAAAGAGGAAAAAAAGAAAAACACAGAATAACTATCTGTTGCTAGAATTGGTTATCAATAACCACAAAGCGTTAGGTAATGCTTCTTGACGTCACTTTTGAAACTTTCCAAAGTTTGTGCACGTTGAATTTGGAGTGGAAGTTCATTCCATATGATGAACTAAATTTTGTTCGAAATGAACATGGTTCTAGAATTAGTTTGCCGGCTGACCGAAGAACGCTATCAGGTCGATCATGACCAAGAAACTTAAAGTTTTCCTTCAAGTAGCTTGGAGTTAAAGGATTGAACAACACACAGTACAAAATAGATACAGTTTGCAGATTCCGTTGACAGCGAATGGGTAACCACTTGAGCTGTAAACGATATTCGGATACATGATCATATTTGCGCAAACCAAATATGAACCTAATTGCAATATTTTGAATTCGCTCAAGTTTGTTCCGTTGGTCTTCAGTTAAATCGAGATAACTTGCGTCCGCATAATCGAGAATAGAGAGAAGTAAGGATTGTGCTAACATAATCTTAGTGGGAATGGGGAGAAAATAAAAGTAAACGACGAAGTAAACCCATAGTAGCAAACACCTTTTTGCTCACTTGTTTTAACTGCTGCGACCACGACAAGGTAGAATCTAGATATATCCCCAGATTTTTTACAGATTTACTGTAGGGTATAACAACGTCATTTAGTCACCGAGGGTAGGTTGTTCCAGTCAACTCTGGAGACCATCCCTCCACCACCAATAACTATAGCCTGGGACTTGAACGGATTAATTTTTAGACCATAACGCTGACTCCAATGGTTTATCGCCGCTAAGTCATTGTTGATGGTGGCAACAGCAGAAGGCAGATTTAACAGAGTTGACTGAGTGTAGATTTGGAGATCATCTGCATACATGTGATAGAGAGAAGTAATATTTTGAGAGATAGAATTAATGAATATAGCAAAAAGTAAAGGAGACAGCACACCACCTTGAGGCACGCCAGCCCGTAATTCGCACCAAGATGAGAACTCATCTTCGATGCGAATACGCTGCCGTCGGTCGTAAAGATAACTATGAAACCAGCCAATCACCGGAGGAGATATGTTAATAGAACGTAACACACTCAATAAGATGTCAAAATCAAAAGTGTTAAACGCATTGCTAAAATCAAGCAATAGGTTACCACAACTACAAAAAAAAAGACCCAAAAAAAAAAACCCAAAAATTTCCAGGCCAACAGTGAGCTGTTGTCGTATTATGACCCGATCGGAAACCAGATTGGAGAGGATCCAGGATACAATTTCTATTTAGGTAGAGATTTAACTGAAAGAAAACTAGTTTCTCCAGGAGTTTGGATAAAAACGGGAGAATTGAGATAGGACGAAAGTCGGAAAAATGCAAAGCATGGGCTTTTTTTGGGAGAGGAGTTACAAGTGCACTTTTCCAAACATCAGGAAATTTTGAAGAGGAGATGGATTTATTCAAGATATGGGTGAGGACAGGAGTAACAAATTCTGGGATAGGTAAGATCATGTTACGACTAACATTGTCATTACCCACGGCATTGGACGAGATGGACAAAATGTTCTTTTTAACATCACTATCAGAGAAAGGAGAGAAATTAAACGGTGGAAAATCAGGAGTTGGTATTGAAGAAAGAATACTCAGAGTCCGGTCTTTATCTGAGCTATCTAATGTGCTAGAACAGGTGAAATATTTGTTAAGGAATTCAACATCAACATTATGATGAGGAGAATTATTGGATGTTTTACCAACTCCAAGAGACTGAAGAAACTTCCGAACTTTGGCTGCGTCGCCGTTTAACGACGGATTTATGAATATGGCGTCTTTGTGCATCCTTACACAATGTATTGCAGCGATTCCGTACTTTATTATAATATCGTAAGTTTTTCTCAGATTTATCAGATTTTAACTTACTTTTAGCAAATCCTTTTTTATAACAAGTTTTTTTAGACTATCAGTTAACCAAGGTGCAGGTAAATGTTTCATTTTTATTGGTTTTACTGGGGCATGGATGTCATAAAGTTGGATAAGAAAGGAGTTAAATAACTCGACTTTCAAGTCGACTGTTGAAGCATTTTCAACAGCTGACCAGTCCATGCGACTAGCATCCTCCAGAAGACGTTCTTTGTCCATTCCACCAAAATTACGTTGGAGAAGGATTCTCGATTTTGCTTTAGGAGGACGGACTTTGTATGTAAGAAACAAGAGATCATGATGAGAGAAGAGATCAGCGTCATGCTGGCCATGCTTCAGGACAAAATCTGGAGAGGATACAATAATTAAGTCAAGTAGTGATGGAGTACAGTCAGGCATTTTATGCGTAGCAGATAGTGGTAATATATGTAGATTACATGCCTCGGTTAATGATTTTAGCTTTTCACACCGATAGTCACCCTTGAGTAGGCATGTGTTAAAGTCACCCATGATTATAGTGTGAGTATATAATGGGATTAAATTTTCTGATAAATATTCGAAAGAAGAGAAATAGTAAATATGAAGAGAAGGACTGTAACAAACGCCTAGAAGAATTTTCGTATTGGATAGGGTTACTTCAATGAAGAGATGCTCAGCCGCATTAGAAGGAGATGGTTGGGGGGACAAGCTTACTACCGCAAAAGGTAAATAAGAACAGAGATAGATTGCCACACCTCCACCCCCCCTTCCAATACGGTCGTTGCGAATAAGATGGAATCCTGGTAATGAATAAGAAGTGGATGGCAAGCATGGTTTCAACCAAGATTCAGAGACTAGAATGGCGTGAATGTTATGGGATTCAAAGGACGCAAGCATGTCAGGATAATGAGCCGGAATGCTTTGGGCATTTATATGAAAATTACTTTGAAGTTTTTCAGGGAATCTGAGAAATATGAATTTTTTTTTAACTTTTAAACGGTTTTACTTTCAGAGGCACGGGGGTAAGATACCGCCAATTTCCTGACTCCGGGCAGCTACTGAGAATTTCATGACGGAAAAACTCGTAATTGATTTTTTGGTCCGACCCGGGATTCGAACCCAGGACCTCATGATCAGAAGTCGCACTACTACAACCACTAGACCAACGAGGCAGTCAGATAACGTTAATCTGTATCAGTAAACAACAAAGACAAATAATTTGTTAAAATAAAAATCTACAGTTGCCAACCCGCTTGCCAAGCGTTGCAACTATGACAAATAGTCCTTCAATGAGTATGTCGGTGAGGTATTTAAGTATTCTTATAGTTATGAAGACTCTAGAGCGTATTTGAGAATGGAGCACTTGTAATTAACGTGCACCTAATGATGCCCACAACGATATAATCAAAATTAAAAGAGGTTGATAATCGGATATGAGAACAGTGGGCACACCCCACCATACCTATCCATCCAGCCATTACAGCCTTATAAAAGTCTACTGCTTCATGAGGGGATTTTGCCATAGTTGTCACGATTGGTAAGCGGGTTTTCAACCGCAGTATTTTAATATTTTGATTTTATGAATATTTAGAAAGTACCAAATATAAGGTGATTTATTTAATTTGAGTCCTTGTCATTTTTAATCTACTTAGCATAAGGTAAAATAATATTGAGTAAGGTATTAACTAAATGTCATGTAAAGTAGTGATCCGCTTAATTTTTTTGTTAGTTTTTATATTTTTCGAATTGAAGGCAGCAAAGTAAAATACAAAAGCGACGAAATATTAAAAAAAACACATAGACAAGGCCAAAAAACTTGTGGTTTCCACAATAAAAACTACTCTCATTTATTTACGTAAATAAATGAAATAAATTGACAATTCCAACTGTTAGTGTATTGTTCTGAGAATTGATATTTGGTTCGTATTCGTCCTACTGTAATATTATTTAATCGCATTTTCAATGCTTCTGGCTTTAATAATGGAAAAATAAAACAATCAAAAGTTCGAGTGGGTCGGCTCGTAGTATCGATAAATTAAAATATGACATATTGAGTATCGGCGTGCAGGAGATAAATATCGATAATAAGAACGAATGTCTTTATTGTTTAGTAATTGCCGAGCGATCGGCTGGGGCAGTGCGACCGGCCGACCTACTTAAATGTGACCTCGAAAGCGATGATTTTTATTTGCTTAAAGCGTAGTGTAACGTAGTGGCGATGTAATACCCCATATCATCCCTTGGCTGTCATTAGAGGCGACAGAAGAAAACCGAAACAGAAGATCGGTAGCAGCGTTTTCTTAATAACAAGTAAAAAATAAAACCCTACGTGACAACTATGACCAAAATCCCCCCTATGAGGCAACCTCTAGGGAGTCTTATGTCCAGCAGTGGACTTTCGATAGACCTGGGCATTTAAATATAGGCTGCTTTCAGATAGTTTAGATAAGTGCAACATTGCGCACATAAAAACTCGAACTTACACCTCTCGGTTCTATTATATACATACATGACTCATCATTATGGACTTATAAGTATAATTAGATTATCTCATTCCTCAATATATTGCCATTTTAGTTCATAAACTTCCGGCCCGCGTCTCTTACACTCTCTTTCTCACTTAAAATTGATTTGTAATTATTTCCTGATTTCTCATCCACTCTTTCATACGAAATATTTATTATATTTCTTAACATAGCATCCCTATGATCATCCGAAACTGAAGATGAATTGCCACCTAGAGCTTCAACATGTATCATGATATTTAGGCTACAAGAAATCACAAAGAAATAATCAAACATGAAAATATACATACAACACATACATAGTACGTAAATAACCCTCCTTCTGGGACAGTCGGGTGAAACTATCCGGATATTTCTTCTTTCTTCTTTCTTTTAAAACCGTTACCTCCACACTAGGATTTTCTCCTGTATCGTGGGGGCAGTTTACAAACATAAATCTCACAAGGACAAACATCCAGACCCGGAACAATTACATGTAGGCCATACGAATATTTGTTCCGTGCAGGATTCGAACCCGCGGCCCTTAGCGCTGTAACTCGTTGCTAAGCCACTGCGCCACGCAGCCGTCGAAATATTTATTTATCTGTGTTGTGTTATTTAACTGTACCTAAATTTCAAATGCTTTCTTTCAAGGTATCACGTGTACAAGGCTTCATTAATTGAAATTTAAAATGAGTGTTGAATACAATGTTGTAGAAAAATAGCATCTTTTTAATTATATTATTTACATTTAATATCATGTTGATCTGGGACTATGTTTATATGACTCGTTGTTATATGCCAACTGTTTTACATTATTTATACTCTTTTGACTCAACCTACCCCTCGGGAATCACAAGCGTAATGCAATGTATTTAGGTACTTTGAACAGAAACGAATAATTGCAAACTACAAGTGGAAAGCCCCCAAGTGCTATTTAAACCTTCGTAGCCGAAGGGAACGCTTATCTTAAAACTTCATGGTATGTAAGCAAACTGAGTTCCATCCCCCTGGCACCAATGAAATTATAAACTGCAATTTTCAGCGCTAATTCACCACGTGATCGATTTAAAAAGATTTTTATTAATTAAAACTATTTCAAGGGCAAGTAAAGTCCGCCAACACGTATTTAGACAGTAGATTAAGTAAATGCTGTGGCCCATATACATCTACACTTATATTCGATTATGAATCAAAATGCAGATGCGTTGTCACCTCTTAGAACTACGATGGAATGCCTCGTTTTCAGTAAAAATTGTCTCCGGATCTCTACACTCACTCTACGAAACCCAGCAGCATGAAGCTGCTATTTTACGCTGGTATTTTGTGAGAATATGGCTGCAGCGTGGCTCTATCACGTACCGAATCACACCTTGACGGAACGATAATAAACACAACTGCGATATATTTTATAACAAACCTTTTAACAAGTTTCTGTAATAGAGTACAAGGTGTTGCGTCTTTATCAATTGATTTGAATAGAAAGTGAGTTTTGTTTCACGTTCACAGGATGTTTGATTATTGATATTGGCCCGAGTTTGTTCGGTGACGGTAACGAGGCCACGCTTCCGCTGCACAAAGTGCGAGGGCCCGATTCAATGCCGAATTTATATGCAATTTTTTCTGCATTTATTGATTTATTATTTCATTTATATGTTTAAAGAAAGGAAGAACTAGTTGAGAATGGAATGAAGTTTGTGCATGCTGTGCATACTGAACAAAGTTTGTCAACATTGTTTAGATCTAGTACTTTTGTGTAATGATAATGCATTGAATGAAATGAATGATGATAATCTATTTGTGCATTGCACACATAGGTTAAATAGTGAAGTAACACTAATGTATCTTCCATGTGGTTTGTGCTAAATAAATAAATCATTATTAATTTTACATTTTTAGCAGGGATGGGAGATATGATAAGGATATAGAACGACGAGTGAACGCAGGAAACAGAGTAAATGGGGCCCTGCACTCTATTGTGAAGAGTCAAAATGTGTCAAAAAAGGCACGTATGGCAATTCACAATGCTGTGTTGGTCCCTACTTTAACGTATGGTAGTGAAAGTTGGGTGTGACAGAAGAAGCACGAGAGTAGAATAAATGCAGTAGAAATGCGGTCGTTAAGGAGTATGTTAGGGCTGAATCTGAATGACAGGGTGAAGAATTGTGTGATAAGAGAAGAGTGTGGTTTGCAAGATGATGTTGTGACCAGGATTAAGAAAGGAATGCTTCGGTGGTTTGGTCATGTGGAAAGAATGGATGAGGAAAGAGTGACAAAGAAAATTTATGTTGCAGAAGTGAATGGCAGAGTCGGAAAGGGACGTCCTAGGCGAAAATTTATCGACCAAATTGGCGATTTATTGAAAACGGGCCAAATTAGGAGTACCCTTAACCGACGAGCATGCATGCGTAGATGTATGGATGTGAAGGAGGCGAGAGAGGTGTGTCAGGATCGTGCCAAATGGAAGTCTGTAGTCTCTGCCTACCCCTCTGGGTGACAGGCGTGAGTGTTTATGTATGTATGTATGTAATTTTACCTTTCTCAAGATTTTGTAAAAGCTTGGTTTTTAAGTTATGTTCACGGGCCTATGCCAAGTGCGCATCCATTTGGAATTTCTTGCAAAAATTTTCGACAATACCGCACGTGTTGAGGATGGTTGCTTTATGCATGGTAATATAAATGAGGATTATGTGTTATTATTTTTGTTCCTTCTACGTATTACCATAGGATGCAGAACCAATATTTGAATAACAACAGATATAAAATCAAACTGTTTAGGTATTATAATTTATACCCGACTGTCCCAGAAGGAGGGTAATGTTTTCGAAAAAATGTATGGTATGTGTATGTGTGTTTATTTTTTTAAAACGAAAGGGGGCATACGAGCATACGGTTCACTTGATTTTAAGTGACTACCGTTGCCCATGAACAACTACAACACCAGGGGAATTGCATTTTTTGCCATTTCTTTGTTTTTTAAGCTATTGCATCTATATTCTTCTTCTGCTATCGCGGGCCTTGAGCGCGGGGACCGAATCCAGAAATTCCGTAACGAAAAAAAACCTCACGCTCCCCACTCCGACGGGCACGGAGGTGTGGCGTTGAAAGCCGTGCATCGTCTAACGTCGTTTTAGTTCGGCAGACTTCGGCACTCGGCAGACTTCGGCACGGTGTTTGTGTGCGTGTACACTAGCTGCTAACTCAATGAAAAAAATTCCTGAATAACCTACATGTATTGTAAGATATTAAAAATATTTTAAACAATATTAACTTCTCATTTATTCAATAAGAGAAAAAAAATTGTTTTCTTATCGGTCACCACGCTCAAAAAGTGTAACTTGATTTAATATCAAAGACTTAACTGCATAAATAAAATAAATAAATAATTATAATTGCATAAGTTGATAAAAAATGCTATGCAATAGCTTTACCGCGGCAGTTACCGAGTGCCACACGTATTTTTTTCTTTGGCACGCTCTGTAGCCTAAACGGCTTGATGGATTTAAATGTATGTGGTGTCATTAGATTTGCTTTAGTTATGAAAGTGGCGTAGGGTATATGATTATTCTGTTTTTAGTAAACTTTTTTAAGCAATCGATTTTTTTATTAGGTTCTGTTTCAGACTTTAAGTTTGCTTCAATTTGATTTTATGAAGTAAGGGAGACAAACAATTAACCTAACGGTGAGTGGATGCTGTGGCTCATAGAGGCCTACATCCTTGATAAAGAATCAAAATGCAGAAACGTTGACACATCTATGGACTAAGATGAAATGAATCTTTTCCATTAAAAGGGCCTCCGTTTCCTGTCACAAAACACATCAGTAATTACTATTAAAAAAATACAGTATACTGTTTTTTCAGGTAGGTATTTTGTGCGAAAATATCAACAGTTATTATCAATTTACCATTACAAAGATGTCATTTAACTGGCTATTAATAAGATATGAATTTAGGTTTGCCCTAACGGTTTTTTTTATAAAATACTGGGAATGCTATTAACAATCCTAATAACAAATAGGTTGCATTTTGTCCTGGTAATACATTTATTGGTTATAGCGATTATTCTAAGAAAAATATACTATATCTGTTGGAAAGCGTAGAATAAAAATTTATAAGCCAGTTTGTTAGTACAATGTGCCATTCCTTGGTAGACCTTTGTTCAGCAGTGGACTTGTGAAGAGATGTAACGATGAATATGATGAAGATAGCTTGTTTCTATATATACTACTTCGAATTTGATTAAATAAGTACGCTGACTACTTTGAATTATATTATTTAATTAATTTGTAGGATTTTTGGAGAAATTGTAAAGCCTATATAATGGATATTACACACGTTAAAAATTTAGCCGTTATTCATCTCAATGTCATTTCACTCAAACCTTGAGTAGCAAAAAAAGCGGCCGAATCGAGAAAGTTTATTCTTTGGCCTTGGTTAATCTAAATTTTGAATTAAATAAAAAATAATATTTTATTTAAATTTAAATTTAAATATTTAAATCCATCAACAGCTAAACCTACCATTGCAAAAACTTCCTGTCTTTAAATAACTGAACCCCATAGGAATATTGATTCAGGCATACCAATGATAGTTAGCGGCTGCATGGTACGAATGGTAGATTCATTATATTATGGACACAATAAACAATTGCAAAGATATATTGTACCTACTATGCGATGGCAAATAACTCCCGTCCGGCGTCGTTCAGTCAATAAGATAATAATATTCTGGGGGCGTTGTTGCATCGAGCATATAGTCCAGGAGTTAGAACTGCATTCTGAGTGTCTTTTTCCTAATGCATATAATTAAAATGTGGGTATGGGTGCGATTTGGATAGTTCCTAAAATATTGTGATTGGCAATTTTTTAATCTACATAAAAACTTATTAACTGACAGCAACTTTCAAATGGGATATTAATATATCGCCACGCACATTAAAATTTGCCCACTTTTATAAAAATCTAATTCCAAATGCCACTTAAAAATATGCTATTTAATTTTGTCCTACCTGGTGAAAGCTACTTATCGGAAGTCACAGGTTAAATATCGGTAGACTAGATAATATTTTGATATTGTTCATCAGTTTTCATAATAAATTCATAAGAACGTAATTTTAAAATTATTTGTTAGAAGAAGAAGTTGAAGAATACCACTACCCGATATCATTTTATTCTTATCGAATATAATTAAAATAAAACCATATAAATTATTACCGTATGCGCGTAGTTGCGCTGTAAGAATATCCACTACCCGATATCATTTTATTCTTATCGAATATAATTAAAATAAAACCATATAAATTATTACCGTATGCGCGTAGTTGCGCTGTAAGAATATCCACTACCCGATATCATTTTATTCTTATCGAATATAATTAAAATAAAACCATATAAATTATTACCGTATGCGCGTAGTTGCGCTGTAAGAATATCCACTACCCGATATCATTTTATTCTTATCGAATATAATTAAAATAAAACCATATAAATTATTACCGTATGCACGTAGTTCCGCTGTAAGAATATCCACTACCCGATATCATTTTATTCTTATCGAATATAATTAAAATAAAACCATATAAATTATTACCGTATGCGCGTAGTTGCGCTGTAAGAATATCCACTACCCGATATCATTTTATTCTTATCGAATATAATTAAAATAAAACCATATAAATTATTACCGTATGCGCGTAGTTGCGCTGTAAGAATATCCACTACCCGATATCATTTTATTCTTATCGAATATAATTAAAATAAAACCATATAAATTATTACCGTATGCGCGTAGTTGCGCTGTAAGAATATCCACTACCCGATATCATTTTATTCTTATCGAATATAATTAAAATAAAACCATATAAATTATTACCGTATGCGCGTAGTTGCGCTGTAAGAATATCCACCACCCGATATCATTTTATTCTTATCGAATATAATTAAAATAAAACCATATAAATTATTACCGTATGCGCGTAGTTGCGCTGTAAGAATATCCACTACCCGATATCATATTATTCTTATCGAATATAATTAAAATAAAACCATATAAATTATTACCGTATGCGCGTAGTTGCGCTGTAAGAATATCCACCACCCGATATCTTCCCGTGGGTGTCGTAAGAGGCGACAGGGGAAACAAATCGGGAGGCGGGCAGCAGCGTTTTCCTAATAACGACTAAAAATGAAATGCTGCGGTTGCGAACCCGCTTGCCAAGCGTGGCAACTTTGGCAAATATAAGGCAATTTATGAGAGAGGTCTATTTTCAGCAGTGGACCTTAATAGGCTGTAAGGGCATGTAAATTATTATAAATTATAAATTCAAAGAAGTCTCATCTCTTTGATTTACGATCATAAAAATTTCCATATCACAAGAAAACTCTTTTTCACTATTCATTGCATTTTTGAAGCTTGATAGCACTTCAACATCCGTTATAATAATCTTCCACTAATAAAATTATCCGATATAAAAAAAATGTAACAGCTTGAATAATTGTTTACATTGGCTTAGCAATTGGACCGGAAAATTAATTTTGTACGCCATTTTTAACTATTGAGTGGAAATGACCACCGCATAGAGTAACGGTCGGACCGTTTTCGTACAGAATTTCTTTTTATTTGAAAGTTTTTTTAATCCTCTTTATACAAAGGTACTTACTCATTCTTACTCGCACTCGCACTTATTCGCGGTGCACGATGCTAGTTAACAAACAACTAGCCAGCCGGCTTCTTATATTCCTAGATAGGTTTATATCTTAAGACTTCATTTGACTGAAGAGGATTTTGATTTATATAAAAGTAAAGGTGACAAATGAGCGACCTCCACTTGATGTTGAATAGTCTAGCTAATAGTCGTCTACTTCTATCCTTGATTAAGAATGAACATTTTGATAATCGCCACACCTGATGACTGAGATGAAATGGCAAAATGATTCGATATAAAAATGGTCTACTTAGTGTTTTTTATGGAACTATATTCCACCTGATGTAAAATAACTTATAACAGAGAAGACTGGATATACGTGTCACCTCTGTGGTCTAAGATGGTATGTCTGTAGTTATACTGGTTTTCTATACGCTTCAGACCAGAACACAGCTGTGCACATACTAATACTTCATGGCAAAAATAGATAAGAGAGTACCTAGTATGTACCCTACCGGACTCCTAGGCCTAGATAAACTGTCACAATAGCAATGAGTGTAATACGATTGCATACAGGAATCTGCTTTAAACTTTGCAAGTGGCTCTTATTGATTCGTTGTCCATCTATAATGATATTCATATTTAGGAGTTGAGTCGTGATGCGATGTAATGATGATGAATTTCTTCTTATTTCAAAAGATAAAAGACTTTTTATTAATTTTTGCACAATAAGGGTGGTAAACGAGCACACAGTCCACCTGATGGCAAGTGGATGCCTTGGCCCTTTAACATCTACATCTATCCTCAATTAGGAATCAAAATGCAGATGCGTAGCCAACCCTGAGGACTAAGATGAAATACGTCGTTTTCAGTAAAAAGGGGGTCCGGTTCTCTACACTCACCACACGACACTGGTATTCTGTGAGAGCGTGGTCCTTCCCCGGTCGAGCTGACCCAATCGTGCTACAACCATAATATAGCTGCAGCGTGACTCTACCACGTAGGTTAGATACTAAATCTATCAACCTTTTTTAATCTTTTATCTTCGTTACCAACGAAGCTTTTAAAGTAGTTTAAAGTTATTGTAGTAATATTAAACAATATTAAATAGACTCGCTATACTTAATGTTTTAAATCATAAATACTTTATGTATGATTGATACGCAGCTGTGCTTGCGAACTAATTATAGCAATGCAATGACTTTACGATAACCTTTGTCTCAGAGACGTAAGAGCGTGATTGTAGTGCACTTTGATGATCGTTCATTTACGTGTAAAATCTGAATGAAAATAATCAATGCCTAATGATATATTTCTATTAAAATTTATTATTATATTATTATATAAAATTACATAAATGTTAATATTAAAATTGTTGCAAATTTTAATGTTACTATTTATAAAATTTTAAGTATTACAGTGTAATCTTCAATAATACAATTGAATAAACAACCACCTGCCAAAAACGCTCTTAACTTAATTTTTTGTGCGTTTTGTAAACCTACTTTTATAAATAGCTTCGGGGACCGTATAAAAAACTTATGCATCAATCTTTTGCATACATATCAAACCAATAAAAACACCACACTTTTGCATAGTCTCTTAACAATTGAAACGTTTTAATTTTCACAACACCCGAACTTAATCTCCGGCAAAGCCTTAGAATTTTCAATCTTGACTATCAAGTGATTTTTACCAAACATATCAATATTTATTTTACTATAACCGTAACGAAAATCTAAGCTTACAATACTGCATGGGAATTAAAAACTGGGATTTAAAATGTTTCGAACCCATCTAAGTAACGGATTTCATGCTCCACAACTTATTCAATTTTACCTTTTAACTGTATTATATCTTATTATGTGTATAGGTAATAGGAATTGTAGGCATCACCTCATCTCAGAACAATATGGATTATAAACTCCGATGTGACTTGAACAAACCCTTCATAAATAGGACGTGGCTTTGGTCAGCTTAACAAATAATTTTAAAATTCTTCAACTTCTTCTTCTAACAAATAATTTTAAAATTCAGCTTTAAATCGTTCGTAAGCTAGTACTGTGCTATCTGCAATAATTTATATGGTTTTATTTTAATTATATTCGATAAGAATAAAATGATATCGGGTGGTGGATATTCTTACAGCGCAACTACGCGCATACGGTAATAATTTATATGGTTTTATTTTAATTATATTCGATAAGAATAAAATGATATCGGGTAGTGGATATTCTTACAGCGCAACTACGCGCATACGGTAATAATTTATATGGTTTTATTTTAATTATATTCGATAAGAATAAAATGATATCGGGTAGTGGATATTCTTACAGCGCAACTACGCGCATACGGTAATAATTTATATGGTTTTATTTTAATTATATTCGATAAGAATAAAATGATATCGGGTAGTGGATATTCTTACAGCGCAACTACGCGCATACGGTAATAATTTATATGGTTTTATTTTAATTATATTCGATAAGAATAAAATGATATCGGGTAGTGGATATTCTTACAGCGGAACTACGTGCATACGGTAATAATTTATATGGTTTTATTTTAATTATATTCGATAAGAATAAAATGATATCGGGTAGTGGATATTCTTACAGCGCAACTACGCGCATACGGTAATAATTTATATGGTTTTATTTTAATTATATTCGATAAGAATAAAATGATATCGGGTAGTGGATATTCTTACAGCGCAACTACGCGCATACGGTAATAATTTATATGGTTTTATTTTAATTATATTCGATAAGAATAAAATGATATCGGGTAGTGGATATTCTTACAGCGCAACTACGCGCATACGGTAATAATTTATATGGTTTTATTTTAATTATATTCGATAAGAATAAAATGATATCGGGTAGTGGATATTCTTACAGCGCAACTACGAGCATACGGTAATAATTTATATGGTTTTATTTTAATTATATTCGATAAGAATAAAATGAAAATCTATTGTTTTATCTGTGCTATAAATCACTTGTGTTGCGATATTACTCAAACGACTTATTCCATAAGTTTTGGTTACGTTTTACGCACGTGTAGTAATTTGCGTAAGCAGACTACGAGAATTATTGTACGCACTCATTAATGATATTATATCTTGACATATTTCAAAGTTTTGTGGTGTTCCTAGAAGACCTATTCCCAGCAGTGGACTTGTGAGGAGCTGTAACGTTGACGGTGACGACGATGGCACACAGTCCGCCTAGTGGTAAGTGGATGCTGCTGTGTGTGCTGTGGTTTCAAAGTAACGTTTAAATTTTCTAGATGATAGACTCCTTTTTGCCCAAAATTCCGTCTGATTCCGTATGATCCAGTAACAAGTATCACTATTTTTTCCGTCAAACAACAATGAATGCACTCCTGTGTTCCGGTCTGAAAGCCTAAAGGCTGGGAGATATTCCATCTTAGTCCTCAGAGCTGACATCGTGTTTGTAACCTTCTTTGTTCGATGATTGGTTGCAGGTATATATAATGTACTCTGTGGTTGCAGGTTGTCCATGGGTTGCAGTAACAGTTACTTTAAAAAAAAAACGATTGATTTCTAAATTCGACATTTTCAAAAAAAAAAAAGAAAAAATGTCATAAATTCCATTTAAAGTTAGTAAGGATTTAGTCGCAATGTTAACATGCGTAATACAAATGCTTAATAAGATCTAGATTATTCAGTTTATGGTTATCTGTCAGAATCGACGGTTGCGGTCAACCAAGGCCTAGTTACGTAACATTATGGTTAATGCAAGCTGGCTACGCGGAGGAATTTATTTTACCTACATCGTATCAGTGTTTTATAAGCAAAGAGCCGTAAACAAATTAAAGATCGTTTCATATAATAAAATAAGTTGCTGTTAATCAGTTTTATCTTAACTGTTAACATATTTATAACATAGAACAGTGACTAAGCGTTCGACTGTGGCGATGCTGGGCCGCAGGTTCAAATTCCACACTAAACAAGTGTTCTATTTTAAATAGGACGTGGCTTTGGTCAGCTTAACAAATAATTTTAAAATTCTTCAACTTCTTCTTCTAACAAATAATTTTAAAATTCAGCTTTAAATCGTTCGTAAGCTAGTACTGTGCTATCTGCAAAAGTGCTTAGCCACAGAACTTTGATAATAATTTTGATGTTGTATTTAAAAGAAAGAATGCCACAAAGCACGATCCTGAGCCACCTGCATCCATCGACTTCCTGCATGTCTCACCAGGTCGTCACTACATCTAGTGGGGGGCTCCCTACACTATGTCTACCGGTACGAGGCTGCCACTTAAGAACCTTTCTTCCCCATCAGTTGTCGGTTCTTCGAGCTATATGACCGGCCCATTGCCACTACAGCTTACTAATCCGTTCGGCTATATCGGTCACTCCGGTTCTACTGCGGATATCCTCGTTTCTAAGTTTATCACGCAGAGAATCCCCGAGCTCTCCATAGCTCGCTGAGCGACATTGAGCGTCCTCATAGGGCCAGCATTGAAAGACTACGTCTCAGAGAAGAGAATCCCCGAGCATAACCCTCTCCATAGCTCGCTGAGCGACATTGAACGTCCTCATAAGGCCAGCATTGAAGGACCACGTCTCAGATCCGTAAGTCATCACTGGCAACACGCACTGGTTGTACAATCTAGTTTTCAGGTTTTGAGGTATACATGACGAGATGTGGACTTGTGATGGGTTTTAATGATGATAATGATGATGATTTAAAAGAGTTGTGATATCTATTTTAAACGTCACTTATCTCAGTCATTACGACACCTGTATAAAAATCCAACAGGTAGAATTCGTACAATTATCAACTTTAGAATATTTTTAAGCATTAACTAATTAATTACAGCCTATCAAAAGTCCACAGCTGAATACAGGCCTCATCCGAGATAAGTGAGCATTTTTCATAGTTGCCACGCTTCGCAGGCAGGGTTTATTTTTTAAATTATTTTAAGTTATTATCAGAAAGATGCTGTTCCTTCCGTTGCTTTCTAGTTTCTACTACAATACACTCAATAATATAGGGTACTGTATTTTCATATTCCGCCAATACAAGACAACATGTTCATAATCGTTTGAATTAGCATGCACTTTTGCATAATTATACTATTCATGTGTACAACATTTAACATTTAGGAATATATTTCAATCTATTAAATGAGCATTGCACTCGTTTATATCGGTTAACTAACTTCTCTCGCAACCGGTTTGGTGATAAAAACTAGTACATTTATTTTTTATTTGTGAAATAATTACCTCGAAGTATTACATAAATTGGTTGAGTGAAAATAAGTCTGTTAACTAATATGCCTAATTAAAAATCTTGGTGCTCTTAATTTTATTAATACAAGCTTAATAAAATCCAACACAAATAATATGACAATAGCAACCAACTGAGGAGAAATCCCATAGTGGTATAATGCTAGCATTTCTTAGATTTTGCGAAAATAAAAGGAATGTAAAATTATAAATATCAATGATGTTTTAAAACATAATAAAGAATTTATCACTTTCTTTATTAAGTATCAAAACAACTTCAAACAACAAAGTTTCCGTTATGTTACGCTGTGTGGACAACAACAATACAATTTTTTGTAAGGAAAGGAAAATATTACACACTTTTTCCATAATGAGTAAGAATCAACATCAGATAATTAATAATAATTTGCAACCGTCAATGCCTGCCTACATAAAATAAATAATATTAACTCTTTAAGGAACGAAATCGATAAATGGTTGATGCATACAAAACGATGCGTGTTGGCGTGAACCAGACAACACGAAGCAGATAACAGATTGTGCATGATGAGAATTTACAAGAACATATTTGCGAATCTTATTTATTGTACAGTAGGAAGTATTTACAAGGTGTACATTTCTATAAAATACGATTTACGGCGCTTAGTACGTGTGCAAGAATACAAAGCTCTTAAAGACCGTCAATTGATACACGTCAACTCTTTAGTTGACTTCGATTTTTAAGAAGTTCCAGATAAAAAGCAGACCAAATGAAAACACTGGTCTAAAAGTTAAAGCCAACGATAACTCTTACTCGTCTGGAATCAAAGAATAGATAAAATTACCCTTAGCGGAGATTAGTCATAAATCAAAACTTTGATGGGTTTTACTTTTAGATGACATTCGCACCCATTAAACTACTTTAAGGACAAGATTACAGATTTGTAATATATATATATATATATATCTCAGGCCTATAAAATTTTAAGGCGAAACTTTATTCCTCTTTTTCTACATAGAACTAACGGTAGTCATCGACTTATTATACTACTGCGTAGTAACAGCTGTGGTAAATGAAGAATCCGTTGTAAATATACTTGATAATATATTTAATTTATGTGCAAGCATATTATATTGCCTCCAATGGCGTAATAATATCTAGCAATGAAACACTTTTTTCAACTATTTAGGTAACACTTAGGTGTTTTGTGGGTGGCTAGACTCTTTCCCCAGGAGTACGTCTAGACTCTAGTCTAGACAGTTGTCACTGCTTTTATCAATTATTTGCATATTTGCTTGCGCCATCATTTTCTATCATAAACACCCTTTATTTTTTCGCTTACCTGCTGTTTTGGTCAATGCTAAGGTGGTGGTGTTGAGTAGACCCCGAAGGCGCATTGGAAAGTGCGAATTTATAATCAAGGGATGGTTTAAATACAAATATAACACAACATATAAAATTGCAAAGTTAACTCACAAATTTAAATTGATAAATACAATTATAAGTACTGATTAAACACGAGCTCGGCGATGTTTTCCTACATCACTACATTGTAAAGAAATATGTATGTCTGATAAATTAAAAAAAAAACAACACGCGTTAGAGCAGGTACATTTCCTTGGCCTAAAATCCTCCCAGGAGAGACTGGTGCTCAACAGTGGGACGTATATAAGCTGACTTTAACATTTTAACTTTATATATAATATGATAAAATACCACACACTTTAAACTTCATAATCATCATCATTTACAGCCCTTCACAAGTCCACTGCTGAACATAGGCCTAAGAACTTTAAACTTGATTTATAATAAATCAACTTAATCATCACCATCAGCACCATCAAGAGTTATTTAAAACACACACAAACTCATTTCTTTCAATTTGCGCAAATTTGACGTTAAAGTTAAATTTCATTAATTTGCCTAGGGCAATTTTAATTCATCATCATCATCATCATCATCATCATCATTACAGCCCTTCACAAGTCCACTGCTGAACATAGGCCTCCCCCAAGTAATGCCACAAATCACGGTCCTGAGCCACCTGCATCCATCGACTTCCTGCATGTCTTACCAGGTCGTCACTCCATCTAGTGACGACCTGGGGGTCGTCCTACACTACGCCTACCGGTACGAGGCTGCCACTCGAGAACCTTTCTTCCCCATCGGTTATCGGTTTTTCGAGCTATATGGCCGGCCCATTGCCACTTCAGCTTACTAATCCGTTGGGCTATGTCGGTCACTCTGGTTTTACTGCGGATATCCTCATTTCTGAGTCTATCCCGCAGAGAAACTCCGAGCATAGCCCTCTCCATAGCTCGCTGAGCGACCTTGAGCGTCCTCATACGGCCAGCAGTTTAGGACCACTTCTCAGATCCGTAAGTAATCACTGGCAACACGCACTGGTTGTACACTTTAGTTTTCAGAGATTGAGGTGTACCCGACGAGAAGATGTGTCGTAATTTTAATTAATTAACATTTATATAATTGCAATGTGGTGGCAATTTAAAAGAATCCATCACCTTTTTCCTTCCGTGGGTGGTGTGGCATAAGACTCTTAATAATGCCGATAGATGGCGGTATAAGCGTCTCTTTTACGGCAGACGGAAAATAAGTAAACTCTTCTAATTATTTTTTTTATTAATAGCAGGCAAACGAGCATGTTACTCATCTGATGGTTAATGTCGACCACCGCCCATGAACAACTGCAACACTAGGGAAACTACAAGTGCGTTGCCGGCCTTTTAAAACGGAGTAAGTTCGTTTCCTAAAGGTCCCGAAGTCGTATCGCCGGTGGCAAACTGTTACACAAAGTAGTAGTGCGAGGAAGAAAACTCCTAGTAAATTGCACCGTAGTGAACCGCCATGTATCCAGATGATGTTGATTGAAATGTAAGTTTTGTCGCGATGTGCGTTAGTGAAATTTGGAATTCATTCCAACGATTCCTCATGGAACTCCCCGTGGTAAATGCGATAATTATACGATTTAAGGGGAAATATAACCTCAAATGGCTTAGCAAGATCCTCCGTTATGCCGAAAGTATTGCAGCATTAATTTTGAAATAAATATATGGTAAAGTTGAGGATTAATGTTAAGGTTTATGTTAGACGAAAACACGATTCCGTAAAATTTTCTCGATAGAAAAAAAATCCAAAGTTACCTCCAAACTGAACAATAAACCGCTGTTATTCATAAAATACTTTAAATAAGATCATGAAACTTTGCATACTAACTGAACTAACTATAAAGCAGTGCTTATATTATTTACTTTTTTTTAAAATACCATTATTTTCACTGTAAAAAGAAATTACCTAAACTATCGGCGCGTAAGCTTGATTCCTGTCGCCCCGTTAGTATCGCTCCGGCTTTTCAAGGGAGAAGTTGTGTCGCTTACGATCAGAAAACACATTACGCAACAGGAAGACGTAAAATTAAAATGTGAAATAACCGTTATAAAAATAAGAAGCGACTGGGTTGGCGTTAAGAAACAGGCATAAATATGATAAACCTAATGAAATAAGTATCTAACGACCTATCTACTTAGAGTATTAGTGATTACAAACATGTCGGTACATAGCATACGACGCGCGGGGAAGTGGGGGCGAAATTAGAATTTGAGCTGACTTACTCTAACCTCTTAAGTAAATATTACGACAATAATGACTGATAACGGTGACATATCGTCTACTTTAAAAACAGTTTTATTGTTAACAGTAAATTTTATACTTAAAGACGTTTAAACACCTCTGCACGCTTTTTCAATTAATTTCAGCGGTAAAAGAAACAATATGCTCGACCTTGTGAGGACCTTGTATCATATCCCACGCAAGTACAAAATCCCTGATTACTGAGTCAGATGGATTGCTTAGACACGAGGTTTTCGAAGCTCGGATTATTCAACTGCCTACGCGCTTTGTTTTCATAAATCTTCCTAGTAATAATTAATCAAAATATCGTGAAGATGACCCAATGTCAAAGTGTAAAAATGGGAATCAAAACTCAATGTGTTTACATAAATATTTTTGTTATAGGATAATGGTTACAAACGAGCACACAGTCCAACTGATGGTAAGTGGTTGCTGTGGCCCATAGACATCTACATCTATCCTCGATTACGAATCAAAATCAGATGCGTTGTCACACTTTTTTTAACGTAGTATAGTAGTAGAGCCATAGTAGTATAGTTGTGGCACGAATGGGTCTGCTCGACCGGGGAAGGACCATGCTCTCACAGAACACCAGCGTGAATCACAGAATACCAGCGTGAAATAGTACCTAGCTTAATGCTGCTGTGTTTCGCATGGTGAGTGTAGAGAACTGGAAACCCTTTTTACTGGAAACGAGGTATTCCATCTTAGTCCCCACGGGTGACAACGCATCTGCATTTTGATTTGTAACCGAGGATAGATGTAGATGTCTATGGGCCACAGCGACCATTTACCATCAGGTGGACTGTGTGCTCGTTTGCCACCTTATCCTATACAAAAAAAAACTTAATATAAAAAACTATAACTATAAATGGAATGCCTCCTTTACACACACCATTCGAAACACATCAGCGTTGAGCTGCTATTTTACGTTACAGTGAGAACGTGGTCCTTCCCCGGTCGAGCCGACCCATTCGTGCTACAACTATATTATACCACGTAAAATAAATAATGTATAAAATAAATAATAATGATATAAAAATAAGTATTTATAAATCCCACCAATACACGATGGAGCTGCTTGTTTACCTCTAAAAAGTAATGAAATCTAGACAAAGTCGTGCCAAGTCTAAGGTTCCTTACTGCGATTTCTTTATTATTATAGTTAATGTTGTATGATTTGGCCGTTGAAGGGTACACATGGGTACAAAACCAGGTGCTACATGACACCCTTGCACCAATCTGTCGCCAGAACCTACCTAGCCTAACAAGCCTACAATTGACTGCTTATTCAATCAACGTTTTCCAAGTGGCAATTTTCCATCGTCAATGGGTACCTTGGCTCTTGTGAATTGTTAGGGCATACGCCACACAGATTGGGAATTGTTCCCTGTACACGTATGCCCGGGGTATGATCCCAAATTATGACTTAATGGGCAATAATTCGTGAATCAAATTATTAGCGAATTTTACTACCAATTGTTTAGGCTTTGTTTGGTCGTCCGGGTCCCACCTCACTTTTTGTACAACGCCTAATGACCCATTCACTAAACCTAAACTAACATCAATATTTCTCCTAAACATTACTTTAGCTCCCTCTTTAATGATAATAGTTTCTTCCAGTCCAGCAGTCATCGACGCATCATCTTCATATTTTTGTAAACACGCCCAGGCTTTTGTTATCATACATTTTGAACAATCCAAGGAATCTTTAGCAACTAACTTTATCTCGGGGTGCGTTTTAAAATACAGTCAGCGCCATCTAGCGACGTGTGCGGGTATTACCGCCACTCTTAGTCCAATGCATTATGTTTTGACCAAATTTTGAGCGAAATTAATATTTTAGTGTAATTTGTTTATTTAATTTGAATAATGTTCGAGTAGAATAAAGTTAATCGTTCAACTATTTTTTTCTTGTAAACTTATAAGTATAAGTATTAAAGCAAATCTAGTGTTATCTAGAGTTTTCCCCTAATTTTATTTATATGCGTATTAAAAGCAGAAGGGGAGGCATTTGCCCAGCAGTGGGACGCTATAGGCTAGATTAAATTAGAAGATGTGTCCTACTACGCTGGATTTTGCAATGACAGAAGATTTTTAGGTACCAACGGTAGAAGGGGCATTACCATATCTCTAATACAGCTGAGACCAGCTGAGGGTTCTTCATCAGATACTTTAGACCTTCGATTTTTGACATCAAATGAAGCGGCTCATCAAGTTGAATATTTTTTGTAAAGGTATGTCGATCTCTTCTAATAGTTTGGTTGGGCTCTTGTGTTTTCTAATCAGGGTCACCAGGTACTCCAGATGTTCGATTATCCTAGTTTTTATAGTTTTCCCTTTATGTGGCCATTAAACCCTAACTCTGTACCAAATTTCAGTTCTCTGAGTTTATGGGAAGTACTAGTTCTATTCTGATGATTATGAGTGAGTGAGTGAGTGTCATAAATGCGAAACTTTGCTTTCGCTTAACTTCGGAACTAAATGACCTACAGACTTGAAATTTTGGATTTTAAGTATGTGATTATAGTTTACTGGATGACGAAAATTTCTGCGTTCTGGTATTATCCAGAGGTTCTCAAATAGGGGCCTGAAAATGCGGCGAAAATGCGGCGTTCCAGTAAAGGATGGTACGGCAGTGTTTGCTTCGCGCTCGACTTGGCGGGGCACTGCTGTGCCCCTCGATATAAATGAGCATTGTAACCCAATCCATAGCCAAGTTTAAAGAGCAATAACTTCAATCAAATTACTCTTACCGTTACTGTTACAGCTGGACACTGGTCTCCCCCACAGACTGCCTCATAGGGGGGATATTTGCCATAGTTGCCACGCTTGGCAAGCCGGTTGGCAATCGCAGTTTTTTTTACTTTTAGCCGTTATTAGGAAAACGCTGCTGCCCAACTCCTGATTGTTTTCCCTATGTCCCCTCTTACGACACCCACGGGATGATATGGGGTAGTGGATATTCTTACACCGCTACTACGGTAGTAAAAATCAAAATACTTTAATGTGTTTTTTTAAAGAAATATGGGTGACAAACGAGTACACAGTCCCCTTGATGGAAAGTAAATGCTATAGTCTATAGACACCTATATTTATTGCCGATTTATAATTATAATGCATATTGTTACGCGCCGAAGTCGACGGTAATAGCGCCATCTAGTATCGAAAAGAAGAACTAAGCTTCTGGAAGCTGACTCCCGAACTTTCGGCGCTTTGTCCCAGGTGCTATGGCTGTGGGGAAAAAGGCCATCTTCGATCCAGCTGCCCTAAGCGAACCGTGTAAAGGAGAGTTGATCGATCTCGAGAGGGTAGTGCGGCTAACGGCACCACCTGGCGGTGGCAGCAACATCATTCTCCTCACGCTAGGGAGGTTGCAGCAGTTCGCGACCACAATAAAGGATACAGCCCTAGGTGCTATGGCTGTGGGGAAAGGGGCCATCTTCGATCCAGCTGCCCTAAGCGAACCCTAGAAAGGGAAGGTGAACGATCTCAGAAGGGAAGTGCGGCTAACATCACCGCCCAGCAGCAGCCGGGATACGACTTTACTATCAGAGATTGCAGCGGGAAATCTCATGGCAACGCAGATGCATTGTCAAGAAGACCTTGTCCTGAAGATCGGAAACGATTGTACTAGGCAGGAGAGTAAGGAAGTGGTATCCGTGAGGATGCTCAGGACAGACCACCTCAGCAACGAATGGAAGGACAGCCTACGACATGCACAGCAGGAAGATCCGGACATCAAGCCGATTCTGGAATGGATGAAGGCCCGTGCTACCAAGCCTAAGTGGAGCGACGTCTCAGCGATGAGTTCAACCACGAAAAGCTATTGGGCCCAATGGGACAGCTTGCTGATTCAGGATGGAGTCCTGTGCCGTAAATGGAACAATTGTCAAGGAGACAGATGTCGTTTGCAAATGGTTGTCCCTAATGCTAAAGTGCCGAATGTTCTACAGCTGTGCCATAATTGTCGTTCAAGTGTCCATCTGGGAGTTAAACGAACTCTGCTGAAGGTCCGAGAACAATTTTACTGGGTCCATTATCGTGACGATGTCGAGGCTTGGTGTCGTACATGTACAAGTTGTGCGGCCGTGCGGGGACCTCAGACACGTAGTAGAGGAGCACCGAAATTGTACAATGTTGGTGCACCATGGGATAGGACAGACCTTGACATTGCGGAGCCGTTACAGAAAGGCGCAAGAGGGACTCCTAAGAACGTCCATGTGGATCGCCTGGCGCGATATTATGGGGCCGATAATGCTCGGGGCGAGCATGTCTTAGGGGGGGCAGTGTTACGCGCCGAAGTCGACGGCAATAGCGCCATCTAGTATCGAATAGAAGAACTAAGCTTCTGGAAGCTGACTCCCTAACTTTCGGCGCTTTGTCGATCGGTGCGCGTATTTACTTGAATGTTCTGTACGTCTTCGAGCGTTGTCCTCGACCCATTCGTGCTACAACTATAATATACTCGTAGTTGCGGCGTGGCTCTACCACGTGTAAACGTGTAAAGCAAGATTCTAGTTATTAAGAGTGCCTTGAGCTTGTGATGTACTTTAGTAAATTCCAAAGGGTAAAATGATTAAACTTTTAACAAAAAATACAAACCTTTCTGTTTGTTTTTTTTTTTATTAATTAAAAATGGGCTCACACTTGACCTCCATCCGACCCGAGAGCAAAGATGAGGTCTACGATGAAGTGAGTTTGCCCAGGTGAAAGCCTCTTAACACACACCTTGAAGAGGTTCAAGTTATAGGCACTCGGAAAAACAGAAATTACAAAATATGACTTATAGCGCTTAGTGCGAATATTCGGAATATTAACCTAACCTGCAGTCCGCCTGTTACTCCGACAGGAGAATGGAGATAGCGGTATGAGCTTATGAAGCCCATTGGCACATTCTCCAAAGCACTATCTGTACTTTTATTGAAATTTTAATTGTCAAATATCACCTTTCTGTGTCAGTTTGATGTGTTGGCTATAAAGCCGAAAAATATATATGGCGAAAAACCGAATGCATGTAATATTCATTAACATTTGGCTTTATTCCGTTTCTTACTCCTTTTTATACAAAGCAGTATGCTGTATCTCTTACTCTCTTATATATTTTTTCTATTGCTACTATTGCTAATCAGATATCTTTTTTATTGCTTTTTGCAGTTTCTTGGGTCTCATCTCCATCTTACATTTAATGGTTTGAGGTTTGTTCATTCATTCATTAATTACAGCCCTTCATAAGTCCACTGCTGAACATAGGCCTCCCCCAAAGTATCCCACAAAGCACGATCCTGAGCCACCTTCATCCATCGACTTCCTCCATGTTTACCAGGTCGTCACTCCATCTACTGGGGGGCCGCCCTACACTTCGCCTACCAGTACGAGGCTGCCACTCGAGAACCTTTTTTCTCCAACGATTGTCGGTTCTTCGAGCTATATGGCTAGCTCATTGCCACTTCAGCTTACTAATCCGTTGGGCTATGTGTAAAGGTTTGTTCAGGAAACATAAAATATATGATATGGCAACATTAATTTATATATATCGGTGAAGATTCATTGTTTCCGTTTCACAGAAATGCTGCATAATAGCATTTTGTAACTCTATGACCTCGAGTCGATGTTGTTGTGTTTTTAATTAATGTAGATGAGAATACTTTTACCATGTAATTAGTAATTGATTACGAAAGTACATACGTTGCACTCTGGTACTCTATTATCATTTCCCGTACAAGGTTAGATATATGCAAACGATCTAATTTAAGGTGAATCCCTGACCAAAATTTTGAGAAAGTGCTATTTTCAGACTCTATTATCTCATTAGTTATGAAAAATAAACTACATCTAAAAGTACATTATTAATGTTCGATATCTTATCATCGCATTCCACGTTCTAATTTATTTTTATGTGCTATAAATACATTTAAAATCAACTTTTAAAAAATGACTAAAATTCTTGATTACATGCATCTGTTGCTAAACGCAACGCTCTAATCATTTGAGGATAACACTAATGGATAGATAATTAAAAAATCTATATTCTCCACGTTTTATTTAAATTTTTAAGTTTTTTTTCTCTTTTAATTGAAATAATTCCGAAAATTGTGTGACTTCTATGATAAAGGGGCGTGCGCAGAGTGCGGGCGGCATTACGCTGTATGCGTTCATACGAGGTGGCCGCGTCGCTGGTTGCCGCGCGTCCGTATTTCGCCGCAAACATATTATTTGAGTACCTACCAACCGATGCGCTTACGTCACGGTATATTGTAACTCGGCCGTATCTTAGAAATAAATATTACAGCCGTGCGGTACGTAAACATGCGATAGGGATGCCTGCCTCCAGCATTTTTACATTTGCCCATTGATTTATGTGTTTTATAACTCAATGCATTTTCCTACTTTGTGTTTCCATTTAGTTTTATGATTGTACTTAAATATAATTTTTTATATAAACAAATATATAATAGGTAATTTGTGAATTGAATAGGAAGTGTTCAATAAAAATGCGTGTCGTTTTATGATTGGTAGATTTAATTAAAAAACCATGTTTATGTTTGAATAACAAATCGGTTTTATAAATTTGCGGCCGAAAAATATTTGCGCCTCGGCTGAGACGTACGAAATGCTTTATTATTAAAATTTTAAATATAAAAAAATCCGCATTATAATATAAAGCTTAATTAAAAATTGTTTTGGGAAACATGGACAAGTTGGAGTAAAGGAGTATCTTTTACTTGGTTATAGATACCTGCAGCTACTTTACAATTTATATGTTTGGTTTTAAATGAAGTTTGGATTTATTATTTTTTTATTTTTATTCTATTTTCTGAAAGGGTCATAGGAAAGTAATTATAAATGCTTGTTGGCGAACTTTGCATGTCTTCGAAATATTTTTTTTCTTATTTCTCAGACATGCAGGTTTCCTCACAATGTTTTCCTTCACCACTGAGCACGTGGTAAATCAACACTTAAAATTGCAATTACAATATTATTGGTGCCGGTGGGGATCGAACCCGGTTTGCTCGCACACTGTGAAAATTTTAGCAAGCGCTAACCATCTGAGCTACCACGGCTCCTCTCCTCTCGAGCTAGAGACTTTATTTTATTTATCGTCAGGCCTGTTGGTCTAGTGGTTAGTGACCCTGACTGCTATGTGTGATGAGCACGATCATTTGTTCTGTGTCTGGGTGTAATTTATCTATAATATTTATGTATTTAGAAATATATAAGTATGTTTATCAGTTGTCTAGTACCCATAACACAAGCTCTGCTTAGCTTGGGACTAGATGGCATTGTGTGATAGTTGTGGAATATTATTATTATTATATTATTATTATTGGGGTATCTGATAGTTTCTCATCTGGTTGGTTTTTATAAATATAAATTAAAATGAAAAGATAAATATACATAAATATCAATAAAATAAAATAAATACAAAAAATATACAAATAAATAAAGATCCAACCATATTAAATAAAAAATAGTCTCCTATCTTTCTCTCTATGTTTTGATCTCCTAAAACGAGTTTGAGTTGGTAAAATCAAGGCAAACTTAGGGTAGGGTTGTCAATTATTATTTTGATAATAAAACTAGTGAAATTCCGCGGTTTTATATGCGCAAGCGTGAACGTAGTTTGAACATAATATAACCTTTATGTTTTACATAAATATCCTAAAAAACCTATTATTTTAATATTTTACTAAGTACCTATAAAATTAACAAGTTTATTGCATTTTTATTTGAGTAAGTTTTTATGCAATTTCTTTATCTACGTCTATTTTTAGGAACCTTTATTTAGTCTGAATCATACATAACACTATATTACTGATTTACTTACTTATACGTAGTTTTCTTTTTTGCAGTTACAAATATCTTGTGAGGTTGAAAAAGGCAGTAATGAAAAAATAATAAGAATAATAATAATTGACGTCAGCCACTTCTTTTCATAAAAATTTCAGATCATGGTCCATTAGGTTGCAGCTTCAGCGAACCACAACTTATAATAATAATAATAACAGTAATAATATAATATTATTTTGTGTTTATTTTATTTTATTGATATTTATGTATATTTATCTTTTCATTTTAATTTATAATTTTTATATATTTAAATATTTATATAACCGAACCAGATGAGAAAATTATACGGCTCCAACGATTTTAGCGACGAACGCTTGGATTTATTTTTAGAAAATGTCCTTTTGTCCATGTTTTCAGGCAATAAAAAAACTGCTACAATATAAGAAGGTAAATTTCGACAAATCACTAACGGTCGTTATAGCTCAGGTGGTATGTCGGTCGGGCGTGATATCGGAGTTCCGTGGTTCGCGTCTTGGCTTTGATCCCGCTTTTTTTTCCTTTTTTTTTTCAAGTTCTCTTCTTTTGTGATAAAATCTATTATTTCAAACCCTTTTTTTTAGTAATTTTTAAAAATACGAAAATTTTAATTTTAAAAAATTTAAAAAAAAATATCTATTTAGTTACTAATGCTATGTTTATTATTTTAATAATTACCTACCCAGTAGGTAAATATTAAAATAATAAATGTAGCATTATAAACAGTAAATCTCCCTCAAACTCAATTTACTAATATTGTTCCTAAACAAGGAATAGCAGATAAAAGATTAGTAGGTAATAACTATTGCTCCTCAAGATTATATTTGACCTCAAGGGAAAACATATCCTAAAATTCAGTAGCTAAATAAAATAATAATACCTACTATTCAAGTATATTTTCAATATGTAAGTAAATGAAAATAACAAAAATGAAGCACCATTAGCATGTAAAGTTCGAATCCATAATTAATATTTCGACAAATATTATAATTTACACTATAAAAAAGCTAATTCAATATTAGCAGTATAGTATACACTTAAAAATAATCAAAATAGTCTTTTTTATTAATTAGATAATATATTAGAATACATAATTCTAATATAATGCAACTAATATATCGAATAAAGAAAATTAAAATACATTTATCATTGTACGCCGTGTCTATTTCCATAGAATAGTTCATTGACATCGAAAAAATAATACTACGTTCGTAGCAGTAGGTGGCGTCTTTTGGCGATTTCTTACGCGATATATTGTAGCGAGCTTCGACAGACCAAACGCTCAAGGTCGTTCGCTGGAGGTAGCGCCTTAAAACTTGATACGCCCTATGATTCGCAATTATATAAATATGTATATATTGTCGCGTGGTAATTATGTTTAGTTTTGGTTTGAAATACCACGGTAACAACGTCATTGCTGTGACTTCTGAGCTTAGTCGTCATTTATGCAGGGACTTTGTTCTAATATTTTAACAATATAACTTCTATTTAAAATGTTACATTGGTGAAAGATGACATCGAGAAGTAAAATACATGTCTACAAAACATGTGCGCTGTTCAATCGCCGTAGGAGTGAAACCTTCAGAGACAAGTATATAATCAAAGCCTTCTGAAAACATAACTTCGAGAGAATGAGATGAATGCAGAGCATCAACAGTATGATAATTGTAGGGTTTATTTATTATAATATTGTTACCAAGTTTAAAATATATTTTTCATTTTATTCTGCATAATATTACAGTACCTACATATTATACATATTCCAATTTTTAAATTTCGTCATCGTAAGTACTTAAATATTTTCTAATCAACAAATTTTGTCCATACATCACAAGAAACACTGTATACTGTATTCTATCTCATTCTCTCCCAGGCTAAATCCTATAGATGTACGTTTGTCTCTTTTTAGTGTCGCATTTTCGTTTCATCGTGTTTCAAATTACATAGATTCTCAAGAAGTTTTCACTTCAAAAAATATGATTCGAAAACTTGTAAACTCTGCTAAACGCATTGGAACCGCGGGGCGGACTTCACTGCTCCAAAATACTCCCAGTACAGAGAATAGAACAGTGCCCAGCTTTGGGACGTATGTACGTATGTGGATTATTAAGTTTCTTTACATATAGGTACTGGAAGATATATGAAAAAAAAGACGCCCTGGCCACCCCCCTACCCAATACTCTCGAGCATGTATATTTAGGTCTTACATGGAAAGAAACCTCATACAAAATGTTTTCACCTGCTATTACTGTTCACATTATTAAGACATATTTGAAAATATTATTGTAGTATTAGTGTATATAGTGATGAGAAATAACTAAGTTATCAAGCATTCGCAGCACGACTTAGCGGAAAATAACGTTGATTAATCAGCCACATTTTTTTAATTTGTCGAAAAAGGTCAAGAAAAAAGTACCCCTTATATACAGCCAAGACCGGTAGTATCCCGCAGAGCTATAAAACGTGTTCAGAATCGAATCAACCTTTAACAAAGGAAAAGATCTCACTTTCCCCTCAGTTATTAACTCGAGGACTTGTCATATGATCATAGAAAGTATACTTATTTATTCTTATTGACTAACAGCTGTTCGCACCTTAAATATGACACTTACGCGCGAAGCGTTACGTGATTTGTGACCTTTTATTTCCATATCGCCTACTCGTCTCTCCAAACTGCTTAGTCGCGCACACATCCCACTTTTCTATTTTGAATCTAACAAAGTAAATGCTTTTTAATAATCTAAAATAATCTTTAATGTTAGTGTGGTGTGGTTCAATATACTATAACAGTAGTTGAAATTCAGATTGAATAATGCTTATGCAAGCTTATTGTTTGATCAGACTAACTGCTGTACCGTAACCGTTTGAAATAGATATTGTCGTATATTTATTTTTATGAAGGAAAAGTTTGCTGTGTAGTGGCCGTGTTAGAGAATCCACTACCCCGCATCATCCCATGGGTGTCGTAAGAGGAGGCAGAGAGATATGAAATAAGACATGAGTACTAGAATCAACAATTAAAATAACAAAAAACTGTGGTTGCAAAACGCCTGCTAAATGGAAGGGAGCATATCATCATAAATTCTGTCATTAGATTTATTTTTTATGATTATTGGGTGACAAACGAGCACACAGTCCACCTGATGGTAAGTGGATGCTGTGGCCCATAGACATATATATCTATCCTCGATCACGAATCAAAATGCAATTGCGTTAACACCCGTGAGGACTCAGATGGAATGCCTCGTTTCCAGTAAAAAAGGTCTCCGGTTCTCTACACTCACCATTCGAAACATAGCAGTTCTGTGAGAGCGTGGTCCTTACCCGGTCGAGCCGACCCATTCGTGCTAAAACTATACTTAGGGCTGCCATCCGTCCGGGTTTCCATGGATTTGTACTAGTTTGGAAGCCGTCCGAGGAGCGTCCGGGCGGGGTTTAAATTGCAGTCGGGGTTTTCGATCAGATCCCATTTGATTTTATTAAATGATTAACTAACATTGGGCTTGTTTATCTTTTATTTAATACCTAATAAGGTTAAAAAATAAAGCAAAATTACTCACTTGTCGTCACATTCACAAGAACGATTAAACCCACAATTTTATGCAACAAAAGAGGCTTAAAATTAAAGTTTTCTTCCGTCAAGTACGGAGTAAAATATATTTTAATTAAGATGTAAGTGAATGAAAAAAATATTGAAATGTCCGGGGTGAAAGCCCCAAAATCCGGGGAACTTACGCTTCCGGTCCTGGAGGCAGGTTTTATAGATGGCAGCCCTAACTATACTACTATTATAACTGCAGCATGGCAGTTACAATAGTAACCATGTATGCATTGACATAACAACATGTTTTTGAACGTGCCATGCCGTGTTGATATTTGATAAAATAAAAAAATTATGGAGTGCTATCTTTTTTTGCGTATCGATAGTTATAAAACAATCGCTATCGTGGTGAAAAGGGTTAAGTAAGTCGCGCTAGATGATCTCATTGATTGCCCAGGGTGCACTGGACTTAAATAGGTTAGGGTTCAGTACTTTCTAAGGATGGTTACTGCTGTGTAATGAAATTCAAGGCTTTAGAAGCATATAAAACATCACATCGTCTAACTGTTACCTACGTATTTCAAAAGTTGTCAATTGTTGACATTGAATCATTAATTAGTTCCTTAGGTGAGAAACCTTTATCAGAGGCATTAATTGTATTTTTGTTTATGATGAAATTAAAATAAAAAAGTCGCAATTATTATAAGTTATGTCGTGACTTTTTATTTGCAAAATAGAACAATCGTTCGAATCATTAGTCCGTTGTAGACAATGCCGCGTAACATCGCCCCTTTTTGCTTGGACCTAGCTCGCTGAAAACTACAGAAAAATACTGAATTCGTAATCAGGATATCCGTAAAATCAGAGTAACCTATATAATCCAACGAGTTAACAAGCTGAAGGGGCAGTAAGCCGGCTATATAACTCAAAGAATCGCCAACCAATAGGTAAGAAAGGTTCTCGCGTAGCTGAGAATTGGCACAGAGTAAGGAGTAAGACTTTCTTTACTCATGTGGAATTGGTAAAGGCGTAAGGATGATGATGACTGACTGACATATGCTACGAGCTACAAGTAAGTCTATGACTCCGCTTTTCTCACTTCTGTGTACTTTATCATATAATGAGTATCGTGTATGGTGTTGTCGTAACCTTGACATACCATTATCGTCAACCGCAGTACTATGATTCACGTAAATAAAAATAACTTTCCAAGTAATTGACAACCAGAATGGCGCCATGGTCCACTGGCAATAAAATTAAAAAAAAATCTTGTTACCCAATGATCTGTTTTTTACGAGTGTGTGTACCAACACATTATATTGCGAATATGAGTCACTTGGGCTCATAAATACATATAGAATTTATTAATAACCTGATTACAACACCACCTTTCGAATTCTAGTATAAGTATGAACCATTGTCATGATAAAAAATATATTGCGTGAAGATGACTTCAACCTGTGAAGTCGTTCAGAAGTTACACGATTATTTACCACTACTAGAAATATATTTGAATTCACATTACGATAAATACTCCCCATCTCCAGTCTCTAAAAAATTTATTAGTGTTATACGGATTTTCCTCTTCGACACACTTTATATTAAATTATTTAGAAACATACAGTTGACCAATTAAAAAAGGGAATCCTAAGAAACTTCCCGCTAATTTCAAATGCAAAGTGCTTCAATAAATGATGATTTGTCATAATTTTAAATAAACACGTTTTTTTTTTATCAAAATTGAAATTTTCACGAACATATCAAACGATTATTTTGACGATTTTGACATATATAGACACAGTGACATCGTCGTAGAAATAGTCATAATGGCTTCCTAGGACCTCAAAACGTAAAGATCTGATGAAAACTAGATTTTCGAAAACCGGTGTGTACCAATAACTTCCCGATTTTTTGAAAATCATTGATTTTCATAGCGGGAAGTTAAAAAGAAAACACGTAACTTCTATTACATGCGTTTTATCATACCTTATTGCCACTTCATGTTTGATATTCAATAGTATTTATCAATAGTATTTGGGTCACAATTTCCAGCATTTACATTTCAAATATTCTTTGTAATGTATTTAATATTTAAGGATGGTAAAAGTGTATAACTTACACAAATACTAAATCGGTGTTTTGCTAGTAAGTCGGCTGCAGGTGTCTTTTCGGAAGCCACTCACTTACAGGAGTGTTAGGAACACTTTTCGTAGGTATTTTTATAGATTAAGGTTGACAAACGAGCATACAACCCTCCTAATGGTAAGTGGATGCTGTGGCCCATAGACATTCAATTCCATCGCTAATTAGGTATATAAAATGCAGATGCGTTGTCACCCCTAAGGATTAAGGTGGAATGCCTGGTTTCCAGTCAAAAGAATATCTAATTCTCTACACTTAGCATCCGAAATACATCCGCGTTACGCTAGCTATTATATTACGGTGGTGTGCTGTGAGAGGTTGGTCTTCCCTAATCGAGCGGACCTATTCATGCTATAAATATGTTGCTACAGCAAGACTCTACCACTTAAAGTTCAGTTCGTCACTCGAAAATTATTTGAAAAAAATGACTAATTATTTTTACACCAAGAAACTTTCATAGGAATAATATTAAACCAATACAATTATAATTCAACAAAAGCAACGATCATCTCATTTCGCGACCCTTCCGGCGTTCACACGTTCGGCACATAATCAGAAATACATGTTAATAGGAACACGATGACTGCGTAATACACAGAGACCACCCGTGGGCTCAATTGCCACGTCATCAGTTGCGTTTGAAGTGATGTGGGAAACAATGTTAACCCTCCGAAATATGCCTGCGAAACTACTGACTACGTTAGCCGTGAAGTACTTTAACCGTTAAGTAAAAACGCTTATTCAGCGTTATACAAGAAACGAGATTTTTATTACGATTGCGTTTAGTTTCTTAAAAAACTCGACTCGTAAAAATTTGAGTTAAATTTAATTCAGGCATAAAATACGTCACCCATTTCAAACTTCACGATACGGTGCTCCTCGACGATTCGAAAAAAATCACGAACAACTTATAAATTGCACATTTAATTTCATCATAAACAAAAATACAATTAACCATAAAGTTTAACACCTAACAATATTATTAAAATATTGAAATTAAAGTGCAATATCATAAATTTCACCAGTGCGACTTTTAGTATTTTAATATTATCTACGAGTATATTATGAAGAAGCTCAAAGTCGCTCAGCAAGCTATCAATCGAGGGCTTACTCTGGGTACATCCCTCTTTTCAACTAAATTACATCATCATCTTATATATGCAATATCTTTTTCTTTTTAAGTCCGAGCAAGTCAAATTGCTTTAGTCACTCAAAAGCAATTAAAAATAAATCTTATATGGTTTTTGAACATTAAACACAAAACAATTTCGCAGTTTCAAAACATTAAAACGATTTTATGAAATAGGCGTTCAAAATAATTTTAGTTTAGAACGCATTTCGACCGCTTTGAAGTTCAATTGTTTGGAAACGGTTCTTTGTGTGACTAAAGTGTTTGTGTAATGTTTTATTACAAAATCTGAGAAAAATTTCGTACATTCGCATAAAGTCTTTTGGATTAATGTGAAGTTTTTTTTTTTATTATAGAAGAGTGGGCAAACAAGCATACGGTTCACCCGATGTTAAGTGACTACCGCCGCCCATGAACATCTGCAACACCAGGGGAATTGCAGGTGCGTTGCCGGCCCTTTAGAAAGGAGATCTCTTTTCTGAAGGTCCCAGGTTGTTCCGGAAAATCGCTGATGGTAAACTATTCCACAGAGAGGTCGTACGTGGAAGAAAACTCCTTGTAAAACATACATTGGTGGACCACCAAGCATCCAGATGGTGTGGATGGTATCGGAAGGTTTGCCGCGTAGTGCGTTCATTAAATTTGGCGCCTGGAATTAATCCGAACAATTCCTCAGAGCACTCCCCGTGATAGATGCCATAAAATACACAAAGAGATGCAATATCTCTTCGCAGCGCCAGTGAATTGAGCCGACCGGAAAACACTCGGTCGTCGACGATTCGAACCGCTCTGCGCTGGATGCAGTCAAGTGGAAAGAGCTGGCACTGGGAGCCAAGAGATGGGAACAGTATTCCATGTGCGGCCGAACCTGTGCCTTGTAAAGTTGCAGGCGGTGTGCCGGCATGAAATACTGTCCCATCCTGCTGAGCACGCCAAGCTTTTTAGTGGTCAATTTGGCCTTCTCTTCCAAGTGACCACGAAACTGCACGTCACTCGATATGTCGACGCCGAAATGCATGTAGCTGTTTTTTGCGGTTTCGCTCCCATAAAATCGACGTCACCATTATTATTACTAACCTTCATACTCCTGAGCGTAGATCAAGTATATATATATATATATATATATATATATATATAAATATATAATTTTATAAATGGTTATCTAAATAAATTTTCCTAAAAAAATTGTAACAACATCTAAAGATGGTACATATTTTCAAAAAATTTTAATAATCTCATATTCTAAATCATTAGTGTATCAACAGTAATGCAAATTTTTCGACATACAACACTATTGTCAAATGTTACGAAACCAAGGATTTAGTCTGATAACAACGTCTACAATGCGAGGCGTCGCGTCGTTAGTGACTAACGCTAACACTGGACTTGGTAGTACTCGTACGTAGCTACTGGACTTTTATTAATAAAGATGATTTTGTAACAAATATATACCTTTTGATCTTTAGACTTTTTTTATAGGATAGGGTGACAAACGAGCACACAGTCCACGTGATGGTAAGTGGTTGCTGTGGCCCAAATACTTCTGCCTCTAACCTCGCTTACGAATCAAAATGCAGATGCGTTGTCACCCGTGAGGACTAAGATGGAATGCCTCGTTTCCAGTAAAAAGGGTCTCCGGTTCTTTACACTCACCATACGAAACACAGCAGCATTAAGCTACTGTTTCACGCTGGTATTCTGTGAGAGCGTGGTCCTTCCCCGGTCGAGCCGACCCATCCGTGCTACAACTATACTTCTAATATAACTGCAGCATGGCTCTACCACGTAAAGTTTTATACTCATTTTACAATTCAAGTGTGGCCCTAAATAATTATTAAAAATATGCTCAATAGTATAAATCAAACAAATAGATAGAGTAAACTAGTCTAAACAATAGCAATATTTTCTTTGGTCTAAAATAGTTATAATTTAATTATCTATTAATTTATTTTAAATAATTCTGCTATATTTCGAATAGTGAGTGATGGAAACTCTAGATCTTTTTTACTGACAAGGACGCAACTGTACTGAGAATTTATAGAATGTTTGAATGAAAATATAAAAAATAAATAGTATAGAAAATCAAGCTGTATTCAACATGGTTGTACGTAAGGGCATGTATAACAGCACAAATATTTTATCCTAAGAGAGCTGAACGGGCAGCTGATAAAAAGTTCAAGGTGTAGGCATTGTCCATTAGTTTGGACATAGCGAAGGTATTCGGTCGGGTTTGGCACAAATCGAATCTTTCGAGGCTCTCTTCCTATAGGCTTCTCGAAAAATTGTGCAGTTGGATCTTCTTGCAGATGTTGTAGTAGACGGTACATGTTCCGATTACAAGCCTTTTAACGCTGGTGTTCCACAAGGCTGCGTGCTATCATAAACGGTGTTTCTTCTGCATATGAATGATATGTTGCAAACCGATAACATTCATTACTCTCCGGATGACAGCACTGGTGATGCTTTATACACCGGCCGTGTCAATAAAAAAAACGTCGCCGAGTACCGGAACAAACTTGTGTGTGTAGTCCAATAACAGCTGAACAAAGTCTCGGATTGAGGGCGACTAATCTAGTCGAGTTTAATCTACAGAAGACAGAAGTTTGCGCGTTTATCGCTGAAAAGAACCCCATTGTCGTATCTCCTCCAGTTACACTCCCCTACCTCAGCCGTATTTCGACGCCGGAATTTTTGGCGTCGAAATATGGAATGATGTGCAGTTTAGTGGTCACTTGGAAGAAAAGGCCAAATTGGCCTCTAAAAAGCTTAGCGTGCTCAGCAGAACTAGACAGTCTTTAATGAAGATACACCGCCTACAACTTTGCAAGGCGCAGACTTGGCCACACATGGAATACTGTTCCCATCTCTGGGCTGAGGCTCCCCAGTGCCAACTCCTTCCACTTACCCGCATCCAGCGCGTCACGATTCGTCGACGACCGAGTTTTCTCCTATCGGCTCGATTCACTGGCGCTGCGAAGAGATGTTACATTCGTTAGCACCTGCGCCCCCCCTTTCCTAAGGGGGGTCGCTTCCGATACGGCAATAAGACCTTACTAGGTTAAAGCCAGCCTCAGGTGGTGTTTAGTGGGTAGGCACTTGAAGTTTCTCAGGGAGTTCCATATAACCACGCAGCCAGCTGCGGCTACCCTCCCCTATTTCCGGAGGGTAGCCCCTTACTTTTGCTTTTGGGCGCAAAAAAAATCCGTTTGCATTTTCTATCGCATCTACCACGGGGAGTGCTCTGTGGAATTGTTCAGATTAATTCCAGCCGCTAAATTTCACGAACGCACATCGCGATGAAACTCACGATACCATCCACACCATCTGGGCGCTTGGTGTTCCGCCACTGTACCTCATTTTACTAGAAGTTCTCTTCCTGTTACGACCCCACAGTGGAATCCTTTGTCACCGGCGTTTTTTTGGGATCGTGACTTAGGAACCTTCAAGTAAAGAGCTTACTCCTTTCTAAAGGGCCGGCAATGCACTGATGCTGCAGTTATTCACTGGTGGCGGTAGTCAGTTACCAACAGCGAGCCGCATTATCATTTGCCCCCTCTTTCATAAAAAAATACTTCACATAGCTGCAACATTAAGTTAAATATTTATCAATAGTGACGCTTAGGCCCTGAATTAATCGACATTTAACAAAAAAAAACCAAAATTCTCCGAAAAATGTATGATAATTCAACACTCAACAAGCATACAAAGTCCCTTAACGAAATGCCCATCACGAATCCGCCGTATCTCAAATCTTGCAGACGTAGATACAATCGATCTGTAGTTTGCACAATGTATTCATCCATTGCATTGTACTTTTAAATTGTTGTCAAAATATCTCAACAGAGATCAGATAAACACGATATGTCTTATTCCTTGCAAGATAGCGATGCAAAGTAATAAAAATTCTTTCACTTGGCACTACTAGAAATTTAAACAAACATTTTAAAGAAGTTATGTAAACTGTTATGTATATAATATTTGCACTGTCTCTTAGTATACATACGTACATAACAACGCGGGTTGGCAGAGTTCAAACGTCAATGAGAGGAACATACCTAACAATGAAATACTTTCTTAAATAATCTTCACGCTTCTTAACTAGACAATATAATAAAAAGTGTCATATCAATTTCATTTTATGAGCGGATTGATTAATTGCGATGCCTGTTAAATAAACAGTGCAATTAAGTTCGCAAAAGTAAGTGTATATTCTGCACGTCTAGTTAAATGAAAGTGCAAGTTAACTCTTCGCTTTCGGATTTATTAAAACAAAAATTGTCTAGGCTAACTTTGGTTCCTTAGAACAAAAAAAATCATCGTGCGAATTCTACAACTGATAAATTTATAAATGGTAAATAATACGTGCATAAACGAAAGTACGTTGACTCTTTTCCATACGTATGTTCTCAACAAGCGAATACCATGACGTTTACCGTATTTTACGGGGTATGTTATTTAAGTATCTGTGTTTTATTGGCTTAAAGCTTTAATTTGACTTATTTATTGTTATTTCTTAACTAGTGATCCGCCATGGCTTTACACGGACGATTTCTGGATCTCGACAACAACTTCACCTGCCGGGTCCAACTGAGTTTATAAACCATTCAGGGAAAAAAATTCATCAAAATTGGTGGAGCCATTTTCGAGTTCTTGCGAGACTAACGGACAGTAATTGACTTTTATATATAGAGATAAGTAATGTTATGATGATCGCCGACCTTCGAAAGAAAATGGCACTTCAAGAAGAATGTTATCGATAACTTCGCCCTTACTGTTTGGACTCATTTTCTGCCCGTCCGTCAAGACTCCGTTTGAAGACCTATCACTTATTTATTTCTGCTTCTAAACATAGTACATGTATCCTATTTTACATTTTAAAGGCTAGATATTATTTATTATATATATATATATATATAAATATATATATATATATATATATATATATATATATATATATATATATATATATATATATATATATATTATATTGGTAGAGCCATGCTGCAGCTATATTATGGTTGTAACACGAATCGGTCGGCTCAACCGGGGAAGGACCACGCTCCCACAGAACACCAGCGTAAAAAAGCAGTTCAATGCTACTGTGTTTCGTATGGTGAGTGTAGAGAACCGGAGACCCCTTTTACTGGAAACGAGGCATTCCACCTTAGTCCTCAAGGGTGACAACGCATTTGCATTTCGATTTTTAATCGAGGATAGATGTATATGCCTATAGGCCACAGCATCCATTTACCATCAGGTGGACTGTGTGCTCGATCGTCACTCACATTTTATTAAAAAAACAGTAATTTTTAGGCTGAGAGACATTCCAACCTAGTCATCAAAGGAGACAATAGACAACCCATCTGTAGCTTTCTTTATTTGAAGTTAGTTGCAGGTGTCTATGGAATGCAGTATTTACCAGTTCATTGTAAGTTCGTTTTCCACTTCTATTTTATTCAAGAGTTAAAAAAATCGTAAATATTTTATGAAATATTCAAGTGTTTAAAAATACCATAGACACATTGTTATTTCCAAGCCGGCCACTTTCTTATGTTTTAAAATCGAATACAGCTGTGGATTGCATGCATAAAATGCATAACTATTTAGCAATAGAAGTACGTAAATGTTTACCAACACAGATGGACTTTTAGATAGAAAATGAAGGCCACCACGTAGTAATATAAAAATTATGAAATTAGAAACATAATACACTACACGACAATGTACGCGCTATTATCGGTTTCCACGATATGTTGTAATACATAATATAATAGGAATATAAAGAGAAATAATAACACAATAATTACACTATTTAAAAATTGAATTGTAGATACTAAAAAAGACATGAAACACGTTTACTGACTTTATTACCAGTTCTTTGTCGAGCTATTACTTTTCGAAATGGAAATAGAATCTGACATTTATATAACATTAAAATAACATAAAAAGTCTCCTCAACTAAGTATTTTTAACAAGTAAAATGACAAACTGGCACATTATACATCTGTCCACAATTAAGAAATAAATTGCAGAAGCGTTGTAACTCCTGAGGACTAATAAGGAATGCACCAGTACTGCGGTAAAAAATTGTCTACAATTCTCGATACTAACCGTATTAAATACTATTATAGTTATGCTGCTATTTTACTAATATTCTGTAAGGGCGTGGTCCTTCTTTGGCTGAGCCGACCTTTTCATGCTCAGCATGACTACAAATTTTATTCCCTGACTCTACAAACGTGTAAATAGTTTTACTTTGACTTTATATAATCATCTTTTTATTTCATAGGCTGCATTTACATAACGTACGAAATTTACTTCGGATTCGATTCTAAAGTACATTTTGGAATATGCAGCACTGGCGCCACATATCCCTGAAATGACACAAAACTATTAGTCACCAGTGGCATTTTAACAACCCTGTCTAGACACAAACTGTTGCACGATCAAATCGTATTAGGGAGCAATTGAAACTTTTGCAATAGAATGAAACAGTTTTATCGCTGAAAGTAATCGCCGTAAGATAATCAAAAGTAATTGTTTCTATATAAAGGCGTCGTGCTGTGTTATTTTCACGGTTTGTTATTATTGCAGCTAGTAATGTATATTTTATGAGAAACCAGCGATTTGCCCCGGCTTCGCACGGGTGATATCTGGATTCTACAACAGCGCCACCTACCGCGTCCAACTATGCCTGGGCCCACGGATAAAAAAACCCGAAGACCGAACACACCCCCCCCCCGAAGCAAAAAAAAAATAAACCCCCCCCCCCCCCGGGTCAACACCACCCCCCCTAACCTTTGCGGAAGTGCAAACAATATGTTGACAAAGTTTTACCGCGATACGATTGACGGTATGACAACGCATAAAATACGGACAAATAAAAATAATTTTTTATATATTAGATTTGTGATAGTTGAAAATGAATGTAACTTTTACATAGAAAACATTGTGGCGAATCATCAATGTGAAAAGGAGCCAGGAAGAATATCAATGTAATATTGCTGTGTTCATATCGTAAGTGTAGACACAGACCTGATGGTGTTTTCTTGAAAAAGCCTATGTTCGCAACATTATTAAAACGACTGACAAAGCAATGCTTAAAAGCTCGGTCTGAAACTGAACTAATTTACAACAAAATTATTGTAATACTTGTAGCTTTTATATTATAAAATCAATTGTAATGTGTTGTTATCAAATGATAATAATAGTTATTTGTGTATATATTTTACAAAAGTAATTGACATAACCCGACAGATCAGAGTAGACAAGCGCAGTGTTGAGCGAGTGAGCGACCCTCCGATAGATGGATTGTTGACCTGATGAAACATACAGACGACAGATGGCTCAGGATCGTACTTTGTAACTACCTATCAGGGAGACCTAAGTTCAAAATTGGACCTTGATAGGCTATAGTGATGATGATGATGATAATTTTACCACGCGGCTCCTTTCTTACTCAGTAGGCCGTGTTAGCGATCCTCTTACTTATTATTACCACCAATGTTTTTTGCGGATTCAGTGGTACAGAACAAAACAAAATAATTATTACGGATTGAGAGGTATTCCATCTAAGCCCACAGAGGTCGTAACGGTCTTGTTTGAGATTGTTTTCTAGTGTACGTGTCAATGGATTACAGTAACTACTTGTTATTAAATATATTAGGTATAGTTAAAGTTAGTATAAAAATAAATTTATATTTATAACTATACTAGTGCGGCGTTTACTGTTCAAAATTAACAAAGAAGGATTCCTGTACAGTTTCTTTTGCCGTTTTTTCCGATTAGAGGAATCTCATAACAAAACTTTGAATGAATTATGGTACCTATTATTTAATTTAAATTCGTGTTCATTTGTCACTTGAATATATAAATTATAATAATGTCAAATACAAATTAAAAAATAACGTTAAAGCCTCTTTTAATATTTATAATAATATATTTACTGATAAACTTTTTTTCGATTACACTTTTAAGGTTAAACTTTTTATTTCGTATATTTTTTATAAAATATCAAATTAGTCATTACTATTATTTGATACTGCCACTTACTATGACAGCTCCACCATAGAGTAAAGTAATATATACAGAAAGTGGGGACTAGGGAGTGTTCCCGCCTCGCCCTACTGAGGGATCACCGCCCCTTCGCGTGAGGTACGTCGGCCCGATACGGGGACGTGACCTCGATCACGTTCGGATTTAGAATAGTCCAAACATAATATCGTGTTATTATTAGCTCGGCTTTAAAAAGTTTAAAAACAAAAAGTCGAACTCCTTACACATTGAGACTAAATATTTAAATTTATTTTTTCTCATAGTTATCGTTAACGTTATCTGCATAATACGAATAACTCCTATATACCATGAAGGCGTTTTAAATCCACAAAGCGTAGATGGAAAAACCTCTAGAACCGGAACAGTGATTAGTCATATAAATATTTCTTCCGTGTGGGATTCGAACCTGCGACCCGCAGCATAGTTAATGGATATTGATAAATAGTCACACAATTTATGTAGGTACTTAGTTCTCGTCTATTTTAACGCATAAAAAGCAAAATGAACGTTAAGTATTCTACTAAGGTCTGGTTTGTCAATCATCAGACAAAAGCTATTCATAGAATAAAAAAAAATTAAGTTGCAAAGTGCAAACAAATTAAAAATTGCAATTGTATGAATAAAATAGTACAACTCGTGACTCACTTTTGAATCCAATGAAATTACAATTTATTTGAATTATAGCAGAGTAAATATAAGCTTTTATTATAAGTCCCTTCGCCGTACGGTTGCGGCGAAAGAGATTTCTCTACCCAATATCATCCCGTGTGTGAAGGTAACAGAGGAAAATGAAACTGGAGAAGGGCAGTAGCATATTCCTGATAATAATATCAAAATTATAAAAAACCGCCGTCGCCAAGCGCAGCAAATAATGGCAACTATGGTAATCGTCTTCCCTATTAAGAGGATATAGTAAGTCAGCTCAAATTCTAATTTCGCCCCCACTTCCCCGCACGTCATATGCTATGTACCAACATGTTTGCAATCACTAACACTGTAAGTAGATAGGTCGTTAGATACTTATTTCATTAGGTTTATCATATTTGTGCCTGCTTCTTAAGGCGCTACCTCCAACGAACGACCTTGAGCGTTTGCTCTGTCGACGCTCGCTACAATATATCGCGTAAGAAATCGCCAAAAGACGCCACCTACTGCTACGAACGTAGTATTATTTTTTCAATGTCAATGAACTCTTCTATGGAAATAGATACGGCGTACAATGATAAATGTATTTTAATTTTCTTTATTCGGTATATTAGTTGCATTATATTAGAATTATGTATTCTAATATATTATCTAATTAATAAAAATGACTATTTTGATTATTTTTAACTATATACTATACTGCTAATATTGAATTAGCTTTTTATAGTGTAAATTATAATATTTGTCGAAATATTAATTATGGATTCGAACTTTACATGCTAATGGTGCTTCATTTTTGTTATTTTCATTTACTTACATATTGAAAATATACTTGAATAGTAGTTATTATTATTTTATTTAGCTACTGAATTTTAGGATATGTTTTACCTTGATGTCAAATATAATTTTGAGGAGCAATAGTTATATACCTACTACCTACTAATAGTACCTACTAATCTTTTATCTGCTATTCCTTATTTAGGAGCAATATTAGTAAATTGAGTTTGAGGGAGATTTAGGTACTGTTTATAATGCTACATTTATTATTTTAATATTTACCTACTGGGTAGGTAATTATTAAAATAATAAATATAGCATTAGTAACTAAATAGATATTTTTTTTAAATTTTTAAAATTAAAATTTTCGTATTTTTAAAAATTACTAAAAAAAAGGGTTTGAAATAATAAATTTTCTCACAAAAGAAGGGAACTTGAAAAAAAAGGAAAAAAAAAAGCGGGACCAAAGCCAAGACGCGAACCACGGAACTCCGATATCACGCCCGACCGACATACCACCTGAGCTATAACGACCGTTAATGATTAGTCGAAATTTACCTTCTTATATTGTAGCAGTTTTTTTTATTGCCTGAAAACATGGACAAAAGGACATTTTCTAAAAATAAATCCAAGCGTTCGTCGCTAAAATCGTTGGAGCCGTATAATTTTCTCATCTGGTTCGGTTATATAAATATTTAAATATATAAAAATTATAAATTAAAATGAAAAGATAAATATACATAAATATCAATAAAATAAAATAAACACAAAATAATATTATATTATTACTGTTATTATTATTATTATAAGTTGTGGTTCGCTGAAGCTGCAACCTAATGGACCATGATCTGAAATTTTTATGAAAAGAAGTGGCTGACGTCAATTATTATTATTCTTATTATTTTTTCATTACTGCCTTTTTTAACCTCACAAGATATTTGTAACTGCAAAAAAGAAAACTACGTATAAGTAAGTAAATCAGTAATATAGTGTTATGTATGATTCAGACTAAATAAAGGTTCCTAAAAATAGACGTAGATAAAGAAATTGCATAAAAACTTACTCAAATAAAAATGCAATAAACTTGTTAATTTTATAGGTACTTAGTAAAATATTAAAATAATAGGTTTTTTAGGATATTTATGTAAAACATAAAGGTTATATTATGTTCAAACTACGTTCACGCTTGCGCATATAAAACCGCGGAATTTCACTAGTTTTATTATCAAAATAATAATTGACAACCCTACCCTAAGTTTGCCTTGATTTTACCAACTCAAACTCGTTTTAGGAGATCAAAACATAGAGAGAAAGATAGGAGACTATTTTTTATTTAATATGGTTGGATCTTTATTTATTTGTATATTTTTTGTATTTATTTTATTTTATTGATATTTATGTATATTTATCTTTTCATTTTAATTTATATTTATAAAAACCAACCAGATGAGAAAACTATACAGATACCCCAACAATAATAATATAATAATAATAATATTCCACAAATATCACACAACGCCATCTAGTCCCAAGCTAAGCAGAGCTTGTGTTATGGGTACTAGACAACTGATAAACATACTTATATATTTCTAAATACATAAATATTATAGATAAATCATCACACAAACATTTGTCCTGGGTGGGAATCGAACCCACGACCTACGGCATAGCAGTCAGGGTCACTAACCACTAGACCAACAGGCCTGACGATAAATAAAATAAAGTCTCTAGCTCGAGAGGAGAGGAGCCGTGGTAGCTCAGATGGTTAGCGCTTGCTAAAATTTTCACAGTGTGCGAGCAAACCGGGTTCGATCCCCGCCGGCACCAATAATATTGTAATTGCAATTTTAAGTGTTGATTTACCACGTGCTCAGTGGTGAAGGAAAACATTGTGAGGAAACCTGCATGTCTGAGAAATAAGAAAAATAATATTTCGAAGACATGCAAAGTTCGCCAACACGCAGTGGGGCAGCGCGGTGGATAATTCCTTTCCTAGGACCCTTTCAGAAAATAGAATAGAAATAAAAAAGTAATAAATCTAAACTTCATTTAAAACCAAACATATAAATTGTAAAATAGCTGCAGGTATCTATAACCAAGTAAAAGATATTCCTTTACTCCAACTTGTCCATGTTTCCCAAAACAATTTTTAATTAAGCTTTATATTATAATGCGGATTTTTTTATATTTAAAATTTTAATAATAAAGCATTTCGTACGTCTCAGCCGAGGCGCAAATATTTTTCGGCCGCAAATTTATAAGACCGATTTGTTATTCAAACATAAACATGGTTTTTTAATTAAATCTACCAATCATAAAACGACACGCCCCTTTATCATAGAAGTCACACAATTTTCGGAATTATTTCAATTAAAAGAGAAAAAACGAACTTAAAAATTTAAATAAAACGTGGAGAATATAGATTTTTTCATTATCTATCCATTAGTGTTATCCTCAAATGATTAGAGCGTTGCGTTTAGCAACAGATGCATGTAATCAAGAATTTTAGTCATTTTTTAAAAGTTGATTTTAAATGTATTTATAGCACATAAAAATAAATTAGAACGTGGAATGCGATGATAAGATATCGAACATTAATAATGTACTTTTAGATGTAGTTTATTTTTCATAACTAATGAGATAATAGAGTCTGAAAAACGCACTTTTGCCAGGTTTTGGTCAGGGTAGCGTCTTAACGCCAACCTAGTCGCTTCTTATTTTTTTACGGTTATTTTACATTTTAATTTTACGTCGTCCTGTTGCGTAATGTGTATTCTAATCGTAAGCGACACAACCTCCCCCTTCAAAGGCCGAAGCGAAACTGACCGGGCGGCAGGAATCAAGCTTCAAGAAGCCGATAGTGTAAGTAATTTCTTTTTACAGTGAAAATAATGGTATTTTAAAAAAGTTTATAACATAAGCACTGCTTTATAATTAGTTCAGTTAGTATGCAAAGTTTCATGATCTTATTTAAAGTATTTTATGAATAATAACGGTTTATTGTTTATTTTGGAGGTAATTTTGGATTTTTTTTCTATCGAGAAAATTTTACGGAATCATTTTTCGTCTAACATAGTCCTTAACATTGATCCTCAACTTTACCATATATTTATTTCAAAATTAATGCTGCAATATTTTCGCTATAACGGAGGATCTTGCTAAGCCATTTGAGGTTATATTTCCCCTTAAGCAGTCTATGGGAGAGACCTATGTTCCACTAAACATAGAGACAGGATAGTTCTACTGAAAGTCCGAAAACTGAAATTCCGAAAGTCCTTTCTTTCATTCATATGCCTAGGCATTACAAGTGGCAAGAACTTTTGGATTAGTTATAAGGTATTTGGATAAGTTATAAGGTATAACCTAGATCACTTCTGACATTGTTCTTTCGTGTAGTTTCATTACAATCGGTTCAGCTACTTTGAAGATTAGACCAGACAGAAAGACAAAAATTTCAAAAATGTTTATTCATGTCTTAGCACGCAAATAAAGCTGAAAGGGGCTATTTACGTGCCAAGGAATCGAAATAACTGCCTCATAATATGAGGGAGTTATTCATATATTACAAATATACACTTCAATTTTATTTATATGTAGAGCCATGCTGCAGTTATATTAGTAGGTAATATAGTTGTAGGACGAATGGGCCGGCTTGGTCAGGGTGTCCTACCCTGTTGTTTTTCGTAAAAAATAGGGTGTAATATGTGAACGGCGCGGAAGCCTATGGTACTGATATTTTCCAAAAAATAAAAATAAATGTTGAATTAAATAAATTAATTAATTAAAATGTATCGAAATTCAAATCATATCCACGCTACTTTACGAACGGCAATAAAACAATAAATTTTGTAGGCATCTTTGACTTTGTCACTTCACTGAGTCACAGGCACGGTAATATTATCTATACAGTATTGTAACTCGGCCGTATCTTTCAAATAAATGCCTACAGCCTAAATGCTAAATGCGGCACGTAAACATGTGATAGGGCTACCTGCCTCCAGCATTTTTACACTTGCCTACTTTGTGTTTCCATTTAGTTTTATAATTGTAAATATACTTTTTATATAAACAAATAAAATAGGTACTTTGTGAATTGAATAGGAAGTGTTCAATAAAAATGCGTGTCGTTTTTTGATTGGTAGATTTAATTAAAAAACCATGTTTATGTTTGAATAACAAATCGATTAAATAAATTTGCGACGGAAAAATATTTGCACCTCGGCTGAGACTTACGAAATGCTTTATTATTAGATTTTTAAATATAAAAAATCCGCTTTCTGATATAAAGCTATAAATAATATAAATTAAAAATTATTGTGGGAAAAATGGACGACGTGGAGAAAAGGAATATCTTTTACTTGGTTATAGATACCTGCAGCTACTTTACAATTTATATGTTTGTTTTTAAATGAAGTCCAGTTTTATTATTTCTTTATTTCTATTCTATTATTTATTTCCTCCATTTTTTTTATATATTTCACAAAATCATGACTGCGGCACAGTCTCGACTGTCTGCATGCCGAGCGCATGCCGAGATCGAGGCGCGTAGGTATAGCTCTCGCTTCGTCCGTTTGTATGAAGTTGGAATACTGTATAGATAATATTACCGTGTCGCAGGGTCACAGGCTCAAGGACAAAACAACATTTTTCAAACGTTTAATTCAAAAATAGGTAAGAGAGTGGCACCTACCAGGTGATGATGATGATGATGATGGTGAATTACCATCTAAGAATTTATTCTACGACATATGAACCTTGTATGTATTTTGAAAAATGCTACCATAATTAAGTAAGCGGATGTTAAACTATATTTAGCAATAATCAAGAACCTCATTACGTTACGGTCACAGAACAATAATAGCTTGTTTAATTGCATAAAGTTGGCTCATTAATAACACAGTATAGTGTAACAGTTGAAGAGTTTCCTTGAAACATGGCTGTAGGAAATCGATCGATTACTTCATGGACGTTTGTTCGTTCGTAGTGTCCGGTCAACTGTGAAAATGGAATACCTGAAATTATTGACAATCGACATGTAAATCTACAATTTAGTGTCTATGCATTTGTTTCACTATACGGTATTAAAAATCAAATGTGTGTGATTTTTCTGGCACAACAGTGAAACGAGAAATAAATTTCATACATTGGTATTCAGTAGTCTTTTACTTTCATTTTCAGATCAGTCTAACAAAAAATTACGATAAAAATAGGTTTGCCCATTGCTGTATTTAAATTTACAGATATTCAAGTCAATCGTAAAAGAGTCGTAGACTCAAAACTAATTAAGTAGTGACTAAGTAGGTTAAGAACCGTTGCTTACTGTCATTACTGTAAACAGCCTACTGCTAGAGTGGATATATATCATCTCCAGACAAGAGCATTTCTGTAATTTCAATATATGACGGTAACGCAATGTCATACCCGGTAGAGCCGCGCTGCAGCTATATTATGGTTTTAGCACGAATGGTTTGACTAGACCTGGAAAGTACCACGCTCTCACAGAATACTAGCGTAAAATAGCAGCTTAATGCTGCTGTGTTTCGTAAGGGTAGTGTAAGAATCCAGAGACCGTTTTTACTGGAAACCAGGCATTCCATCTTAGTCCTTAGGGGTGACAACGCATCTGTGTTTTGATTTTTAATCGAGGATAAATGTAGGTTTCCATTGGTCACATCATCAATTTACCATCAGATGGACTGCGTGCTCGTTTGTCACCCTTATTTTATAAAAAAAACCATTCCAAAGTAAAAATTAATTGTTTTTTACAGTAATAAAGAAAGCAGTAGAACTAGAGCAAGTAACATAGCTGTAATCAATGTAGTTAGCTGAAGTAACCGGCCATATAGCTCGAAGAACTGAAAATCGGGGACGAAAGATTGTCGAGTGGCAGTCTCATACCGGTAAAAGAAATTCAAGGCGGTCTCCCACTAAATAGAGTGATCTGCTAAAGAGATACGGGATGTCGATAGATGCAGTTGACTCAAGACCGCAGCGGTGCGGCATTTCTTGGGGGCGGCCTATGTTCAGCAGAGGTCTTGTAATGGGCTACAATAATGGTGATAATAATGATAACGGTTACCCAACTGTGGCCGAGCTCAAAAGAGTAATGTTTTTAGCTGATATATGCTAGAATGTATGATATATGATACGTTTCTGTTCTATTGTAATAGGATTGTGACAAATACTATCGCAATCTATTTGTCATAACGTAGACTATTTGACGTCAGTATAAAATAAGTATGGCGAACATCATTTCAGAATCATCATCATTTTCAACCCACCAAAATTCTACATCGAAACTATAAATTATTTCATTGGAGGAATATTTTCGATAGTTGATACGCTTTATCGGCAGAAACCTCAGTTTATTATTATTATTGACTTGTTATCAGGAAGATGATGTTACTCACCTATTTTACTTTTCCTCCATCGCCAGTTGGAGACACCTATGGGATGGTATCGCGCTCTCTTGAGACGCCACTACACAGCAACATCAAAAATATGTATGTAGATAAAATATCTTAAATTAGATTCTCTGTCTTTTAGTAATAATTTACTTGGTTTTAAAAAACATAGGGTTACTAATTTTAAAACATAAAGAATCTCTCCACGAAAGTGTAACAAGAACTAATGTTTGTTATATTACAATAAAACTCAACCAAATAGCCAAGGGTATTGCTGATATGACAATTTTCTCAATTGTGCCGTAGATGACATAATGCAGATACATTTAATACAAACAATAGGATTGCTACAATTACTTGATATTTAAAAGCTAATGGGGCAATTTGATGCGTCGTTCTACAATGAGAAAGTGAGTGAGAGTGGTGACAAAATATGTAATATTAAGAATCCAAACTATCTGTTCGAGTTCACAATGTAAAGATAGTAAAACCACTCGTGGTAGGCCCTTTCTGATTGGACGTCGGTCTCGATTGGCCCTCCATATTTCTTACGCCAAGTAAATATAGATTGGCTGCCGTATTCAGGTTTGAGAGGTAAAGGATCCAGTATAATTACAGACTAGAGGCCCAGGATTATTATCATTTCACCTAATTCGTCAGAAGTGGTAAAAGAAATGTACCTCTTTCGCTTGAAGTTGGTTACAGAAATCCATGGACTACAGTGATCACTTACCGCGTGGTGGATTGCTGGCTGGTTTGCATTTCTACTATTTTATAAAGTCATTTAAAATATAAAAAAATTTAACTTTTAAATAATAAATATATTTCGTAATTATTCACTCTTTAAACTAAGCAACACACCCATTTTTTATAGTATAAGGATGACAAACGAGCACACAGTCCACTTGATGTTTAGTGGATGCTGTGGCCCATAGACATCTATATTTATCTTCAATTAAAAATCAGAATGCAGATGTTGCAAGCCCTGAGGACTGAGATGGAGTGCCTCGTTTCCAGTAAAAAGTATCTCCGGTTCTCTACACTCACCATACGAAACACAGCACCATTAAGTTGCTATTTTACGCTGGTATTCTGTGAGAGCGTGGTCCTACCCCGGTCGAGCCGACCCATTCGTGCTGCAACCACAATATAACTGCAGCATGGCTCTACCACCCATACATGTGTGTTGCTGTTTGTGTCTCAAATTTGTTTTTTATGAGCATGTATGCGTATGTATATGGATGTAAAGGAGCCGAGCGTAGTATGACAGAATCGTGACAAATGGAATTCCATAGCTTCTGTCTACCCCTCTGAGTGACAGCCGGGAGTGTTTATGCTATGTTCATGTGTTAATGTATAGTTTTTTATCTTATATGGCGGCATATTTAAATCTATTCCATTAAGTTCCGTTAGTATCGCGGGAAAACGCCAGAAAAAGTTACCGCTACCGATTTTGGATAGCAAAATAAATGAAGAAAGAGCTCTGAGGACTTAAACGGAGTATCTGACATAGCTTGTAGTTATTGGCTTTCTATACTTTTCATACCGGAACATAGCAGTGCATTGCGGTTTGGTGACAGGAATGGGTAAGAGGGGTACCTAACAACACAGACTCCTAGTCCTAGGCAAAAGGTGTCCTACCGCCTAGTGCAGTTGGCAGGATTTATAGTATTTATACGTGGTAGAGCCATGCTGCAGCTATATTATGGTTGTAGCACGAATGGGTCGGCTCGACCGGGGAAGGACCACGCTCTCACAGAATACCAGCGTAAAATAGTAGCTTAATGCTGTTGTGTTTCGTATGGTGATTGTTGAGAACCGGAGACCCATTTTGCTGGAAACGAGGCCTTCTTAGTCTTCTAGTATATGAGGATAGATATAGATGTCTATGGGCCACAGCAACCGCTTGCCATCACGTGGACTGTGTGCTCGTTTGTCACCATCACATAAAAAAAATCTAAGTCAGGTCTAGAGTTTCATAATGTCGGATCGACGATATCAAACTTCGAATGCCTTCGACGTTACTCCCCATTAGATATTTTATCTCCGGTAATTTTGAGTTGGTCCTTACACTAACTGTCAGAAGCGATTATTTTAACGACGTGTAAATACACCTTACTATCAACTTTCTCTTCAATTAATAAGACGAAATCCTGCTTAAAGTCATCCTTGTAACATTGACTTAAAAGAAATTAAAACTATAATAATTTAAATATAAGGATAAAGTAGCAACACGAATCTTAAGCCTTTAAAATTTAGATAAAACTCGCGGTAGGTCCGAAAACGAACTGATTTCACGGACATCGTTCCAGGATTGACGGACGGTTGTGCACGAGCACAATGGTACATGGACCCATTATACAAATGCTCTATTATCCCTTAATGCCGGTCGGGTTACGGGTTACCTTTCATAATGGAACGTCTTTAAGATGAATTGATTCGGATTAGGAATGCGAGTGTAATATAACGAGCCGCTGGAAGACGTGTTCGCCCCGTGTTTGGTAATGAAGCTTTTTATGGAACGTCTTACATAGGTCCAGTGTTATATATTATAAGACATGTGGTAAAAAATGTTCTCGATTTTCTCGTCAAGTATACTTCAAAACTTGAAAACAAGATTGTACAACCAGCGCGTGTTGCCAGTGATGACTTATGGATGTGAGACGTGATCCTTCACTGCTGGCCATATGAGTAAGCTCAAGGTCGCTCAGCCAGCTATGGAGAGGGCTATGCTCGGGGTTTCTCTGCGTAATAAACTTAAAAATGAGGATAGCCGTAGTATAACGAGAGTAATCAACATAGCTCAACGGATTTCAGGAAGGTTTAAGTAGTATTTCAGCCTCGTATTGGTAGGTGAAGTATAAAGTACGTAACGATTTTGTAAGACATGCAGAAAGTAAGAAGTTTGTGGTAATCCTTGGGAGAGGCCTATATTCAGTAGTAAACTTGTGAAATGCTGTAATTATGATGATGATAATGATTATTTTTTATACAATAACTTTAATTTTAAACAATGTAACATTTATTTTACAAAATAAGACACAAGACTCATTCTCGCTTATAGGGGTTTCTCACCAACCCGAGTTTCTCGCTAATGCAGGTACATGCGTAGCGTTTCTCTCTTATAGAGGTACGCAGCAATAACAAGTCACAGCAAGTACGAATGTAGTAAATATGTATGTAATATGATAAAATTAGCCGAATAATATGCACAACATATATTATTTACATACATATTTTTAATAGTGTGTATATGTTACGTTCATTAGATTTCGACATATAAGTAATTTATAAGGGTAGGTATCAAGATGCTTACGAAAACAAAACAAAAATTCATACACTATGTAATTTTATTTTATTTAAAACTTATTTACACTTAGAAAAATCCGTCAATTTCGTTTGGGTTTCTGTTTTTGTATTTTGAATGTTTTTCTCTAACTCATAAATTTAGTCGAATATTGCTTGATCAACAACGGCCGCGTATTCAAAGTACTGATGGACCGTCCCCAACGCATTTAAAGCTAGCTTCATTGGAATGATCTTTATTTCTGTTTCCGGAATCTGTGCCTCGTCTTCACTGTCATTTCCAGCAATACAGATGTTCACACAATTCTTAACGATATCGTCGTCGGTTTGCTCTCCAGCGGTAGTTACGTCGTAAATGTAAAATGAGTCATAAAATAGCAGATGTTAAATTTGTAATTTGTTTTGTCATTTGTTACTGTATGTGTGTATATTTTATGTATGTATGTATGTATTTTTATTGTAGCTATAATTTCTTCTACATAATATAAATAAATAAAGCTCGATTGTCGCTTATAGAGGTACAGATAAGTAGCAGTCTCATTTACGGAGGCCCATGAGGGAAAAACGACTCTCTCTTACAGAGGTTTCTTTTTCTCGTTAATAGAGGTTTTGGGAGCTTAAAATGACGGGTCCTGGCTAATACTCTCACTTATAAAGTTTTCTCACTTATTCAGTTCTCACTTACCCGGGTTTGACTGTATTTGTCTTTCTTTTTTTAAATTTCATATTTAGTCTAGTAGATTTATTCCCTGACACGCTTCGGTTGACGGCAGCGTAACTTTGACACTCTATCGAAATAATAAACAATCTAAGTTTAGCTGGACTATTCGCCACTACCAAAATAATATCTTCAAATATGCCACACCTACAATTCAAAGATCGGTGTCTTACTTCTTAAACAAAGGCCACCATGCTGTAAACAACATTCCCGACAGATCGATTGTATAATACAATATCTATATTTTAAATTTCAAAATGCATTTCACATACATACGTATTATTTGACCAACCAAGGCTAACGTGATCATAATCTAAGCTATATTCCTTTCAAGAGTAACTACTGCATTAACGAGATCAGTAACTTAGGACACAAGACATTAGTCTAGTGACTTCTGTTCGGTATTTACATTTAACTCTGGTAACTATAATTTTATAACATATTATTTTTTTGTCAGACTTGCTTTTGAATATTAGGTGTTGTTTAAAAAAACAACGGATATTAAATTTTATTTAAAATGGTTAACTCTCGTGAATGGCGTATCGTATGACCCCGCATGACGTGGCATAGCAGTGGTGGCAATGGCACATTTTACGTGGTAGAGCCATAGTGCTGCTATATTAGTAGTAGAAGTGTAGCACGAATGGGTCGGGCCGACCGGGGAAGGATCACGCTCTCACAGAATACCAGATTAACGCTACTGTGTTTCGTGTGGGAAATGTAGAGAATCGGAGACCCGTTTTACTGGCAGCGAGGTATTCCATCTTAATCCCCATGGGTGACAACGCATTTGCATTTTGATTCGTAATCGAGGACAGATGTAGATGTCTATGGGCCACATAAACCAATTACCATCAGGTTAACTGTTTTGCATAAATAATAAATAAAATATCCTTCTAATTTGAACTACCATAAAAACCAACACATTGGCATGCTCTGCATATTAGAACCCATTTTGTATATAACGTGATGTGTTTATGTTGAGATTGATGGGGATAACAACGGTACCTAGATGTAACCAATTGCCGTTTGAGATTCGAACATAGAACCCGCATCTTCATCATCATCACCATTACAGCCCTTCACAAGTCCACTGCTGAACATAGGCCTCCCCCAAGTAACGCCACAAAGCACGGTCCTTAGCCACTTGCATCCATTGACTTCCTGCATGTCTTACCAGGTCACTCCATCTAGGGGGGGGGAGTCGCCCTACACTACGCCAACTGGTACGAGGCTGCCACTCGAGAACCTTTCTGCCCCATCGGTTATCGGTTCTTCGAGCTATATGGCCGGCCCATTGCCAATTCAGCTTATTTATCTGTTGGGCTATGTCGGTCACTCTGGTTTTACTGCGGATATGCTCATTTCTAAGTCTATCACGCAGAGAAACTCCAAGCATAGCCCTCTCCATAGCTCGCTGAGCGACCTTGAACGTCCTCATATGGCTAGCAGTGAAGGACCACGTCTCAGATCCGTAAGTCATCACTGGCAACACGCACTGGTTGTACAATCCAGTTTTTAGAGATTGAGGTATACCTGACGAGAAGATATGTCGTAATTTCCCGAACGTTGCCCAGCCGAGTTGAATCCGTCAATTGACCTCTCGGTCGAAATTGGACTTACCTAGTCGGACTATTTGTCCCAGGTAAACGTACTCGTCAACAACTTCGAGCATAGTGCTCCCAACAACTACGGGCATAGGTGTGACATGTACATTAAACAAGATTAGGAGTGTATCGACGAGGGTTGCGAACCTTATACTCAGAATCACCAAACGGTATTCGCTGAAGATCATACAGGTTTACGCGCCAACGTCGGAACATCCCGATGAGGAGGTGGAGGAAATGTATGAGGATATTTCTATAGCCATGCATTCCTCCAAAACTCACTATACGGTGTTAATAGTAGTAGTGAGCTGAAGTTAGGGAAATTTGGGATAGGGCAACAGAACTCAAGGGGCCAGCAACTGGCCGACTTCATGGAGAAAGAGGGTCTTTTTATGATGAACTCTTTCTTCCAGAAGCGGCCCCACAGAAGGTGGACCTGGTCGAGCCCTGACCGGTCGACAAAAAATGAGATTGACTTCATTATGACGATCAGACGCCAACTGTTCAGTGATGTCTCAGTGATCGCAAGGGTGAAAACTGGAAGCGATCACTGAATGGTTGGAGGCACATTGAACCTAAATGTTAAGTTGGAGAGGTCTCGTCTAATGAAGTAAACGCTCTGTCCCTCTCGTGCTCTAATCCAGAATCCCGAAACCTTTCAGTTCGAGTTACGTAACCACTTTCAGTGCCTAGAAGATTGCTATTCAGTGGACGATATGAATGACAAGCTCGTGGAAACTGTCCATGCGGTCGGAGCTAATTTCTGCAAGACCCGCCGCAGAAGAACACAAAAACTCTCCGATCACACTCTTAATCTTATGGCTGTTAGACGGAAGATGAGGCTGCAATCGTCAACAGATTTGACAGCATACAGGCAACTGAACAGACAGATCTTCAAATCTCGCATTAAAGAAGCGATCTAGCGGAACCAGGGATCCAAAGTCTTTGCCAGAGATCTGTCTGCCAGAAAGAGATATATGTTAAGGTTTAAGACTCAGTGTGGCAGCATCGTTTCCGGGACACCGAGGTTTTGAGTGAGATTGACGGGTTCTGTAAGCAGCTATACACATCATCGTTAGAGCCACACGCAAGTGTGAGTAACAATCCAAGAGCAAGTCTTATCCAATGATATCCCGGATGTCAATTTGAACGAGATTAGAATGGCTCTCCAGCACCTTAAATACAGCAGGGCCCCAGGCGAGGATGGAACTACAACGGAGCTTCTGAAAGCGGGTGGAACACCGGTACTTAAAGTCCTTCAGAAGCTCTTCAATTCCGTCCTACATGATGGCACTACTCCGGAGGCATGGATCAGAAGTGTGATGGTCTTGTTCCTTAAGAAAGGCGACAACGCTCTCTTGAAAAACTACAGACCGATTTTCCTTCTGAGCCGCGTCTACGTGCTGTTTCGAGAGTCATTACGAAACGTCTCGCACGCAGACTCGACGACTTCCAGCCTCCCGAACAAGCCAGTTTCCGAAAAGGCTTCAGTACCATAGATCACATACATACCCTGCGGCAGATTTTACAGAGGACCGAAGAGTACAATCTGCCACTTTGCCTGGCGTATGTGGACTATGAGAAAGCCTTTGATTCCGTCGAAATTTGGGCGGTGCCACAGTCCCTTCAGCGGTGCCAAGTTGACTGTTGATATATCAAAGTGCTAAAGTGTTTTTACAGTAGGGCTACGATGGCTATCCGAGTACAGAACCAGAGTTCGAATCGTATCCAACTGCAGAGAGGTGTAAGACAGTGTGACGTTATATCCCCGAAACTCTTCACTGCTGCATTGGAAGACGTTTTCAAGCTACTGGACTGGAAAGGATACGGTATTAACATCAATGACGAGTACATCACTCACCTTCGATTTGCCTTGATATAGTCCTTATGGCAGAATCGCTGGAGGACCTAAGCATTATGCTCATTGACCTCAATGGTGTCTCCTAACGGATAGGTCTTAAGATGAACATGGACAAAACAAAGATCATGTTAGGACCCGCAATCTAACTACAATTCCACATTGAACTGTTTTCTTTAAGTCTTCTTTTACAGTTCAGGCAATACTTGTCTGGAATGCCTTGCCCGTTGATATAAGAAAAGCATCAAATAAGTACACGTTTAAAAAACTAGTCCGGCAACACTATCTTGAAGAAAACTATCTTTATTATACCTAATATAGCTGTACGTATATATATATATATATAATATGTAACGTAATTAACGCACACCCTCAGACACATTGAATGACAGAATTAGTAATAATACAAATAAAACTGCACTCTTAAAAGTCTTATTGCCTTAAGTTACGGTCCATTTCAGTTTGTTTTGACTGTACAGATTTAGTGTGACTGTAATTTACGTAGTTTGAATTATTTTTTTGATAAAAATTACCTATATTAAAAATGATAGGAATCGATTCAGTAAACGATTCTGAACAAACTACTTTCTCAAAGTGCGTTAATTAAGTTACATATTTTTTTATAGAAGAGGGGGCAAATGAGCATGCGGCTTACCTGATGTTAAGTGACTACCGCCGCCTATGATCAACCGCAAAACCAAGGGAATTGCAGGTGCGTTGCCGGCCCTTTAGAAAGGAGTAAGCTCTTTTCTTGAAAGTCCCTAGGTCGTATCGGTCCGGAAAAATCGCCGGTGGTAAACTATTCCACAGAGAGGTCGTACGCGGAAGAAAACTCCTTCTGAACTTTTAATTGGTGTATATGTATACATGTGTTTATATATATGCGTGTGTATTTGTTTTTATATACCTATATTCATAATTCATTATGTATGTATATTAGTATGTATGCATGTATATTTATTTACAATATTTGTCTATTCATTTTAATATGTTTAGCACTTACCAACTATTACATGTCAAATTCTCTCAGGGTTGCCTGGTAGAGAATGCCATAAGGCATTAAGTCCGCCTATTGTAACCCTTAGATTAAGGTGTAAAACAGTAAAGATTAAATAAATAAATAATTAAAGGTATGTAGTGATAGGTATGTACTGAACATCCATGTTTTATTCAACGGGAGATTTTTTTATAAGCGTGAAAATTTTAATAGACAATGATTGATCGTTTTCTTATCGAATATATTTTTTTATTTCAAAAAATAAAAAAATGTACTGAACATCCAATTATAGATGTGCACATCATTTATCCCTTGTCCAAAGACACCACCCCTATGAACTTAACAAAAACATAGATATCGGTAAAGAGTAAACGAGAAGCAAGGGTAGCGTCCTTAAAACGACACCTCGCGGTAAAAAACCAAATAGATCTGACAAAAGAGTGAATACGGTAGCCGTAAAGAACGGAACCCTTCTTTATTTAAGACGTGATCATTCGAGTATTCGTGGGAATGGAACTGGCACTGTTGGAAATAATTTGCATCTACAATTTCTTTCAATGGAATTCATGCAGGCAGTAGTACCAATGGCGGTTACTACTAGGAGGTAATGAATCGGAAGTGTCTCATTGTTGGTATTGTTTGGACCTGTTTTATGGTACTTCGTTGTTGAAACTTGTTTAGATAGACTATGGGTACGTCATTATTTTATTTTTTGTTTCCGTCTTGGTTATAACGAAAAGGAAATTGGCACATTTACGAAGCGAGTAACTTCATCCCTTTTAGATCATATTTTATTGTATTTTATTACTACGCCGTAGAGTTGCGTCTTCATTTAAATTTATTTACATATTCGCAGCAATCAGTAACTTTTTTAACTTTAGGTTTGTACAAAAGTATTTGTCAATTGGTGCATTTTAAGATAAAAATTACATAAATAAATAGTTATAATAAGGGAGATATAAAACATGGGGTTCTTAGGCAATTAACTCATGATTTGTTTTTATTTAATTAACAAGTTATACCTAAAAGCATAAAATGTCTCTTATGTTTTGCGAATAGGTACCTATATATTTAATGATTTGAGTTTTATGGTTTTAGTCGCGTTTATGTTTATCTTTAACTTGAAACTCCTACATTTTTTCGATCTTTTAATTAAGAACGTTTGTGCGATCTATGCATAATTAGCTAACAGCATCTTGAAAACGATTTCTGAGAAATTGGTATTTTTTATAGGATAGGGTGACAAACGAGCACATAGTCCACCTATAATAATACGTTATAAAAGGTATAAAAGTAAGTGATTGCTGTGGCCCATAGACATCTAAGTCTATCCTCGATTACGAATCAGAATGCAGATGTGTTGTCAACCGTGAGGACCAAGATGGAATGCCTCGTTTCTAGTAAAACGGGTCTCCGGTTCTCTACACTCACCATACGAAACACAGCAGCATTGAGCTATTATTTTACGCTGGTATTCTGTAAGAGCGTGGTCCTTCCCCGGTCGAGCCGACCCATTCGTGCTACAAGTACTAATATAACTGCAGCATGGCTCTTCCACGTATAAATTAATATAATGTTCATTACTCAAAAGCTGCACGTATCAACCTTGATTTTAATCGATGTACTCGTATTTTCAGTGGTCGTATAGTCTATCAAATCTGATCTAATTGCGTGTATGGCCTTTAATGAAGAATTTCATTTATAACTGTATATATATTCGTGTTATAACTTTTTTGTATTTACGCATTCAGCTGTGGCTTACGTCTCATGTTCTAATCTCTATATATAAAAATCAAATGTCGTGCGTTATTCTCACTACGCTCAAAAACGGCTCGACAGATTTCGATGAATTTTTTGTGTGTGTTTAAATGGGTTCCTATATGGTTTAGAATTACATTTGGACCCGGTGATTTGTGTGGTGGTGAGGTGGCGCTGTTGTCAAGATCAAGATATCAGCCATGCGAAGTCTGGTTGCTAATAAATCTATTTGCTTACCACCAAAGTTGCCAGTTTAAAGCAACATTTTTTTATCGCACTACATGTATCTGATGTTATGTGTTTTTTTTTGTGCCCGAAGCAAAAAGGGCAACCCTCCGGTAACGGGGGAGGGAGGTGGGGAGTGCTCATAGCATAGGCACACCACGCAGCTGGCTGCGTGGTTATGTGGAAACTTTTACCCACTAAACTCCACCTTTTTGGTACTGGCTTAACGATCTGACGAGAGATCTTTAAACCGTAAGCGGACGCGACCCTCCTTGGCAGAAAGGAGGGCGCAAGCGGCGAACAGCCGCTTGGAAGTATGCCTAACTAAGGCAGATTACGAGAAGTGTTGAGTAGGCTCGGCTTGAGCCGTCAGGAGGCAGAAAGCTTGTTGGGGGGTGGGGGGTGTTATGTCTGTACCATAAAATCAGTTTTAAGCTTTAAAGGCCTAACGGAGAGTAGCCATCTGCGCAGAGCAGGATACTAGAACATGAGTATTTGCGCAAACACAGGTGCACTATGTATCTATTTCCTTACTCTCGAATTCCGATTGCTTCCTCACTTTCAAAATCCGACAAGGGTGAGAGATTAGGCGCAGGACCAACGGCCTTACCTGCTTTCCAAGGGCCGGGAACGGAACACCACCCATTTCCTGACTTCGGATTACAACTGAGAACTTTGTGAAATTCAAATCCCGGACCACATGATCAGCATGACTAACATGACTGCCTGAGTGACATAATAACGAAAATATCACAATGCAATTGAAATTTAGTTCAGAAATCGCAACACAGTATTAAAATATAGCGCCAATTAAGCCAACGAAGTCTATGGATATCTAAATTGATTATAAACACGATCATTATTAAGTGATTCCTTTATAAATATCAAACTAGTTACCGTAACCGTTACAACCTACTAAAGTCCACTGCTGGGCATAGGCGTCCCCCATAGATTGCCTCATATTGGATTGTTGCCATAGTTGCCACGCTTGGCAAGCGGGTTGGCAACCGCAGTTTTTTATTTTATTCGTTATTAGGAAGATGCTGTCCATCTTATTAGTTTCCCTTTGTCGCCTCTTACGGTATGATAATATGGTGTAGTAGATGTTCTTATACAGCCACTACACGGTAAATCGGACCAGTAAACATAAATAATTTACTAAAGATCATACAAACAAAACTCGAAACATTTCTAAAGTTAATTAGAGCATTACAAGCTCTTTAATAACTAGACAATGTTCCGTTGCGCCCCAATTAAAACGATTAGCTCCAACCAACGCGGTTAATTACGAGCTTACTTAAATATGGCTTAAGACTGCAGGAATTATGATGCACTTTCATAAACAAAATGTCGTAACTCGACAGATATAAACGGAACAATATAATACGTACATTATGGTTAATAAGTACATTGTTTAATATTTTTATTACTTGTGTACGAAAACGCGATGATATTTTTGTTCGTCGATATAGATATTAATCCATTGTTGCTGGTGTTATTTATAAATTCTTTATTTCAAATTAGGGGCATTAACCCTCTACTGCATAATATGAACCCATATATGGTTCAACAGATTCAATTTTTTTTTCACTTTATATTGCACAAGCAAAAACTAAACGCATAGTGGACATTTTGATTAGGTATTATGTTGTCAATACGAAAATATATTTTGCTGTCTGTGGTCTAACGTCATTTTCGTTATAGCCTCACTGTACTTAGCGCTTGTGCGAAGTTCAACTCGGTGTCTGTAAACACATTTTTCAAAAAAGATTTTCTACGTGATAAAGGTAAGTTTTGTTTCATAAAGAAAAAAAAAACAAAATATAGTTTTTTTTTATAGAAGAGGGGGCAAACGAGCATGCGGCTCACCTGATGTTAAGTGACTACCGCCGCCCATGATCAACCGCAACACCAGGGGAATTGCAGGTGCGTTGCCAGCCCTTTAGAAAGGAGTACGCTCTTTTCTTGAAGGTCCCCAGGTCGTATCGGTCCGGAAAAATCGCTGGTGGTAAACTATTCCACAGAGAGGTTGTACGCGGAAGAAAACTCCTCTTGAAACGTACAATGGTGGACCGCCAAGCATCCAGATGATGTGGATGGTATCGCGACGTTTGCCGCGTAGTGCGTTCACGAAATTTGGCGGCTGGGATTAATCCGAACAATTCCTCAGAGCACTCTCCATGGTATATGTGAAAGAAAATGCAAAGAGATGCAACATCTCTTCGCAGTGCCAGTGAATCGAGCCGATCGGAAAACACTCGGTCGTCGACGATTCGAGTCGCTCTGCGCTGGATGCGGTCAAGTGGAAGGAGCTGGTACTGGGGAGCCCCAGCTCAGAGATGGGAAGAGTATTCCATGTGCGGCCGAACCTGCGCCTTGTAAAGTTGCAGGCGGTGTGCCGGCATGAAATACTGTCCCGCTCTGCTGAGCACGCCAAGCTTTTTAGAGGCCAATTTGGCCTTTCCTTCCAAGTGACCACTAAACTGCACATCATTCCATATTTCGACACCGAAAATTCCGATACTGGCTGAGGCAACAAGGGGAGTGTCTTGAAACTGAGGAGATACGACAAAGGGGTTCTTTTTAGCGGTTAACGCGCAAACTTGTGTCTTCTGGGGGTTAAACTGGACTAGATTTAGTCGCCCCCAATCCGAGACTCTGTTCAGCAAAGACTCGACTTCAGACACAAGTTTGTCCCGGCATTCGGAGACGTTTTCCCGATAAATATTGGCTCGGCCGGTGTAAAGAGCATCACCAGTGCTGTCATCTGCATAGCAATGAATGTTACGGGTTTGCATCATATCATTGATATGCAGAAGAAACAGCGTTGGCGACAGCACACAGCCTTGTGGAACATCAGCATTAATAGGCTTGCAATCGGAGCTTGCACCGTCTACAAGGACCTTGATGCCCCGATCTGCAAGAAAGCTGGTGGTCCAATCGCACAATTTCTCGGGAAGCCCATAGGAAGGGAGCTTCGAAAGAAGCGCTTTGTGCCAAACCCGATCGAAGGCCTTCGCAATGTCCAAACTAACGGCCAATGCCTCCCCCTTGGACTCTACTGCCTCCGCCCATCTGTGAGTAGTAGTAGTGCTGTTATTGTTCTATTTTATATAATTGTGATTTAATATTTACTTTTTTGCATATTTCAATTATATTGGGGGCTTTTTTGATGAAACCATATATGGTTTTGTATGCATTCTAATCAAACCTAACCATTTATCCGAGGTACCATAAATGGTTTCGTATGCGCTATTAATTTTTTGCATGAATGGCATGACTTTTTTTTCATTGCTTGCATAATGGATCCTTCTCGTTTTTATGGCACTCAGAAGCGTGTTAATACTATTCCTGATGATGGCTCGCTTAGTGATGAAGAATTAGCTTCCGATTCTGACAGTGAAAATGTTCCCCCTAAGCAATTTCAACGTCACAGATGATCTCTTGTTATAAACGAAACCGATAGTGATTCCTCCGATGACGAAACTAGCCCTCCACCAGCCACACAGAAAAAAGGAAAGGCAAAAAAAGATAAACCCACTAAAATAATATGGGAATCCAAAAAAAAATTGAGGCTTATGATGAAAATAAGTTTAAATTTACTGGAGTCACACAGTTACCAGAGTTTATTGAAAAACTTGAAACACCGGCATATTTTTTCTTGTTTTTATTTTCTGAGGATTTGATACAAACTATAACAAATCAATCTAATTTAAAATCCGTACAAGACAATATAAACAAACCCGCTAACATAACCAAACAAGAAATAGAGCAATTTATTGGCATGGTAATTTTCATGTCTAAAGTGAAATTACCTGTGTCACGACATTACTGGAATAATACTTTAGGACAGCAACAAATTTACGAAACTATGACATGCAATAGGTTTGAAACAATAAAAAATAAATTACACTTCAATGACAACAATAATTATATCCAGTTAGTCAGTCCAGGTCATGACAAGTTATTCAAAGGGCGCCCACTTTTAGATGGCATTAGGCAGCAACAAAGACTATATAACCACTTGACTGCGCATACAGTGCCCCGACGCCCGAAAACTATTAGTATTTTGTCGCCTATGCATCGGCTATGGTACTATTAACCATTTTAGTATTGTCCAAGTGTTAGACCTGTGTGCACGCTAAATTAATGCAAATTTTTATAACTTTTATGCAATTATAATGCATCAAAATGCGCGGTGAAGTGGTGTGGAAAACATTCCAGGAAGAATGTCCAAAAAGAATGTAGTAACTTTTCATTGCTAAGTAAAAAATACGAAAATTATTGTTGATTTATTCAAATTATGAGCCATTGTAGGGGTCTATCTAAAACGGTGGCCGGTGAAATAACGACATGGTTGAGTCGCGCGTTGATGTCTTTTGGAAAAGTCTCGTTCTATTATTAGACAATTCTAATGCTTCTATCCCTTTCTTTCCCTTTGTATGTTTATCGTAAACATTAGGACTTACTGTTACCTTTAATAGCTCAAAGTCGATATCGAAAATAATAAAATAAAAATTAATAAAAAAGATTATTCAATTCACACACTGTGAAAAAATACTTATCTACCTTTAACCGTCTCCAGAAAAAAGAGGAGGTTCTCAGTTTGTCGGTATTTTTTCTTAGTTAAAATTTATAGTTACCTAGTTAAATTAGTTAGATTGGTGTACCAAATCAGAACGGCTTACAATTTCAAAAGGACACTAAAAACAAGTTATTGTACGGATCCACTACAGTAATATATATTTGTCGTCGTTGTAAAATTTTTAATAAGAGAGCGAACAGTGAGAGTGGTTCAAAGTGCTGTCTTCGAAATATAGTACCAATTATTTTATGAGAACGATTTTTAAAATCTCTGATTAGGTATTATTGATTCCCGTATATTCATTTTCATCAATTTGAAATAGAATCAACAAATCATTTAATGTAATTAGCAAGATGCATAATTTACAAATATGTAGACGCTTGTTTAAATTTTTTTTACAAAGAACAATCAGGACCCTTAAACTTTAATTCGAAATAAATATAACAAATTAATTCATTTTAAAAATCAATAATAATATAATAAATAAATGTTTTCGTTGTAACCGATTGATTTTGATTAAATATTATTTCTATAATTTTAATTGAGTATTTTTCATAATGATAAAATCCATTTTATCGATAACGAATATTTTCCTTTATTAAGAAGAGCAACCCTAAAGATAGCCATAACAACGTAACTTGACCATTTGCAGCCACGCGTTCTTCCTCGTCCCCCGGCCCGCAGTTGTGAGTCGTACGCTTAGAAGAAATCTGCCTATACGCTCTCTAGTGGTTATATTCTCTATGGGCAGCAACTATTACTAGTTCCCAAAGAGGAATATCTGGTAGTTGATAAACAGATAATCCCTACGAAAGTTCGTCATGACCTTAAACAATATAACCCAGCAAAGCCTCATAAATAGGGATATAAGAATCAAGTTCTTAGTGGAGTTTCAGGATTTAGTTATGATTTTGATATTTTTGCTGTTGATCAAAGTAATACACGACCTGAAGGTGCACCAGACTTGGGTGTTAGTGGCAATGTTGTAACTCGTCTTACTGAAACAGTACCAAGACATGTTAATCATAAGATCTTTTTTGATAATTGGTTCAATAGCCCTAAGCTCCAGGTACATCTTACAAAGATCGGACTTTTGCCTTTAGGTACAGTGCGCCTGAACAGAGTTCCTAATATAGATATGCCGCCAGAAAAGAAACTGAAAAAAAGGAACGTGGATTTTTCATTGAAAAGGTTGCTACCATTAATGAAGTTAGTGTTAGTGCCATTACTTGGTTTAATAATAAAGCGGTTAATATGCTTTCGACTTATGTAGGTAGTGAGCCAACACCTACAAAACGAAAGTATTTTAGAAAGGAAAAGGTATACAAAAACATTATATGCCCTCAAGCAGTTGAAGTATATAACCGGCACATGGGGGGCGTTGACTTACTGGACTCTATGCTTGGTTTATATAGAATTCATTTGAGATCCAAGAAATGGTACAAACGCATATTTTTTCATACGGTAGACATGTGTGTTGTAAATGCTTGGATACTTTGGCGCAGAAACACTTACGCAAATCTGGTAAAACCGTAATGGCAAGAAAAAGAGGGCATCCTGGAAATCACGGTAGAGATGGAACGCCTGATTCTAGGCACGAAAGTCTTGCTTTATCCAATCCAGGCACACCAACTATACCAAAGAAAATAAGGAAAGTTTCTACCAGACATCAAGATGTACCTTCAAACTCCGTGAGAACTGACAAAGTAGACTATATGACTGAATGGATGAAAAACCGTCAAAAATGTCAATTTTGTGGCCAAAAAACTTACATAAAGTGTAAAAAATGCATGGTATTCTTATGTTACAATGACAAACGAAACTGTTTATCCGCGTTTCATGATTAAAATTGTTGTACTTTTTATTTTAACTATACTAACCTATAAATGTAATCATATTATAAGACAGTAACTACCATGTCTATAAAACCGATTATATATATATATATATATATATATATATATATATATATATATATATATATATATATATATATACATATATATATATATATATATTTATATATATATATTATGTGTATATATATTTGTTGTTCATACATGTAGTATAGTGCACATAATATACACAGGATACAGTATAAAACATGCAGTAGAATTTGAACAATGTTTTGCTAAGCCGCTAACACAAGATACGAAAAAACGGTAGAAGACGATCTTCAATTAAAGAAAACTAAAATTTTTAGACTTATTAAGTCACAGGTACAGCAATGTCTTTTCTTTTTTATGTTGTATTGAATCCCGAGAGTAAAAGTAAATTTACGCTGTTACCTCAATACATTAATTATTATTATCGCTGTTCACGATGCACCGAGTGCGATGTGCTCGAACATTCCGTCACTCTCACTTTCCGAGTCAAGTAAATAGAGCTAAGAATCCGTTGTACATGGCTTAAATGTAAATGTAAAATAATGTTATGCGCCTAAAAACTTACATATTTAACTATTTACGTGCATCGTTTTTCGTTGATGTTTATACTTTTAGCCAGGCTGCTTTCACAGGTCCATCGGACTCAGGGCTTATGACTGGAAAGTTATACAGTGCGCATCATTAAATCTAACAAAGGATCTCAGAATATCATGTCAAATAGTGAAATAACCATGGATAATCACTTCTGAAACGTTATTTATAACTAAAAACTACTTTCTATCGTGATTTAATCAAATACAGTGTAGTCAGACATTATACAGCGATAGCATTTAGTCAAATATTATTAACATCAGGGTGGCCATTTTATTAGTAACTGACAGTAATAAAGTAGAAAAAAATACGTGTGGCACTCGGTGACTGCCGCGGTAAAGCTATTAGCATAGCATTTTTTATCAACTTATGCAATTATAATTATTTATTTATTTTATTTATGCAGTTAAGTCTTTGATATTAAATCAAGTTACACTTTTTGAGAGTGGTGACCGATAAGAAAACAATTTTTTTTCTCTTATTGAATAAATGAGAAGTTAATATTGTTTAAAATATTTTTAATATCTTACAATACATGTAGGTTATTCAGGAATTTTTATCATTGAGTTAGGGTACACGCATACGTCTAGTCGCACACACACAAACACCGTGCCGAACTCTGCCGTGTGCCGAAGTCTGCCGAACTGAAACGACGTTAGAACAACCGTTACGGAATTTCTGGATTCGGTCCCCGCGCTCAAGGCCCGCGATAGAAGCTATGCAATAGCTTAATAATAAAAAAGAGTTTTATGTGGTTATGCCGTGGTCAAGCATCTCATATGGTAGCTTCCTAAATTAAACCGTTGACTAACTTATTCCTACAATGAATTTTAATAAAAAAAGTATCTTAATAAATGGGATTGTGGTTTGATTTCTTGTTCTTTAGGGTTTTCTACAAAATCTTTCCAAATATTACGTGATAGATTTTACTAAGCCGCCATCATTCATCATCAGCTTCTGTTATGTACCAGTTTTAAAGCATTCCATGTTACGACTTTGAAGTGATAAGTTGTAGTTAGACATGTGTCAATCATGCATGATTCGTTCGTTTGAGCTGGTACACTTAAAAGTATTGATGGTTCATTCATTTGTTTTTGAATGTACCAGTACAACCAATCACAAACAATTGACGGCACGTTTTTAACCCGCGATTTGTTTGAATTATGAATGAGCCGCAAACCGACCGAATCCCGAATGATCTGAATAAACAGGCGAATTGAATTAACAGTGCAGACTGCAGAGCATGGAGTAGAGTAGAGTAATATATACACAGAACACCATTACTCCTAGCGGAGAATATATACGGAAACTGCAGAGTAATAGGAGTATTTATTATTTAAGGGTTTTTTATTATAATATTGTTACCTAAATTAAAAACTATTTTACGTTTTCTTATATTTATTTGTTAAATCTATGAGTTAAAAATATAATTCCTTAGAGTTTACTAAAAATAACACTTCAAAAGATTTCATGATAAATGATTTATTTAAAGATAATTTTCAACCATCTTATATAAGTATAAGTTAGGTAAAAGTTTAATTTCGTAGCAAATAAATGTTACAGTCCCTATTTTTAGACGTGTAAAGTAAGATGAAATTGTGTATTGTTAGATTATTAGGAATGAAATTTAAGAATAAACAAATTTATTAAATACTTAAAATATTCGATAACTTGAGGTTTTTGTGTTTATGTCATCTAGCGTCGATTGTTCTTACCACCTTGAAAGATAATAAGTTTTAGTTCGATAAAATGACTTTATTACCTATAACATGTAGTAGATGGTGCTATTACAAATCTCAAATAGAAAATTTTCGGTTCTCAATGGATCTCACAGACTCACAGAGTACTGGAGCCTGAAATGATCCATTTGAATGATCGATCCGAATGTACCAGTACGCGTGACGAAATGTACTAGAATGATTCGGTCGCTAGTAATGAGTGATTTACACATGTCTAGTTGTAGTCATCATTGTTTGGAGATTGCTAATAATGTTATAAATAAGCAATAATCTAAAAGTTGTTAACGTTTATATTCAACTGTTGTCATGAACTGTTGTTCTTGTTATGAACTTCTGCAACTGTTAATATGAATTTTTAGGTACATGCCCGGTCTATAACTATCAAGATCTATACTAGAGTCAGCACGACAGTTTGCCCTGTGCGCTCTTATAACAAATAAGATCGATGCGCCCGTGGCTTGGTTCACTAAAAGCTGTACTTTCACGATTCTGTAACTAATTATTGACTTCGATGCTATTCATCTCACGATGATATTAAACAGATAATTTTCTTATGTTTATTTGACGTGCTTCTTCTTATTATGCGGACATGTATTTCTTTTCTTTAGCTGCAATTGAAAATAGCATTTCAAACACAAGACATTAGTCACAGAGAAGCTATTTTGAAATTGATAAATAATATCTAAAACAGCTTATGTCTTGTCCTCAATTTTCATTTCAATCTCCGTTTCCTTTTGTTATTTTTTAAATTAAGATTATTTTCATTTGGAGTTTCATCATCATCATTACATCACTTCACAAGTCCAGTACTGAACATAGGCCTCCCCCAAGGAATGTACGGTCCTGCAAAGCACGGTCCTGAGCCACCTGCATCTATCGACTTCCTGCATGTCTCACCAGGTCACTCCATCTAGGAAGGGGGGAGTCGCCCTACACTACGCCAACTGGTACGAGGCTGCCACTCGAGAACCTTTCTTCCCCATCGGTTATCGGTTCTTCGAGCTATATGGCCGGTCCATTGCCAATTCAGCTTATTTATCTGGGGCTATGTCGGTCACTCTGGTTTTACTGCGGAATCTCATTTCTAAGTCTATCACGCAGAGAAACTCCAACAAGCCCTCTCCATACTCCTACAGTTTTGAGTATAAATTCGAGGTTGGAGTTTAAATTCATATTTATAATATCTGCAAAATATTTTGATGTAACTAAATACTTAACGTTTCTGATGATGAAATGTTTCAAAGAAAGCAAGTTGCTCATATATATACATTTATTGATTCATTCACATACAGCGTTAGAAATTCCACTACTAAACAAAGGCCTCCCGTATTGACTGTGGTTTTGTCATGTTTGCCACAGTTGGCAGGTAGGTTGCCAACCGCAGTTCCCTTGTCCTCTGTTTCAGTATCCCTCTATCATCTCTTACGACACCCACGGGATGATATGGGATAGTGGATATTCTAACATCGTCACTACACATCACTCACATAAAGCAAAATATAGGCATATTGTTTTTGATTATTATTCATTATTAATTTTTATGAACAGCAATTTTAAAATAAATTAATACTAGCTATATACAACTCGTTATCTTTGTTTACAGTCCGGTTTGAAGAGACCTATATCTGTGCGGATTTCCTTAGACAGTTCTAATATGTCCAGTCATTTTGTATATAGATACCCACTCAGTCTATTCATATCATAAAAGGATATCAAATAAGCAAATTGTAATAATGACTTAAATAAAGGCCACTAATGTATTTGCACTAGTGGCAGTCATTAAATAGCAAAATACTAAGAACTACTAGTCTTATCGTCCCATTAACTAGTCGAAACTTGCTTTGAATATCAGTTCACGGGTCGTTTTTATTTTGTAAACGGCAAAATCTCGTGTGTACGACATGTCACCAACGTGTTAAATATCATTAGCTAGTTGGCAATTATTACTAAACATAAGAGCATGAGAACAAAACGCACTGGCTGGGCTGGACAAGAGATGATAGATATAGGAAGAATTTGATGAAATTTCTGCGCATTTCTATAGCGGTCTACATCCAACAGTACACTTTTAGTGCTCAAAATCTTAGAGTATACAATACTATAAGCATACTTTGCTAATGTATACTCTAAACTCAAAATACTATAAAAACACTGTTGTTTATATCAAAATTACAATAAAAAATAAATTCGTAATAAAAAAATAAAAATCGACTTCAAAAATTAAAAAGAATAAAATAAATTCCACATGAGCTTCTAAAGTCATTACTGTATAATAAAGCCTAGACTTCATAAGCTATAATCATTTTATACCTTTTAGTTTTTGAAGATGGCTTTAACATTTTACTGTGACTTATTAGAATGTAAATATGTGGGTAGTTGCATTAAAATCTACCTATATCTCCTGATTTTCTACACCTGAAAATTCCATGTCTAAAGATTAATTTTTTCTTCTTCAAATCTATAAAGAGCCACCTCCGAAGTAAAACCTATTTAATAAAAAAATCCAAATAATCAATAAGCACAGTACATAAAACAACCAAATAATCAATAACCAGTGCATGTTGCCAATGATGACTTACGGATCTGAAACGTGGTCCTTCACTGATGGCCGTATGAGGACGCTCAAGGTCGCTCAGCGAGCTATGGAGAGGGCTATGCTCGGAGTTTCACTGCGTGATAGACTCAGAAATGAGGATATCCGCAGTAAAACCAGAGTGACCGACATAGCCCAACGGATTAGTAAGCTGAAGTGGCAATGGGCCGGCCATATAACTCGAAGAACCGATAACCGATGGGGAAGAAAGGTTCTCGAGTGGCAGCCTCGTACCGGTAGGCGTAGTGTAGGGCGACCCCCCACTAGATGGAGTGACGACCTGGTGAGACATGCAGGAAGTCGATGGATGCAGGTGGCTCAGGACCGTGCTTTGTGGCATTACTTGGGGGGGCCTATGTTCAGCAGTGGACTTGTGAAGGGCTGTAATGATGATGATGATGACAGTACATAAAAAGCTTACGCGTCGAATATACTCTAACTTTAATTTAAAAAAATATGTAAATACTAAAAGACAATGGAAAAATTGCTTACGACGTGCTGTTGACCGACTAACTTCACTCCATAGATTATTAATATATTTTGCCTCACTGTTATCCGATCGTTTCTAAGCCTTCTTATTTTCAACACACGCTTATTTTTTCGTTTTATTATAGTACAAATCGACATAGTATGTAGATCAGATAATATATTTTATTTTTACGTTTTGGATAGCTTCGACTTTTCTTACATAAATAAATATTCTTCTTTTCTTGACAATAACCTCTCTAAAATCACTGTTACATTCAAATAGCCTGACCTATTCAACAACGCCCCAACGTGTATGGTAAGTCAATTAATTACAAATGTTTAGAAAATGAAATTATTTTATAATATACTTTGCAAATATTTCAAATTCTAAATTAAAAATAAACTGAAATAAATATCTATGGTAGTTATTATGAACAAATACAATGACTTATAATCCATAAATCTGAATAAAACTGTTCACTCACCAGTTCGGAAAGGCCTTTTGATGAACGCAGAACTGATCATCATCATCGTCGTCATTACGATCCACAAAAAGTCCAATACTGAACTTAGGCGTCCTCCATACATTATAATAATAATAATAATTTATACTCTCACCACATTAACAATATCGAACTTTGACAAAAAAAATACATTGCTTCATAGGGGTGTATATCATTATAGTGCGACAGTATTTCATGCCGATACGCCGCTTGCAACTTTACAAGGCGCAAGTTCGCTTCACGTAAAATACTATTCATATCCTTGGGCTTGGTCAGACCCAGTGCTAGCTCCTTAATACGTGATACGATTGTATTTAGTGAAGAGCGGCCCGAATAGTCGATGACCGTCTTCTTTCTGATCGACTCGAGTTACTGGCGCAGTGAAGTGATGTTGCATGCCTTTGCATTACTATTGCATTTATCACGGATACTGCCCAGAGGGAATGTTCGGATTAATTCCGGTCCGCCGAATTTCTTTATCGCACATCAAGTCGAAATTTCATTCCAATACCATCCACACCATCTGTGTACTAGGCAATAAAATACTTCTTCGTAAAATCGGCTATCACCAGCGGCGTATTTCCGGACTGATACGACAAATAGCTATTTACTATCAGTCGGACTGTAAATTCATTATTTACTTCGGTTTTATAAAGTAAATAATGTACAAATTTTCACCTACATACCAAAACCTTTGTCCTTTAAAATAAAAAAGGAATGATAAGTTACCATTTTCATATGTCTAAAGGTCAAGAAGGTGTAACATTTGCCAAAAATAAAACGACCGTTCGTAAACAATTGACATTTTAATCGCCTTCGCAAATCTTCGTCTAGTTTTTATTTAAGTGCGACTCTAAAAAATAATGATTTGTTAATATAAGTTTCATTTATTTGTGAGTAGAATAGACTCGCAACCTATATGGCCGCCATACACGGTAAGTTCAACAGATCAATCCAACTGATCAGTTCAAACTAAGACTTGATATTTTTTAAATATCGGATTTTCGATGTATCGATAATTATAGATATATCAACATCGGAGTTTTATATATAAGTTTATTTATTGATATATAGAAAATCCGATATTTAAAAAAATATCAACAGTCCTAGTTTGAACTTTGAACTAATCAGTTGGAATGATCAGTTGCACTGACCGTGTGTGTCGTCCATTAGAGTAAAAAAAATAACATTCAATAAGTATTATGTAATAACTAATAATCATATAAAAATAATATTTGTTTGTTCATAGTTTATGCGTTGCTATACCGTTCATCAATCAGATTGTGGTAAAACTTAGTCAACATATTGTTTGCACTTCGGCGATGGTTACAGGCATAGTTAAAGCCGGTAAGTGGCGCTATCCAGATATCACCCGTGCGAATCGTCGATCGTTAGTGTTGAAAAAGAAAGAAATCGCCGTTAATTTAGTAACAGTAGTGTAGCAATCAAGTTTTAGTATATTACTTATGTGATCTAATGTTGAACAATATGGGTGCGGATGGGATTCACACTCGAACCCAAGCGCCCAGCTTTAATTTATTATAGTACAGAAAAATAAACAACGACTAATGATAGTGATATATCGGTAAGGATATGCATCTTAATCATACTGGTTACGAGGATCACCAGTCTTAATTTATCATTCAGTAATTTATCGTTCCATTCCCCTAAAACCATCAATTACTTGATATGCATGAAATAACCTTCTTCGGTTTTGTTTAAAGTTATTAACTTATAACTTACGACATGCCCTGGCTTTGTCTGGGTAAGATCTATAACTTTTTTGAACATTTATAATAGGCATAAATTTTTCGATTTTTCAAAAAAATATTAAAATCTCCCAATTTTTCGGGTAAAATATAGCCTAGGTCATTCTTGGCATTAATTTCTATCTGTTTTTGAAGTTTAATTACAATTGGTTCAGACATTTTAAAGACAGACAGACTTTCTTACAGACAGTTATTCGTGTCTTAATAGGAAGCAAATAACTTCCTCTGCTCAATATGAGGTAGTGTTACCAGTGATTGTTAAATAATTCCTATAATGAATCATTAAAATAATAATTGTGTAATTATCGTTTTGGTTTATATTTTTAATAACAAATATAAAATAGGTTATAAGTCATTGTATTGCCATATTTCTATGAGGGATAGGCTACCGCTACCATCATTGTATGATATTATTTAAGCGATTGCAATAATGATTGAGGAGCTTTTTCGTGCTGTAAAAGTAATAAAGCAAACAACAAGTAATCAGTCGTATTTCTATTTCCTTCTGCGACTCCTGTAATAGTAGTTAATTCGATGTTACTGTTAGACACTTTAATATATATATATATATATATATATATATATATATATATATATATATATATATATATATATTCATCTTAAGCTTTGCCGCCCTATAAAACCAAAACTATAAGGGAGACAGAGAGAAAAACACAAAGTCGTATACTATAACTATTATAATTATTAAGAAAAAACAATTGAAAACCATATATTTGGCAATAAAAAGTTACATAACATTTCGAAAAATCAACTTTAATAAAAGCTAACCACACTACACAATACTAAAATTGACTAAATATGTAATGTCAACTGTCAAACTGGCGTCGATGATGCAGCGTCCTTTTGACCCTATAATTATTGATTGATTAATGAAGAGCTATCGTATCACACAGTCATTTATGCAAAAAAGGCTGTAGTTTTTGAACTATAAGAAAGTGCTCATATTAACCGGATCTCCATGTTACCCTCACGTACTTATATATATATATATATATATATATATATATATATATATATATATATATATATATATATATATATATATATATATAGATAAAATTATTAAATATTTCCAACAAAAAAACAAACTTCAATAAAAACAAAAGGCACTGGTTGTATAATCTTGTTTTAAGGTTTACGCTTAGAGTAATTACAAACATACGTAAATTACTCTGAGATTTTAAGAAATACGTGAAGAGATGTGTGGAATTTTTCTAAAAGCTATTGGGTTCGTCGATTGAACTCTTGGACAAAGTTTTAATTACGAGTAGTTCGACAATTTATTCTTTCGATATTCAGTGTAAGTGTGACATGGACGTCATACGTAATCTATGTCTTGTCAATGATCATCTTGAGATAATCTTTGTATCCTTCAATTTTTCAATATGGAATCACATTACCTTTGATAAACTTTAACGAGTGTATTGAAACTGTTTTTAGTATAATGTTTATATTAGTATTGAAGACATTTTGTTTAATTTTTATTTATATGTCATAACTATTATATTTCAACGTAACGGATCATTCGTTACCATAAAATAAAATATTTAATTTTGTGCATGTCAGCAAATTTAATTAGGTCTTTAAAAATTATAACATTATATCTTTGGATTATTAACTATCATATAATTTTTAAAACCACAAAAATTTTAAAGCCACAAACTCATGTTAATCAAATGCATCATGACGTCCGGTTATCTACTTCTATGTATCATCCTAACTTGATAGCTAACCTTGCAATTTTGTTCTTATCTCATCTTTAGCCGACATACGTTAGATAAGTTATCGAAATTCATGTCAACTTATTGAGAGCGCAAAAGTGATCATGAAACAAGCTCCGTTATTCGCTAGACAAAACACTTGACATTTACTAAGCTGAGGTGGAAGAACTAGATACTATAACCATCACTAATACAGGCTGCATTCTATCTAATGCAGGGGCATTCTATCGAAGTTATCATGACAACTCATCTGTTACCTTCTTTGTTCAGGTGACTGTAAGACTATTTGTCACTTGAATTTTGAAAAAAAAAAGATAGAATAGAAGAAAGCTGAGTGGTTTCGTTGGAGAGGGTAGAACCGATACTCTTCCACTATTAATGCTGCTTCCTATACTCTGTGACAAAATAAACAATAAACAGCATTAAAATTTATTAAATTGAACTTACATTCGAACTTACAGTCAACCTGCTGGTAAGTGGTAATTACAGTCCAGTAGAGTAGTATGCTAACTTCGAAAATATATAAGGCTCTTTTCGAAGAAACTTTTTCAAAAGAGAAAAGCATTTCAAAAGTTAGAACCGGTGCGGCCCGGAGAACATTTAGTTTTATAATGATACTGTCCATAACATTGTACAGCATTCTAGAGCGTATCACATGAGGGGAATATAACAATAAGTAGCGCAATTCAGCAAATTCTTTTGATAATACATACAGTGAACGTCAGACATCAACGCCACATTCAGCCCGAGCATTACAGGCATGTAACAGTAAGTTGTATGTACATACATTTCTTTATGGAAGACATTTGACAGATTGGCATTTTAAACTGAGATGAAACTGCACTCGGACGCAACTACATGAGAATAAGCTGAGCAACTCAATTATAAACACTCACTTACTTATTTGCTTACGATTCACTATAGAAAGTTTTTGTTCGAAGGATTCCCTGCGAATTAAGTGAGGTTACACTGGCAGTACAGGCATCAATCTGGCAGAGTTTCCTACTGTGTCTCCACTGCAAAAATATAACCAGCACATATGTTGACAAAAGATGAGTATACATTTTTCGTAATAATTACATTCGGCAAGCCTTCTGGATTTCATGTGGAGGTGCGCTTCCAGTTCCATCGAAATCGGTCTTTCACTGAAATGTATCACTGCTTCTCATTTTAGGAGTTTTGCATTAAAAGAAAACCACTACCGTCTAAATCATGCCAATTCTATTTACAACAGACCCTCGCAATGTACAGCGAGGTTCGCGTACTCCTTTTATAAAATTGAAACGATGAATGACCTTACAATCCACAAAGAAGGTGGTACCAACCCATCCAAATTTCTAGACCGTCTACTATATGATAACGGCCGAATGTGTTTAGTTTATCGCTATTAGGTGAAAAAGCTTGGCTGCGATACAATACCCAAACTGTTACCGAAAGTTAATTAATAGAATCAGACGTTACTTTGTGAAATCCATTATATTAAAAATGTTAATATATCAATCTGATAAGATTCGCGCAATAAAATAAAATGAGATGATGTGTCCTACCCTGTTTGAAGAGCACACATCTCAGCACCACTACTCGACACTACTCAAACAACAACACTACACTAGGATAGATACACTATCATCATAACACTACACGTGTATCGCTTCTACACGAGTCATCCACAGGTGAAGTAGACTCTACGGTGGCTGACCGCTAAGACTTATCTTAGGGAAATGCTCTTCAAACTAGGTAAGACACATCATTTTGTTTTATTTTATAGCGCGGATCTAAGCAAATTTAATAAAACTGAAAGGTTGGTTCAGAAGGTATATGGGTACATAAAACAATTAATATTGGTAAAACTATGTATTGTCCTACTTCCGCTCACATACAGTTGAATTCTATGAAGGGGACCACTGGCCTAAGTTTTAAGGCGTACATTACACACTCATGCAGGCGTCAGGGAATTCCATCAATCATGATTGATAGAAAACGGATGGTCACTGATAGGCGTACATAACGCGCTCATGCAGGCGTCAATCACTGCATTACACGGTAGTTTATTCGTCAATCACAACCGTGATGGTTGTAAAACTGACAGCCTGCATGAGCGTGTACGCCTAAGTGTTTAGTTACTTTCATACTACTAACCTAATAATTATAACATAACGACAAAATTTTTATAGAGGTTCTGATATTCCAAATGTAATTTACTACTTTTTGTAGATGTTTTGGCATTTTTTATAATATCTAATACTAACTAACAAATGTTTCAATAGTCCACCTGTATGATAAAAGATTACTGTAGTCTATGGGCATCGACAACCTTCAAACAAAAAAGGTTTCTTCTACCCTTCGGAAAAAGAACCTTAAAGACTGTAATTAGACTTTTTAGTTAAAAAGTCATTAATTACAGTCTCAAGCATATCCCTCATCACACACACTATGTTTTGGTAAGAAAAGTTCTTCAAAACAAAACATAGTGATGAGGGCTCTGTTGCTTGATATAGAAACAAGTAAGAAGGTGGTTCCAACAGCCGTACTCGGGGAAGAAGAGTCCTAATATACGTTGAAGTGTTAAGTGCTACGTACTATGCATATGTTAAACACTCGCAACTCGCGGTGTTATAAATCATCGGCATTTTAAAACAGACACCGCAAACAGAATAAGTAGTGCGGGACGCGCAGGAGGCGCGGAGTAACCATTTTGTAGTACAAAGTAAGTTTCAGTCCATGCATGCGTGTTACAAACGACCTATTCTCGGCGTGTCTTTTGGTATGTAGTAGATATTACCTTAATGCTTACCATTTAGAATATTCCTACAAATTTTTACTAAAGCTAAAGCTCTTTCATTTTTTGCAATCAATACACATTGAAAACTGCAACTAGAATAAAATTGCTCGACTTAAAAAAGAGGAGGTTATCAATTCGACGCTATGTTTTATGTACGTTGAACGATATCTTCGTGAATTGTTAATCGGTTTTAATAATTATTTTTAGTAAATAGGTCATACAAGATTCATCAGGTATCACCCCAAAAGGTAGAAAAATAGAGATCAAAGTTTTTAATAGTTTTCATATTCCTTAGTCCGCTCAAAAGGGTCAAAAATTCAACTTTTATAAAAAGTAAAAGTTAACTTCAAAGACCAAAAATATAAATTAATTTTCACATTCTAAAGTCTTCTGAAGTCGGGTATTAATTCAAGTATTTATTTGCTCACTAAATGTACAGTAAAGTTTTAACATTTATTATAAAATTATGCTTATCATTTGCAATTCACTTTTACAGGCGTTGCAAAAATGGTTCCAAACACTGTCTTACCACTGACTTCAGAAGCGATTATGTAAAAATCAACTTGTTATTTTTATCTTTGAAGTTGACTTCTACTTTTTGATTATAGTTTTTTTTTTTTTGGTTACGCCTGTAATGTTGGTGATCTACAAATTTCTTTAAGAGAACACTACAAACGCGTAGACGCTCGTTTGTTACTTAAAAAAGTAAAACGTTATGAGTAATGAACGGTCTTCCTTCCCGTCGGACCATCCATCGCCTGTCACTCGGGATTAATTTATACCATTTGAGTCATCTACTTAAAAATATTCTTTACGAAACCACCTAAATTGGACTGCTGTGAGTCAAATATCACACGCTTCATAATTATCATTGTTAACCATTGTCTGAGATTCCTGAATTGAATCGTTTTTTTTACGTAATATAACTGTTGTAAGATTATCTTGATTTAGATAACTGTGAAATACGAAAATTGTAACGTATAATTAATTGTGCAGTTAATATACGATAAGTACACGGTTGAGTTCATCCATCCATAACTACGAAGAAATTTAATTCTGCAAACGCGACCCAGTATTAAGATATTCCGCCAATACCTCAAGGCCTATGATTATGAATAATGACTTTGCAGAGCCTCTAAACAAATATCTACTGTGTTATGTTCGCGGACAATATTTCTGTTCTTATATCAAGCCAAAGTCCAATAAAATTGAAAGAAAAAATTAACAGCATATTATTCAAAACAACGGACTGGCTAACTAAACCTAACCTGCGGATAAACTTATTAAAAACTATAATAATGTCTTTTCACCCATATCAAAAACCAAAATTAGATATAAAAATTGATAATAATCTAGCTTCACTATAGATACATTTAACGAGCACACACTACAGGGCTTAAGAATAGATACCCATATTACTTGGAAACCACAAAAAAATTACATATGCATGGCTCAGCTACGGCATTGTCCTATGGAGATGCAGTACTGGTGCCTCAAGTTTATTAACTAAAAAAAAAACTAATGCGAATCATAGCGAATATACAATACACAGAAAGCTGTAAATCTTACTTTATGAAGTGTAACAGTTTAACCCTTAATTTGACAATGTCTAATATATTATACGTTTGAAATGAATAAAAAATCTACAGCTTTTGCATTTAAAAACTACTAAATTTCGTTTTGAGCATACTCTATGGGAACATTTTACATGTTGAAGAAAAGTATTTTATTGTCTGTCCATTCAATGTGACATAATATTTCTCACATAAAAGTTTTTGAAAATGAATAGTCAACGGGCGGTTATGGTAAGTTTTGTTTTTTATTCTTTTTATTTTGGTAATTGTATTGATATCGCATGAAATTTTATTGAACAGTAATCAAACATAATAATTAAAATAAAAAAATGTAGTTTTATACACTGACGAGAGTGTTAGACAACATTAAAGTCCTTAGTATAACGGGCTATACAAATCGCTATTCACAACAAAGTTGAGTTATAAATATTGGTATAACAGGCTAAACGTTTTGCTATATTTAACAAAGTAACAAATTTACTGTTTGTAAAGAGGGCATTACATTTCATTATAGCTAGAAAGTAAAACTAATTAATGTGTGTATATAATTTTAAACATTTTTTATTAATTTATTAAAATATTTTATCTTTGTAATGTTGAGTTGTTAGTGTACAGTTAAGCAATGATGGAGATGAAATAACTAAATAGATAAAAATCCCTTTTCAAATAATGATAAAAATATTTTTACTGTACCACTGCGTCTCATTTCTCGGTAGGTAACGAGTTGAAGTATACAATTGCGCCTGCATAATTCTAGGTGTGTTGTTTTGCGTTTGTTTCTTGCTTGGGTTGCGGATTATAGCATGTGTTTTATTTTAATAGGGTAAACCCCCAACAAGGAGTCATCGCATTCTCGCTTTGGTTCCACCTGAACATGGAAGATCTGATGCTAGTGGTGAATCTTCTGGGGAAGAGGGTGAGGAAGCTCATCTATTTCGAAATTGCGTATTTTCAGACACATCTTCTGAAAATCCTTCAATTGACTCCTCCCTAGAGCGACTGGACTTATCTGAAGACAATTTCGGACCCACTCTTGACCCTGATCAAAATTTCTTTGCACAAGAATCAAATTCAGAAGATGAAACTGCACCGTCCCATATCCGTCATCCATGTTTTATACCCGAATCTGATACTGAATATGAGCATTCATCACCACACATTCTACAAAACACTATTTCGCCAAAAACGAATACCAACTATGCTGGGGATGAAATTCAAGTGATATTACCAGAAGAGTCGTCACCCATTGCAGTAATGCCTTCTTGCTCATCCTGGAATGGAGACTTACCATCTATTCCGTCTAATATTACATCTCTTCCCTCTGAACCGTTTCCTACGCCATCAACATCAGCTGTGAGTAAAAAAAAATCTCCCGCAAAAAGATTGTCAAAACGAAAGATTACAAAACAACAACAGCCTGCTCCTACTAAAAAGAAAACAACATATAGACATAACATTGTGCAACCTACTTATGAGTGGAAAAATACTAAATTCCTTCATCGTGCTGAAATTTCAGAAGACACTTTTAACGCTCACATTCCTGTGAACAAATCTCCACTTCAATACTTTTATGATTTCTTTTCCGAGGACATACTCGATGAAATAGTACAAAATACAAATTTATATTCTGTGCAACAAACCGGTCGATCTACTATAGTGACGAAGGATGATATGAGAGATTTTTTTATCAATAAAACTCATGATGGGGATCATTTCTGCTCCATCTTATCTAGATTATTGGGCGTCAAAAACCAGATGTGGATTTATCGCAGATTTAATGACTCTTAAAAGGTACCAGCAAATACGAAGATACTTGCACTTTTTGGATAATACAGTTCCTAATACAGACTCATACTTTAAAATACGACCATTTATTGAAAAAAATTAGACAGAATTGCTTAAAAGTAGAAGAAGAAAACAGATTCAGCATTGATGAAATGACAATACCGTACAAAGGTCGTAAAGCTGGAAAAAAGAAACAGTACAACCTTCAAAAACCACGCAAATGGGGTTTTAAGAATCTAGTAAGAGCGGGAGTATCAGGAATCATATATGATTTCTTTTTATATTGCGGCGAAGATAGTTTTCGTTGCTCAGATATTCACTTTGACAATGATGAAATGTTACTTGGTTGGGGGGCTAAAGCTGTAATCGCATTATGCAAAAATATTAAACGCAAGGCTTGCGTAGTATATTTTGATAACTTTTTTAGTTCTCTTGCTCTTGTACAAATGCTGCGCCAGAAATATGGAATATTTAGTCTTGGAACTATTAGATCTAATCGACTTAGAGGCTGTGAAAAACAACTAATAGATGACAAAACCTTAAAAAAAAGAGGAAGAGGTGCGTTCGTTCAATTGGTATGCAACGAAAATCAAATTTCTGTCGTAAAGTGGTATGACAACAAGTGTGTAACATTAGTGAGTTCATACATCGACTCCTACCCAAAAGAGACCACAAATAGATATGATAAGGTGGAGAAACGTAAAATACCGGTAAATTTACCCCAAATTGTGAAACATTATAATGCTCACATGGGAGGAGTGGATTTGGCTGACATGTTGGTGGCTTTATACAGAACTGAGATGAAATCAAGAAGGTGGTATTTGTCGATTTTTTCCCAAATTATTGATATTTGCATTAATAATGCGTGGCTAATGTATAAAAGAAATATGAAAAGGCTTAAGGAAAAACCGATGATGCTAAAAAAATTCAGAATAAATGTCAGCGAAGAACTTATAAAATTTGGAAGACCCTCTTTGCCAGTTGAAGTACCGTGCATATCTTCGTTCAAAAAGATTGCTACACCGAAAAAGAAGCCGGCCCTGCGATAATATCCGTCGTGATAAAGTTAGCCATGAGCAAGCCGGTACCACTTATGGGCGTTGTCGGTATTGTAAAAAAGGGCAAACAAATGTTTTTTGTACCAAATGTCAGCTTAGACTTTGTTTTATCCCAAATAAGCGAAACTGCTTTTATAATTTCCATAATGATTAACTTTTGATAATTTCTTTCATTCCTATTGTTTATTTTACTTTTCACGCAAAATGATCTGTGAGTTAGATATGTATAGTATATTATACTAATGTTTAAAGCGCATCTTTTTTGAACATCAAGATATGTATACTATATTATACTAAACATTTCTAAAAAATGCACGCCTGGTTATTTTATTTTATATTTTTCCCCTTTTACTTACACGCAATATAGGAAAATAAATTAAAAAAAACAGTAACTAAATGAAAAAAAAAATCCTGCCAAATTAAGGGTTAAGCCTGTCCTGTATCTATATTTTGGAACTATGCAAATTTGTCAAAAAAATCCAAGCTTCTACACAAAACGAGATGACATCAAAGTCATCAGAGAAACAAACTAGTGCTGCCAACTACAAAACTAAAATCTCATTCTTCCAGCCCATTTTAAAGTATATAATAAATTTCCCGAATATATAAAAAACATTAAAGACGAAAAACCATTCGTAAAAAAATTAAAACAACTACTTAAAAACAAGTGTTACTATAGTACTTGTGAATTTTTAGAAGATAAAAATATAATATAATATAGATATGTAAAGAAAAAAAAAAAAAAAACAAGAAAAAAAAAAAAAAAAAACTAAAAATATGTTAGGTTGTAATGAAATGTCATCCTACTAAATAATTTACAATAAAAAATTCTAATAAAATTTAAAATTATTCACATGATTTAATAAAAATTAAACTGTGCTAATTATACTTATTATAATAATATCTACCTTAAATGTCAAAATCAATTCATTAATAAATTATAACAATTATAATAACCGTATTTCAAATTCAATGTGTGTATGTTTAAATAATATAATAAATGTTAATATTAAATATATATTGACAATAATAATAAAACAAAATAAATGTTACTCCTTCATAATATTGTTGTGCCCAACAGGGTCTATAGAGATAACATAAATCTATATAACACCTTTTGTAACCTATGGAATGCAATACTCGTAAAGTTATTGAGTATTGAACAATTAAGCCTTTATCTTTGGATATCTAAAATGATTATAAACACGATCATTATTAAGGGAAATATAACCTCAAATGGCTTAGCAAGATCCTCCGTTATGCCGAAAGTATTGCAGCATTAATTTTGAAATAAATATATGGTAAAGTTGAGGATTAATGTTAAGGTTTATGTTAGACGAAAACACGATTCCGTAAAATTTTCTCGATAGAAAAAAAATCCAAAGTTACCTCCAAACTGAACAATAAACCGCTGTTATTCATAAAATACTTTAAATAAGATCATGAAACTTTGCATACTAACTGAACTAACTATAAAGCAGTGCTTATGTTATGTACTTTTTTTTAAATACCATTATTTTCACTGTAAAAAGAAATTACCTAAACTATCGGCGCGTAAGCTTGATTCCTGCCGCCCCGTTAGTATCACTCCGGCTTTTGAAGGGAGAAGTTGTGTCGCTTACGATCAGAATACACATTACGCAACAGGAAGACGTAAAATTAAAATGGTAAATAACCGTAATAAAAATAAGAAGCGACTGGGTTGGCGTTAAGAAACAGGCATAAATATGATAAACCTAATGAAATAAGTATCTAACTACCTTTCTACTTACAGTATTAATGATTACAAACATGTCGGTACATAGCATACGACGCGCGGGGAAGTGGGGGCGAAATTAGAATTTGAGCTGACTTACTCTAACCTCTTAAGTGATTTCTTTTTAAATATCAAACCAGTTACCGTCACCGTTACAACCTACTAAAGTCCACTGCTGAACCCGGGTCTCCTCCATAGATGGCCTCATAGGGGGAGTTTTGCCATAGTTGCCCATCGCAGACTTTTACTTTCCAATTGTTATCAAGAACACGCTGCTGACCATCACCTGATTTGTTCGCCTCTGTCGCCTTCGACTGTCTTCGATCGAACTACGAGACGATATGTGGTGGTAGATATACTTACAACGCCACTACACGGTGAACACGAATTATTTAGACACAGTACTCAACAGATGTCTGATGATTTATGAACAAACTGAATCGATATTAGTATAAAACAAATTAACAAACTTACAAACAAAATGTTTAAATCTTAAGGGGAAATATAACCACAAATGGCTTAGCAAGATCCTCCGTTATGCCGAAAATATTGCAGCATTAATTTTGAAATAAATATATGGTAAAGTTGAGGATTAATGTTAAGGACTATGTTAGACGAAAACACGATTCCGTAAAATTTTCTCGATAGAAAAAAAATCCAAAGTTACCTCCAAAATAAACAATAAACCGCTGTTATTCATAAAATACTTTAAACAAGATCATGAAACTTTGCATACTAACTGAACTAAATATAAAGCAGTGTTTATGTTATTTACTTTTTTTAAAATACCATTATTTTCACTGTAAAAAGAAATTACCTAAACTATCGCCCTCTTGAAGCGTGATTCCTGCCGCCCGGTCAGTTTCGCTTCGGCCTTTGAAGGGGGAGGTTGTGTCGCTTACGATCAGAATACACATTACGCAACAGGACGACGTAAAATGAAAATGGGAAATAACCGTAATAAAAATAAGAAGCGACTGGCTTGGCGTTAAGAAACAGGCATAAATATGATAAACCTAATGAAATAAGTATCTAACGACCTATCTACTTACAGTATTAGTGATTACAAATATGTCAGTACATAGCATATGACGCGCGGGGAAGTGGGGGCGAAATTAGAATTTGAGCTGACTTACTATATCCCCTTAAATTTCAACCACACACACGAACACACGCAAACACACGCACACTCACGCGCACTCACACACACACACACACACACACACACACACACACAAATTTTAAAATTGCTTTATTTACATAAGTAGTTAGTTAGTACCTTTTCTGGCTCACTGAGTCAGAAGTGGTACAACGTTCGTCGACTCACAATCCTAAAAAAAAGGTTTAGGCATGCTCTGATCACGAATCTGCGGTCCATTTTTGCGTAGGATGCACGGTTACATCCATGGCCTTTGTTGAAGTAACACAAATGTAGTATTGATAGATCCACTGCGGTCAAACGACCATACACTAACTCCATGACTGCAGTTGCTTGGTCTTATATAGTACCAGTAAGTAATAATTCTAATATAAAGAATTTCTGCAGTGGAATTGATAGTAACTTTATGCGTCCACAAGCTTATCTCACATTCTGTTGCTTATCTCAGCATTACTTCGTGTTGCGTCTTGTTCAGTGTATTGATGACTCAAATAAGTTTTGTATAACACAAAATAATGCAATTTAATATTTAGAAATCACTATAATTGATCATTCCTATATTAGTCATTGAGTAGATTGTACTGTAATAATGTACTAATAGCAGTAATATCATGGATACACTAGATGTACAACAACATCTGAAAAAGATTCACCCCAGTCTAGAAAATAATGTTTATGCTGCCAATAGACTGCCCATGTACACCCACGTACCAACGTATATAATCGCAATTTGGATACAGATGATAAACCAGGGTCACATTGGGTAGCTTTATATATCGATACGAATGACGACGGTCAATATTTTGATTCATACGGACGAGCACCTGTACGATATTATCTAGAGTTTTTAAAAAGGAATTGTAAAAGATGGAACCGGAATGTTGATAGGATTCAGAATGAGTGGACTTCAGTTTGTGGCGAATATTGCTTAATGTATTTGCTATATAAGTTTCGGGGATGTTCAATGCATAGTTTTACGAGTATATTTACAGGGAACACATTGTACAACGATATTTTAGTGGATGAGATGATCTGCACATCTCCGGAACCGTGCATCTTACGCAAAAATGGACCGCAGATTCGTGATCAGAGCATGCCTAAACCTTTTTTTTTAGGATCGTGAGTCGACGAACGTTGTACCACTTCTGACTCAGTGAGCCAGAACTGGTACTAATTAACTACTTACATAAAATAATTAGCAGTCATTATATTAGGGAGATCACTGACTGTCGTAATACGGGTTTTCTAACCTAGCTCGGGAGTTAGAGGCTTAAATAATATTGTAACAAATTTTATGTCAATAAAGATTATTATCTAACTAAGTCTTAGCAGTCAGCCGCCGTAGAGTCTACACCACCTGAGGATGCCTCGTGTAGAAGCGAAACACCCTTCGTATTATTTTCGATGGTGTGTGTTTCCTGGAATAGGGGTGTTGGGAGTAGTGGTGCCGGGAGTAGTGGTGTTGGGAGTAGTGGTGCTGGGATTAGTGGTGGCGGGATTGATGTACGCAATTGAGGGAGAGCGGGAGGTGCTCCTCAAATCTTCAATCCAGGTAAGACACATCATTGTATTTAATTGAGCGGATGGTTGCGAATTAAAAATTAATATCTATATTATAATGAATTTCCGCAAAGTAACGCCTGATTCTATCAATTATATTATTTTTATTTATTTATTTATTTATACATATAGTAAGTGGTCACTCTAGCTGTAACGAGGAAATAAAACTTAAGTTTCATTTGAACAACAACAATAATTCATATATTGTTGTCGATTGCAAGATTAAGCTTCTAAATCTCTTCTAAAAATGTATTCCTTTCCAGTTCACTGAATATCGGTATATATCACTAAATAAGGGGGAAAGACCGTTACAAGTATTCTTATTAAAATTATTTTTCTTTGTGTGACATTACATTGACAGCTATTTGCCATACAATTATTTTACCCGCATTCTAAATAAAACAAAAATAGACTTATGAATGAAATACAAATAAGAACAGCCAATACATTTGACCAGATAATTCTGTCCTATCTATTTAATTATACACACTGGGTTAAAGGCATGACCCAGTTACAACACTCTATTGCAATGTAATAAACCTTAAATTAGAACAGATCCCAGTTTATTGATAGTTCTTCGTAAACATCACCATTTAGTATCGTTAACGCATCATTCAAAGAGATAAGAGTTAACGTAAATAAAATTATGATTTTTCCAAACATCCGCTTCCTAAAGTAGCGTTCTGTTTAAACATTTTACTTTATTAGGTGCGTTTGAATTTATAGCGTTCAAAATTAGATTGATAAATTAATGTTATGGTGCACTTTTTCTGAACAGTATAAATAAAAGTGTATTTTAAAGCATACGTTTCCTTCTACTACGAAAACAACGGAAGTAAACGCGACAAATATAAAATAGAGAATAATATAAGTTTAAATTTAAAGAATACGGTATACTCTCTTTAGTGATCGCCTTAAACGATATTACTCCTAAGACTGCCTTCTCAGTTGATAATTTCGTGACGTATATATGTATGTAAATATATCATGATCTATATAAGCCGCGACGTAATTATTGACAGATGTGTAAAAAAAATAAGTTGCAAACCTTGTACGCCCTACGGCCGGGTATACGCCTCATCTTATATCTGAGAGGACTGTTTTTTTTGCGCCCGAAGCAAATATGGGTAACCCTCCAGAAAGCGGTGGAGGGAGGCCGTGAATGCTCATAGCATACCACGCAGCCGGCTGCGTGTTTATGTGTAGACTTTTACCCACTAAACACCGCCTTTTAGGGACTGGCTTAACAGTCTAACTAGAGATCTCTAAGCCGTATACGAACGCGACCCTCCTTGGCAGAAAGGAGGGCGCAAGCGGCGAAAAGCCGCTTAGAAGTGTGCCTAACTAAGGCAGATTAAGAGATGTATTATGTCGGCTCGGCTTGAGCCGCCAGGAGGCAGTTCAGGTCAGCCGAAAGCTTGTAGCGAGTGGATAGGGGCTGCATAGGCAGCTGTCTCACGAATGAGATGATTTGGGTGGGACTCTGAGGCTTTGAAAAATGTCTCAGAGAGTGATTTAAGGAACTGCTGGATTGTTGGGAGCTCTAAGTCTCGGTGTAGGTCGGCATTACGGACATAATAGGGCATGTTAGTGGCCCTACGACAGAATAGATTTTGAACTATTTGAAGTTCATTTATAGCTTTGGGCTTAGCATGTGCGAAAATAGGGGCCGGGTAGGTCATGACAGGTCGCAGACCTTATATAGGGTTCGCTTGTTGCGGAGGGACATTTTACTGTGTCTGCCCAACATGCTGTTGAGCCTACCCATATAAAATCGTGCGGTGCGAGTAACCTTCTTGATATGGGGTTCGAAAGTGAGCCTTGCATCAAGGGTGACGCCTAAATATTTGGCTGTAGTTTGCCATGGGACAGGGGTTCCTAACATCCTGATTGAAGGAGTGGTGGTGAGACGGCGTCATTTATATTACGTCATTTTTGGAACCAAGCTCCTAAGTCGCTTACTAACTTTTGGATCTTGTTCCGAATCTGTGGCAGTGAGTTGCCTTTAGAGTAAAGGGCTGTATCATCTGCGAAGAGGGCTAGTTTAACACCGTTCGACGGGGTAGGGATGTGGTTGGTGAATAGTATACATAGGAGGGGGGCAAGCACAGAGCCTTGAGGGACACCGGCTTTGATTTGACGAGTAGAGGATAGCGTGCCTTCGTGTCTAAAGTGAAAGGTACGATCCTTCAGATAGGAGGCTACAAGGTAAACGAGACGGTCAGAGAGGCCTAAGTCGTACAATTTGTAGATAAGGCCCTCGTGCCAGACTCTGTCGAATGCCTTGGCAATGTCGAAAAAGACCGCGATGGTTTTTTTGCCGACGAAGATAAAAACCGCTGAGGATATATTACACTATGCGGTGAACTTGCTGGGGGCACGAGTGTTTGGCTCGAAACCCGAATTGTTGTGGGATGACAAGAGGGTCGCCGTCTGTGGGAAACAAATGGCGCCTCATGCGCCATTCCGAGAGGACTGTTAAACGTGTATAATCACACACAGCTTTAACATGATGTATTCGGCCTGAAAATTTTATTGTACCATGGTCAAAGGCTAACATTCTTATAAATATTTCTTACATTTATGATAATACTACACTAATGTGTAATAAAACAATTTTTTCGGGTCTTATCGCGTTTAATTTTAACGTTTATAATTCTCGTCTGCTACGCTTTACTGCACCCATGATATATGATGAGAAGAAAGTCAGAATATAAAAAGAATCATCGGGTATTAAAAAGGTATTGGAGCTCGTTGGGGATAAAAAAAAGTATTTGTGAAAGGACATCTGTTTATATCCGGTAGTAGATTACTAAAGGCTAGAGAAAAATAATCATTTGATACAATAGCTACGAGTACGTATCTCTACGCTACGCTCTAAAAAAATACATCGTTCAATATAACTAGTTTTTATTTGGACGTCACTATCTGCATCGTACCCTAAACACAGACTAGTGAAGTGACCATCATGTTTTATGATTAATATGTATCCATTATTCACCTTATATCTAACGTCTCGGAATGACGCAGCATGATACATTTTTTTATAGGATATTGTGACAAAGGAGCACACAGTCCACCTGATGGTAAGTAGTTGCTGCGGCCCATAGACAACTATATCTATCTTCGATTACAAATCTAAATGTAGATTCGTTGTCACTCGTGAAGACTAAGATGGAATGCCTCGTTTCCAGTAAAAAGAGTCTCCCTTTCTCTACACTCACCATACGAAACACAGCAGCATTAAGCTACTATTTTACGCTGGTATTCTGTGAGTGCGTGGTCCTTCCCCAGTCGAGCCGACCCATTCGTTCTACAACTATACTACTAACATAACTGCAGCATGGCTCTACCACATAAAATAACCATCTAAATTGAGACTAAGGATTTATGGGTTTTTCTCAAATATTAATTCTTTGTGTCGCTGAGCGGTTAAAGATGAACGGAGTAAGAGTTAAATAATGAACAAAAAGTGTAATTCTTGCTATAGAAGAGCGGGATATCCTGTCACAAGTATATATTTACTTAGAAGGATGTCTCGCTTACTCCCATACCTATATAATGTGTGATATTTTTAAAGAAGTATCAAACAATTTTTAGTTTTTTCATTTCCATTGTCCTCAGAAATGTTAAAGCATTTGTAGGCTTGTTTATTTAAAGTTGGTTGCAGGTGACCTTGAGCTGTTGTAGTTACTTTAATACCATCAGGTGGAGTATAAATTCGATAGTCGCTACAAAAAAAATTAAAGTAAAAGTTTAAAAAAGATTTTTATGATGATTGAGGTGATGTCTGTTCTGTTATCAATGTCTTATTTAAATGTATATAAAATTAAAACAGACAGTAGGTATCCAATAGAGATAAATTTTTTTATTAACAAAATTCGTCCCATCACTAATACACATTTTGCAAACTCATTCAAATACCGCAATCAATTTGCATACTGTTAAAATATTTATCAACATTGTTTGCGAGAGAGATTTCTTTTGATAGTATTCTAACGGGTCACCCACATTCCTATTCATCGAAGTACGATAGACCTCATAGTTTTATTTGCGGTGAATCTTGTGACCACCGTTAACTCCATAACAATTTCATGGACATTAATTTTACAATCGCGCCCAAAAAACTTCATAATATCGATATAATAATATCGATCGTTTTAAATATCGACTAGCAATTTGACGTAGATCCGGATTGTGCTTTTTTTATTTCCCTTGCTGACAAATTCCTTTACATCAACCATTTGCTAGTATTCTATAATAATGACTCTGACTCTGAATGAATAATGAATGATTCTGCGAAAATATTAAGCTAGGGAGTAGAGCTCGTTTTTTGCTAAGATATCCGTATGGGTAAATAACTATTTTCATCGTCAAGGGACAAAGTGCATTCATTGCTGTTATAGGGAAAAACATGTAATGACTTGGAAAATTGTGAATAGTTGTATTGTGTTTTAATTACCTATACGCATAGCCAAAAGAAATATTTATGCATAAGATAGTGCAAATACTTTTCTAGCCAGTTATAACAAAACATACAATTATTCAAAAATGTCTATGTTTTCTTCCAACCAACCAGCAAAAACTACTAACCCTATGCAAAAATAGAAGCAGATATTAACAGCAGTTGCCTCTTAAATTCTTAAAGAAATTATCATTAAGTTTAAGCCATATGTGGGCCACATCATTGACTATAGTGACCGCCCATTGGGACAGAACAAAGATGATTGTTCCCAAACTCGCTCCCTTTATCCGACACTTATTCGCAGCCGCGTACGATTTAAATGGCGTCTTAAAGTTATAAGAATAATTCGATTATGTCTTAACTTTTTTACTACTTACCCTTTCACCGTTTGGTCTTGGTGGCCTGTACTTGGATTTAATCCTCATGCATAAATTTTTTCCCATAGATCTAGCATTCATTTGTCCTTTAAACAGCTGTTTTCTATTTTACCGGTTTCGGAAGGGCAAACTAATTTAACAGGATCGGTAACAGGTTTTTGTACACTCGACGAAACGATCGAAAGCACTTAAATAGTAACTAGTGACATTTAAATCAGCTTAAAAAACTACAAATTCACAAAAAAGTCAATAATGTCATGGGTACTATTTTTTTTAAATAGTGCCAATTGTTTTAAGTCAGTTACATAATCAAAATAACTTACGTAATGAATTGAAATCACTTGTGACAGCTGAGCAATACAAGTAATTAAAGCTTACATCTTGTTTACATTCTATTGTGGAAGATAATTAAAAAATATTTGCAATATAACAACAACATCAACATCATTACAGCCCTTCACAAATCCACTGCTGAACATAGGCCTCCCCCAAGTAATGCCACAAGGCACGGTCCTGAGCCACCTGTATCCATCGACTTCCTGCATATCTTACCAGGTCGTCACTCCATCTAGTGGGGGGTCGCCCTACACTACGCCTACCGGTACGAGGCTGATACTCGAGAAACTTCCTTCCCCATCGGTCGATTCATCCATCGACGGATTCAACTCGGCTGGGCAGCGTTCGGGAAATTACGACTCATCTTCTCGTCATGTATACCTCAAACTCTGAAAACTAGATTGTAAAACCAGTGTGTGATGCCAGTGATGACTTACGGATAAAGATACGGTATGAGGACGCTCAAGGTCGCTCAGCGAGATATGGAGAGGGCTATGCTCGGACTTTCTCTGCGTGATAGTCCCAGAAATGAGCATATCCGCAGTAAAACCAGAGTGACCGTCATAGTCATCGGATTAGTAAGCTGAAGCGGCAATGGGCCGGCCGTATAGCTCGAAGAACCGATTACCGATGCAATATAACAACAACCTGGAAAATGCATCATCTAATTTTGGTGATGGCATAGATATCAAAAATCCTGCGCATATTCTCCGAAATGTATCCTGTAGAACCCTGACAAGCTGGCTTTTTAGCGCATGTGATCAAGACTGGTAAGACAGGCTTTCAATAGATTTAGGTCAACATTAAGGCTCTTGGCACGCCTGTTCATTGAGTCTGAAGCTGCTAGGTGGCATTTTGTAACACTAGCTCATATATGGCAACAATATATAATAAACTTGTAATATAGTTTTAGAAAATTCGACATTATTTTATCAATTAAATTATATTAACATCGTTTCTGGCGCCATCGTGCTTTGGCATACGGGAATCCTCACTAAATTTTAAACAATCCCCTTAAATATTTCACCAAATCTTATAGGTGAAGCAGTGTATCATTGTTTTTCGGTTTTAAAGATAATGGAGCCAGCATAATTGCGTGGTGAGTGACATTGAATCTTGGTCCAAAGTTGCTAACACATCGGCAGTCTATTTTAATTTTGAAAAGTACCTTGTAATTTATAAGTTCTTTTGTAATACTACTAACTAAATAAAGTAAAAAAATAACAACGGTTTTAATAGAGCCATGCTGCAGTTATATTAGTAGTGTAGTTGTAGCACGAATGGGTCGGCTCGACCGTAGAAGAACCACGCTCTCACAGAATACCACCGTGAAATAGTAGCTTAATGCTGTTGTGTTTCGTATGGTGAGTGTAGAGAACCGAAGACCCATTTTATTAGAAATGAATTCTATCTTAGTCCTCACAGGGTACAATGCATCTGCATATTGATTTGTAATCGAGGATAGATGTAAATGTCTATGGGCCACAGCAACCACTTACCATCAGGTGGAATGTGTGCTCGTTTGTCACCCTATCCTAAAAAAAACGTAGTGAATTTCATTCAAGGCTCAGTAAAAATGTTCTAAATTAGACCGTGCTCGATTGAAATTCATGATAATAAGTGCATCTTTCGTTATCTCGACTTATCAACATAAACTTACCCTAAATATCCAAAAAAGCTTGTCACAGCTTGCTATGAAACCCATAATTCTAAATTAATTTAAATTTATATTCACGTTTTAGCAAGGATGGGAGATATGATAAGGATATAGAACGACATCGACGAGTGAACGCAGGAAATAGAGTAAACGGGGCCCTACACTCTATTGTGCAAAGTCAGAATGTGTCAAAAATGTGGCAATTCACAATGTTGTGTTGGTCCCTACTTTAACGTATAATAGTGAAAGTTGGGTGTGGCAGAAGAAGCACGAGAGTAGAATAAATGCAGTAGAAATGCGGTCGTTAAGGAGTATGTTAAGGCTGAATCTGAGTGACGGTGAGAAATAGTGTGATAAGAGAAGAGTGTGGTTTGCAAGATGATGTTGTGACCAAGATTAAGAAAGAAATTCTTTGATGGATTGGTCATGTGGAAAAAACGAATGAGGAACAAAGGAAAAGGAGTGAAAAAGCAATTTTATGTTGCAGAAGTGAACGGCAGAATCGGAAAGGGACGTCTTAGGCGAAAGTTTATCGACCAATTGGCGATATATTGAAACCGGGCCTAATTAGGAGTACCCTTAACCGACGTGCATGTATGTGTATATGGATGTGAAGGAGGCGAGAGAGGTGTGTCAGGATCGTAGCAAATGGAAGTCTCTGGGTGACAGGCGTGAATGATTACGTATATATGTAATTATTTGTTATATGTTTGTTTTATTATGTAAATCAATTCTTAGAGAAAATAGTTGAGATATGCTGGTATAATATATATCCATTTTTCTAAATGTTATTATTATCATTTAATTAAAAAGTATGACCTCAGGTTTTACCATTTCTTTTTTATAGAGGTCTCGCATTTTTTTTTATAGGATAGGGTGACTAACGAGCACACAATCCACCTGATGGTAAGTGGTTGCTGCGGCCCATAGACATCTACATCCATCTTCCATTACAAATCAAAATGCAGATGCGTTGTCACCCGTGAGGACTGAGATGGAATGCCTCATTTCCAGTAAAAAGGGTCTCCGGTTCTCTACACTCACCATACGAAATACAGCAGTATTAAGCTACTATTTCACGCTGGTATTCTGTGAGAGCGTGGTCCTTCCCCGGTCGAGCCGACCCATTCGTGCTACAACTATACTACTAATATAATTGCAGCATGGCTCTACCACGTAAACGCATTTGGACCGGTAGCAAAATTTAAACGTTTATAGGAAGGAACTTTAAAATATTCCTCATATTTACAAAAATTACATTAAAATAGAGTGATATTCACTGATATAGTAGTCCCAAGAGTAGTCCAATGCCAGCGAATATGTTAAATTATACTCTTGAACACATCAGACATATTTCTGACAAACATCACCAACTTCTTTAAATATACTTCCCAAACATATGTATCAAGATTGCTATCATGTAGTTGTTAACTGATTTCCATAACTCACCAAGCTCAGCAAAGGGGTCAGTGATCAGGAGTCGATATCTGTGAATTGGTATCTTTCTCGATATTGGGTTCAGTATTTCTGGATATTTTTTTTTACTTTTTTGTAGAATAAGAATTACAAACGAGCACACAGTTCACCTAATACTAAGTGGATGCTGTGGCCCATAGACATTTACATTTATCCTCAATTAAGAATCAAAATCAAAATCAAAAATAGAGCCGTGGTAGCTCAGTGGTTAACGCTCGCTGTAAATATAACAAAACGCGAGTAACCCAGGTTCGATCCCCGCCGGCACCAATGAAATTGTTAATTGCAATTTTAAGTGCTGATTTACCACGTGCTTGGCGGTGAAGGAAAACATCGTGAGGAAACCTGCATGTCTGAGGAATAAGAAAAAAAATACTTCGAAGACATGTGAAGTTCGTCAACGCGCATTTGGGTAGCGCGGCGGACACTTCCTTGCCCTAAACCCTCTCAGAAATGAGGGGAGGCCTGCGCCCAGCAGTGGGACATATATAGGCTGTAACTTTACTTTTTTAAAGAATCAAAATGCAGATACGTTGTAACCCCTGAGGACTAAGTAAAACGGGGACTATGATGGTAAGAGGCTAGTCCGTCAACCAGTAGAAAATATAGGGTATTGCTCATTCACATCTGATATTATAATGGAAAATTTAATATACTGCTGAACTTTATTCTCTACTTTCCTCATTGTCTCCACTATAAACAATAGCATTATATCAGCAATGACATTTAATGACCGTAAATGTCACTGTATTATGAACCTAATTGCAAAATTATATCGTTGCAGGACAAGAAAATACGATTGGCATGCAGAATTACGAGGTTTACGGAAGTGGAATGTGGTGTGAAAGTCAGTAGGTACTTAATTTACTAAAAAACTAAGGATAAAGATAATATGCAATGCTGTGAATTCATCACCTATTTCGAATCTTTTTTCCAATTCGTTCACAAGCATCATTAATTAACCTATAAATATGTCGAAGTTTTTAAAAATCAATATAAAACTATATTTAATATCTTCATCATCAGCATACCATTTATATTCCGTGGACTTATTGCTGCTGTACATAATGCTGCTGTGTTTTATCTTGTGATTGGTGATGGATACCTTTTTACTGGTTTATATTTTTATAGAAGAGGGGGCAATCAGGCTGAGCAGCGACACCAGCCGCAACACCAAATGAATTGCAGATGCGTTGATACTATCACTACCATGCTGTTATTGTTTTCCAATTTAATTATATCCTTCTATTCATTAATTCTATTCTATTTTATTCAGAGATAAGAAATGTCTTGGACCATAGTTTGCACTTACTACGTATCAACGGCAACGAGTCATACTCTCAATTTTATCTTAACTAATGCACAGATACACCGGTGAAGGGAACGTCGAAAAGATTTGCATGCAAAAATTTAAAATATTACGAGAATTTGTAAAGTCTACAGTAATTCAACCTTTCCGATAAAATCAAACAGTAGAAATAATAAACCCTATCATATTATGCTTATTTGATCTCGCCTTGAACAGGCGTGCAACGTATCAGCCTTGAAAGGTCGTTGCCAATAAAAAAATATGTTTCTTAACCAGTAGAATGCTTTTAACGATTCACCAAAATACATTTATGGTAATTCATTTTCAAATTATTGTTTGTTAGAAAGGTTAACCACTAGTGTTTTGTAAATTAATAAACAAAGCAAGAGTAACATAGACTTTTGTGAGTAGGTGCGATAGTAGTCGTGCACCGACTTTACAACAGTAGGTAAATAAAGTCACTTATTTTTCTTATCTCTTTTTTCACAATCATAGCAGTTTAGAGTAATAATGCTGGTCTTCCCTTTATTCCCTTTTTTATTTATATTATTCTATTTCTTTATATATCTTTTCTTCCTCTTATTATAATGTTTTGTTTTACAAACTATTTATAAAATATAAAGTTTTTCGATAGGAAAACATGTATAAAAGTTAGCAATTTCAGGCTCATATAAATATTTTAACTAATGCACATAAAATAATATCTGATCCAGTAATGAACATGCACATCATTATAATCATTCATCATCACATCACATGTCAACTGCTAATCATAAACCTTCCTCAAGGAATGCCACAACGGCCGTGGCCTGACCATCGATTTTTGAGGTATAAGATATAAGTCTATTGACGAATTAAAAAGCTAAGTGAAGAACATCTTATAGACAAGCACAAGGCAAGCAAACATAAACTGTAAAAATCTAACAATACATACTAAAAAAACTATTGAAGGACAGTTAGACCGACTACAGACCTATAGTACCTATTTTGTATTGTCGTTCACAGAACTTTACTTTCATTTGTTTTTTGCTATTCTTAATGCGGATACGATAACAAAATGGAGGACAATTCACTTTTTACTCTTCCTTGTTTTTAATGTCAACTTAATCATATTTTTTTTGCCTTAACTATAATGTTAAACGAGATGCATTTTGATTTTTCTGCATCGTTTACATGGTGGCACAAAAAAATGAATAATCACAGTTCTGATATAATTATTACGTGACAAGTTTATTTTCGTAGGGTGACATCTATTGAAAAGATAACATAAAATGTAAGAAATAAAATCAACGTTTTGTTAAATAAAGGTCTACACAAAATTTTCTCTGTAAAAAGACGATTAAGAGGTGAGAGTAAGTCAGCTCAAATTCTAATTTCGCCCACTTCCCCCGCGTCGTATGCTATGTACCGACATGTTTGTAATCACTAATACTCTAAGTAGATAGGTCGTTAGATACTTATTTCATTATGTTTATCATATATATGCCTTTAACGCCAACCCAGTCCTTCTTATTTTTATAACGGTTATTTCCCATTTTAATTTTACGTCTTCCTGTTGCGTAATGTGTTTTCTGATCGTAAGCGATTACAACTTCTCCCTTCAAAATCCGGAGCAATACTAACGGAGCGGCAGGAACCAAGCTTACGCACCGATAGTTTAGGTAATTTCTTTTTACAGGTGAAAATAATGATATTTTAAAAAAGTAAATAACATAAGCACTGCTTTATGGTTAGTTCAGTTAGTATGCAAAGTTTCATGATCTTATTTAAAGTATTTTATGAATAACAGCGGTTTATTGTTCAGTTTGGAGGTAACTTTGGATTTTTTTCTATCGAGAAAATTTTACGGAACGTGTTTTCGTCTAACATAAACCTTAACATTAATCCTCAACTTTACCAATATTTATTTCAAAATTAATGCTGCAATACTTTCGGCAAACGGAGGATCTTGCTAAGCCATTTGACGTTATATTTCCCCTTAATATTGTGATCCTTACCACCCCTACGGTGCTGCCGAGTCGCAGGTTCAAATCCTGCACGAAATAAGTGTTTACATAACCAATAAATAATAGTTACGCGTGAAGTTTGTTCATACTGGTACATAAATAAAAAACGCTTATCTTACAACATTTTATACGCTATCTTAGAACATTTTCCTCAAACAATGGCAAGTAACTAGATATTTGTGTAAAGATATCGCAGAACCCAAAAAAATACAATCATTTTGCTAGCGCCCATAAAAGTTCAGTGGTGTTGGGCTTTCAAATGATTTTAAGCATATTAGGGATTGAGCTTTGATTAAAAGGAATTTTCTATATCTGTGCAAATATCGAAATAGTGTTCAAATATTAGCGAGATTTGTAACTTAATAGCCACTGATAAGCAGTACAATTTTTTTTTCGGTTCTTCATTCAGGTTTTAATAAGTATTCAAATTTTCAGTACGGTTCCGTTCTATGTGAAACGTGATCTTAAAACCGATACCTTAATCGGAAGATTAATGGACCGGTTTTAAAATTCCGTTTCCAAAACTTAGATATTGTTCCTTAAATACTAGAATTACACTTGGGGTTCCAAGTCGGTAAAAGCCTTTGTGGCACTGTTGCCAAGTTTTATTTTTTACTAGCAATTACCCACGAGTTCGTCTGCGTGAAATTTATTACGATTTTATCATTTTCATCATTATTTTCATCATCATTACAGCCCTTCACAAGTACACTGTTGAACATAGGCCTCCCCCAAGGAATGCTAAAAAGCACGGTCCTGAGCTACCTGCATGTTTTACCAGGTCGTCACTCCATCTAGGGGGGGGTCGCCTTACTCTACGCCTACTGGTACGAGGCTGCCACTCGAGAACCTTTTTCCCCATCGGTTGTCGGTTCTTCGAGCTATATGGCTGACCCATTGCCACTTCAGCTTACTAATCCGTTGGGCTATGTCGGTCAATCTGGTTCTGCTGCGGATATACTTATTTCTAAGTTTACCACGCAGAGAAACCCCGAGTATAGCCCTCTACTTAGCTCGCTGAGGGACCTTGAGCGTCCTTGTACGGCCAGCAGTGAAGGACCACGTCTCAGATCCGTAAGTCATCACTGGCAACACGCACTGGTAGTACAATCTAGTTTTTTTTTATTACGATATAATGAATTACATTTAGTGGTTTAGAACAGACAAGTGAAAACTCTCAGGAATTTTAATATTTAAATTGGGATTGCAGTAGACATGTTAAGTGGACTGTTACCTTCTTTGTCACTCTTGCATTATACGAGTATGAAGAAAAACAATTATGAGACAAGGAGACCGGTCACGTGTTTAGTTCATGACCGAATTATTTATTATTTCTGTCACATATTTGGTGTTCTGTATTATTGTTATAATAGTTCTGTGTTTTCTTTAATATTATGACAGATTTTTATTGATTGACAAAAAGTTAAGCTTGAAATAAAAATAAAAATAAAAATCTACTTCAAAAAACAATACAATAATTTCACATGGTATATCGAGGAATAAAAGCCCGACTTCAGAAGTTAAAACGTGTAAATAATTTTTGACGAAGATATCGCGTAATATATGTATACATACAAAAAATACTTTAGAATTGAAAACCTTCTCCTATTATATGTCGGCTAAAAATAAAATTGAAAAAGAAACCATGGTTACAAGGGTTCGTCGTGACTATGGCCGGACATAACACCTGAGATGTTGGTGAATAAGACAATTCGACTAAATTCATAAAATTAGCTTTCTTTAACAAATAGTATGTAGGTTAATCTACTTTAGTCTTGCGTTTATTTAGGTTTTCACTTAGTTCAATCTCGACGAACCCTTTCGCTAGTATTCGGGTGTTTTGTCAATTTGATCTGGCAACTCTAGTAACAAGATGGCGACTCAAAGCATATTTATTTACATTGTGTTCAATTACAATTTACCTTGCGTTCGATTACGGCCATCCTAAAAAAACTTAAGTCACGTTCACGTTCAAGGCCAGCGCATTCGCTGACCGAGATATTATCTACTCGTATTTGTTTTGGTATAGACAGCGGTTCGTAGCTTGACGTAACACGATAGCGTTTCGTTCGCTCGGATGCGTTTCTTGATATTATTATCCTTACTAGTTGTGGCTACTTTTTATTTTTTATCTGTAAGTTCAACAGTATATATGACAGATTTTTATTGATTGACAAAAAGTTAAATTAGTAGTAAAAATAAAAAAGTCATGATTATTTTTTTATATAGGATAAGGTTGACAAACGAGCACACAGTTCACCTGATGGTAAGTGGATGCTGTGGTCCATAGACGTCTATCTCACCGATTCTCTACACTCACCATACGAAATACAGCAGCATTAAGCTGCTATTTTACGCAGGTATTCTTTGAGAGCGTGGTCCTTTCCCGATCGAGCCGACCCATTCATGCTACAACCATAATATAGCTGCAGCGTGGCTGTACCACGTATAAGTTGATTCAACTTTATTTTTTATACTATAATGGTGACAAACGAGCACTAAATCCACCTAATGGTAAGTAGTTGCTGTGGCCCATAGACATCTATCCCTGATAAATAATCGTAATGCAGATGCGTTGTCACCTCTGCGGATTAAGATAGAATGCCTCGTTTCCAGTAAAAAGGGTAGGATCCGGTTCTCTACACTCACCATACAGCGCATAGCAGCGATCAATCTGCAGTTAAGACACGTACTATATAAAGTATAATACATTTTAGAGAGAAAAATACTTGTGAGTTTCTTTCCGCTTCTTTTCACAAGGTCTCTCCGCTGTAGGGACTTGTTGAAGTGATAACCCAATTTTGAATCAAAATATTCAACTTTGACTATGGCATTAAAAAATATAGTCACCTAAAGCAATAATTTTTAATAAGTGTGATGGTGACAAAATAGCAAGGGTACTTCTTCGCATGGCGGAGCCTGCACCATTGAAACTATGTCACGTCAACGCAAGCAAACGCTGTAGTGGTTTTTTTTTATAGGATAGGGTAACAAACGAGCACACAGTCCACCTGATGGTAAGTGGTTGCTGTGGCCCATAGACATCTATATCTATCCTTGATACAGATCAAAATGCAGATGCGTTGTCACCTGTGAGGACTAAGATGGAATGCCTCGTTTCCAGTAAAAAAGGTCTCCGGTTCTCTACACTCACCATACAGTAAACAGCAGCATTAAGCTACTATCTCACGCTGATATTCCGCGAGAGTGTGATCCTTCCTCGGTCGAGCCGACCTATTCGTGCTACAACTGTACTTTTAATATAACTGAAGCATGGCTCTACCACGTATAAAATGCACACAATGGTTAATCGCACGTTTACCATAAAGTATAGTAATAAATATAAATTGCACGTGGTGGAGTCACGTTGCAATTATATTATGGTTGTAGCACGAATGATTCAGCTTGACCGGGGTAGGACCATGCTCTCACAGAATACCAGCTTAAAATAGGAGCTTAAGGCTGTAGTGTCTCGTGTGGTGAGCGTAGAGAACCGGAGACCCTTTTTACTGGAAACGATGCATTTCAGGGTAAGAACGCATCTGCATTTTGATTCTTTTCTTAATTGAGGATAAATGTAGATGTCTATGGGCCACAGCATCCACTTACCATCAGGAGGACTGTATGCTCGTTTGTTACAATTATTCTATAAAAAAATCATACGTGATGCATGCGAGCCAGTCAGTCAGCCGCAAAACGTGAATCTTGTCGCGAACCTTCCACGATCGTTAGGCGAAACCTTAGGGGTTCGCGAACCCCACTTTGAGAAACCCTGCTTTAGTACGTATACATTTTTGGCCTGGTATAAAAAGTCGTTAATGTTTTATATAAAATATATATCGTCTTAAGTCCATAACCAACATCAGCATATACTCGTAATATTATACTACTGATAGGATATGATAATTCAAATTTATATCTGAGTTTTAAAGCGTAGTCGAATGTCAATAAAAAAAAATATTTTGTCACAGAATATAAATCGTCGGCGGCATCGTCCCGTGTGTTTAAATTTGTTATATACGCGCTACCTGTCTCATCCCTCGGCACCCTTTGTATTTATTTCTTTCTACTATCCCTTTGTAAGATACTTTTTTTTAGATTGAATTACGGGTTGTGAAGTTATAGCCACCATTCGATGCGGCCGCATTCCAGCTGCTAATTTGAACGAATTAAACATGGTATCTTGATGTTAGAAAGGGATAGTAGCCGTTAGATTAAGGGCGTCGTATTTCGTTTCATTCAATATTTAATTTTGTTGATTCGGACAATTCTAATATCAGCGTACAAAGTAAGGGCTGCGTTTAAGTTCGTGTAATATATTTTAAGTATATTAATGCATATCTATTAAACATGTTTAGGAAGTACTTAGTACTAATTAAAAGAAACTAATGTATCGATTTTCTAAATGTATATCTTTTAGGCCAAATTTTGGTAATGATGGCCAGTCTGAACGAAGAATAGCCATCTGTGCAGGACATGTTTGTACTTTGTAGTGTTCGAATGTGTGCGTAAACACGCCTGCAGTCTACATACCCTCACTCTCGTTGTCTGGGACGGCAATCCGACACGACATAAGAGAAATCAAATCCAGGACCAATGGCTTTTTTCTGACTCCGGACTGCTACGGATGCTACGACAGATTTTTTGATAGATAAACATAATAACTAATATATAATTGTTTTTTGTACATGATCAGCAAATACTCTTACTATCTTACGGCTATTAGACCGACAAGTCAGTCAAAAATAATTAACGTTAGAAAACTAATTAAGGAAAGAATGACAAACAAAATTTATTTGCCGAAGTGAACGGCAGAGTCGGCAGGGGACGGCCTAGACGGAAGTTTATTGACCACATTCGCAATTATATTGAAGAAGGCATGGCGATCTGAGATTGATTAATTGAAAAATCGATTTCTTGTGCCAAAAAGATCGATTTTTAAAATCGACATATAGTACTGAATCGATCCAGTGAATCTGTATTTCACCCTAGAAAATCGAGATCGAATCTTTTTCTGTTTATATAAGAACCATAAAATCATTTACAATTAGTTGAATGTACCCAAACTCTTAAAGAATGACAGTTTTTCTATTCAAAAAATCGCAAAACTGCTACGTGCTGAGTTTCTTTCGTCTCTTCAAAAATAATCTATACTTTGTTGTAGCTTTCGATATTATAAAATTAAACGTAAAAGCAAATCGAAAAAATCTTTTAGACCTAGATTTTTTTTGTGAATTGATTCATCAGATTTTGATTTGAATCGATTAAAAAAATGATCTTTTTCGGAAAAAATCAACACACCTAGAAGATGGGACCAATTAAAAGTACCCTTAAGCGTCGGGCATAATGTACGTATGCTTAGGTATATGGTGGATGTAAAGGAGGCGAGAAAGGTGTGTCGGGATCGTGCCAAATGGAAGCAGTGGTGCCAAGATAGGCAATTTTTTGCCTTTTAGGCTATCTCGGTGTCGGGCGACTAAAACTTGCGATTGGCGACTGGTCGCAATTTAGGCTACTTCGGAAAACAACGAGGGTGATTTTCACGTATGCTAAATTAATCTCTTTCTTTAAATATGTCCCATATGTAATAAAAATGCGTGTAATGAAACGTATGTTTTCTCACAAAGAAATATTAATGAAAACGAGATTTAAAAGCATTCAAAAATATACTTTAATGGTAGTAACATAGAGACCAAGACAAATAGATATTTTTGCATTGTTTGCCACCGTTACTGCCGCCACTCCGGGTGGAATACCCGTCTTCTACTACTCCTTTTCCCTGTCTTCTTCTATTCGATTGTTGATTGATTTTGTATGTTTTACAAATTGCGCGACAAAATGTAATTTTTATAACATACCCGAAGTTTCTTAGGTATTGTTAAAAGTGTATTGCATCAATTTCACGCCTAATAAGATATGATTAAACTGCACAATTTTCTTATTATATATCCTGAATACCAAAAACCTGACGCTCAATCTAATTCTTCCACCACTGTTACTGGTCCCTCTAGCTCATTATTAAGAAATGATGATTTTGGAGGCATTTTAGATGAGGTTCTCTCTTTACAGAATGACAAATAAATTGTGGGCGTGGAAGGAAAATATTGGGGTCACCACTGTGGCCGTGGATGAAAGGAAAAGGTGAGAACTCCCAACAAGCAGGGTGTTAAGCCGGGGGAGCGGCCACCGCTCCGTGTATCATTTTGGCACTGTTCGCGGTAGATTCGGATTTTAGATAGCGCGATATAGGCTTCGGTGCATTTTCGCTTGTGGTGTGCCGACAGCACCGACCCAAATTATGTTCTTCAACTTCATTAATCTATTTATATATAACTAAAATATTTCGTTTTAGTTTGTGAAATATTAATATTAATAGTAATATTTTTAATAATTACAAGGCAAACTTTTTTCCTCCACATATGCAAGAAATTTCATTATTTAATCCTGTTACAAATAAAAATAAGGTTGATTAAGGTAGGTCTATGTTTAAAAATAGACTTTATAAGTTACATACCTGATATTAGAGTAAGCGATTTTAGGCTACTTTACAGAAGAAAAAAAATCAGGCGAATTTAGGCTACTTGGCGTCAAATTTTTGGCGACTCGGACAAGTCTAGTCTTGGCAACACGTAACACGGAAGTACGTAGTCCATAGATATTATATTTCTATAATGTAGTCTCTGCCTAACCCTCTCGGTGACGGGCGTACGTGCTTATACATGATGTATGTATGTAAAAAATAATGCATACATAGACTTATTATACTACTGCGTATAAATGAGTGCATAGAGTGTATTTGAAGCGTTAAAGTATGCTGTCATTTTAAAATATTATGACCTTGAACCCTGACCTGTGTATACAACATTTTAGGTCTTCGCGATTTACATATTTTTAGTTATTATATTTCTTTTACATATTTGTAATACTTATCATTTGAAACATGACTAATCAATTTTTAACATTTTCCTTACTTGCAGTATTAAAACTTAAGATTTGCGTTTTTTAGTCCCAAAATAATCGTTATAGTAGGTACTTAGTTTAAATTACAGGATGCCAATTAGTTTCCCTGTATAAAAACATGGTGCGTATATTTTTCATATAAGTTATGTTATTTAAAATTATCTATTACTTGACTGACTTGGGTATCTCCTTCAGTATTTATATTTTATAGGGACTTTTTGTAGTATTTAAGAACTTACCCCAGAAGCAGCGCTATTGTTAATCCACCTGTGTTCACCATACCAGGTATATATCTGGTATATAACTACGCGATAGTTATATCTACAACACTTAGGGCATTTGTCATAATGGCTTTTACCTACTGGTAAAATATATTTAAAAAATTAAGATAGTAATGTTTTATTTAACATAAAACATAAATAATCATTAACGTACATGACACGAAAATACAAAGTTTTTCCTCAATAAACATATAAATTACTATGTCGTTTGCTGTTTGCGTAATTGGTTTAGGTTGATGCTATATATATATATATATATATATATATATATATATATATATATATATATATATATATATATATATATACATATAATCATTATAATATACTATAACTTAAATAATATTTTTTGATCTTATTGACAGAAAAGAAAAAACTATTATATTTGAATAAAAAACCATGAGTGCAATTATTTTTATTAAAATTTTCGTATTTTTAAAAATTACTAAAAAAGGTAGTGAAATAATAGATTTTCTCACAAAAGAAGGGAACTTGAAAAAAAAAAGGAAAAAAAGCAAGACCAGAGACAGGACGCGAAACACGGAACTCCGATATCACGCCCGACCGACATCCCACCTGAGCTATAACGATCGTTAGTGATTGTCGAACTCTTGTATCAGTTTTTTTTTATTGTCTGAAAACACGGACAAAAGGACATTTTCTAAAAATAAATCCTAGCTAGATCGATTTATTGTCCCCGAAATTCCCTGGACACTAAATTTTATGAAAATCGTTGGAGCCGTTTCCGAGATTCCTCAAACCTCAAATGGCTTAGCAAGATCTTCCGTTATGCCGAAAATATTGCAGCATTAATTTTATATTTGAGGATAAATGTTAAGGACTATGTTAGACCAAAACACGATTCCGTAAAATTTTCTCGATAGAAAAAAATCCAGTTACCTCCAAAATAAACAATAAACCGCTGTTATTCATAAAATACTTTAAATAAGATCATTAAACTTTGCATACTAACTGAACTAACTATAAAGCAGTGTTTATATTATTTACTTTTTTTTAAATACCAATATTTTCACAGTAAAAAAGAAATTACCTAAACTATCGGCCTCTTGAAGCGTGATTCCTGCTGCCCGGTCAGTTTCGCTTCGGCCTCTGAAGGGAGAAGTTGTGCCGCTTAGGATCATAATACACATTGCGAAACAGGACGACGTAAAATTAAAATGGGAAATAACCGTTATAAAAATAAGAAGCGACTGGATTGGCGTTAAGAACAGGCATAAATATGATAAACCTAATGAAATAAGTGTCTAACGACCTTTCTACTTACAGTATTAGTGATTACAAACATGTCGGTACATAGCATACGACGCGCGGGGAAGTGGGGGCGAAATTAGAATTTGAGCTGACTTACTATATCCCCTTAAATTACATATATATCTAAAAGCGACAATTTTGTGTATGACATTGACGGTATGGATGTAAACAATGTAGGTATGTTTAATTTTATTTAATGTAACAGATACACCATTAAATTTTAGCCTTCTGCACTCCTCCTCCATGTAAATTTTAACTGTGATTCACATTATTCTGTTTGAGTAAAATGCTTAAAAAGGAATACAAATTTGTCCATTCACTTATTAACAGTTTCTATGTCCGTGGAAAATAAACAATGGTTAAACAATTGAAATATCGGGTATGATATTGACCTCTTGCAACATCCATAAGTTTGGATGGGCTAATTAATTTTCCAACACCAACGCATCGAGCCCCCCCCCTCCCCAAGCTGAAGGAGCCTCCCTCACTCCAAAAGCAGGGGCCGTGGTGCCCCGGGACTGCAGCCGGCGAACATTACGGTAGAATCGTTACACTCAATAGCTCGTGTGTCATCACTCATGAGTCTATTTCGATGAAGCTGTAAAGGTCATAGGGCCAACATCGTACACTTTCAGAAAAAAAATAAACACTACGAAGAAGTATGTTTATAGTTCATCAGAATATTTCCAATTAGTACGAATTAAAAGTTGTTATTTCAATTATAGTCGATTGCGTGTAATGGCTTGATCACTAAATTAGCCTCCATTTTGTTGTCTACAAATTGCGGCTTAGGACTGTTGATTTGTAAATGTACTCGTAGTTTATATTGTTTTAGTACACGTGTTTGCGCCGTGAGTAGTGTTCGAACGTAGGACTCTGATAATCTTACTACCAAATCCCAGTATCCCATAGCCTAGCGTTGCCAGGCGTCCGAATAAAGCCGGACACAGTCAGGATTTTTGGTTGCGTGTCCGGACAAATTAGACGGTGTCCGTCCTATGCTTTCGTTAGGCTTTTTAAATTTGACCATTTTTTACATATTTCGTGTACTTACATACATACCATTGCAATTATTGAAGTTAATATTGTTATGAATATTGAAATATTAATAATAAAGAAGACTGATATATTCAATCATAATGTTATTTTGCAAGAACTTTAGAAGATTTTATGGTAAATGACAAAAAGGATTCTTTTGTTCAAAAAATTATCATTAAAACTAAAAAATTACGGGTAGTCCGGCTTTTTTTACCAAAATGTGCGGCTGAGCTCGCTGTTCTGTACGGCTTTTCACTTTTAAGAACTGAAAACCCTACTATAGCCAATTCTCTAGCCAAGTGTTACAATTTTACCACTCTCAAGTAAGACCTACGGAATATCTTGACGTATACACTTAAATTAATTTTGCTGGAATAGGCCTGTAAACAGACCTGCACATGTTCGCGAAATGTAACAAATTTGTCTTATAAGACCGACTAGGTATAACAATAAAGTGGAGACAGACCGATACTAGGATTCAAAAAACTGTACATGTAATTGTGTACACATGTACGAAGTCACATTTCTTTACGACATATCCTTCCTCTTTTATTTTATACACATAAGTAGGTTAAATAATACCTACTAATGCAGCCTCCGTGACGTTACAAGTAAACGTGACTTTTTTAAAATACCCTACTACTTCAATACGTCGATAAAAGAGTTTCACTTTAAGGACGCGTTTACAAAATGGATAGGTATAGAATCGCACTACTACATTGACAAAAGTCACACACACACTAGTGTACGCACGGTTGGCTGTGGGAATCGTAGTCAAATGAAATTATTTTGATAATTTGAAAGATTGAATTTGTTTTTCATTTCTTATACCTACCTCAGAAATATACTTCGATACGAAATATGAATACCTGCTCCAAAGACTGCTTGGCACTGGAAGCCCTCTACTGGTAGTGAGATGTTAGCTCTGGACTTTGAACTGGTTTTGTCAGTTATAATAAGACCTTACCTACCTGCGGACTTGATGGAGTGACCTGAAGGTGTAATTTGGTGATTACAACAATAGGAACTCCTAGACTAGTGGAACTAGGTGTGCCGAGTTTGGGTTCGTTTTGTTGGTTATGATGAGACCTTACCACCGGACTTGATGGAGTGACCTGAAGGTGTAATTCGGTGATTACAAGTGGAACTCCTAGACTAGTAGAACTAGGTGTGCCGAGTTTGGGTTCGTTTTGTTAGTTATGATGAGACCTTACCACCAGACTTGATGGAGTGACCTGAAGGGGTAATTCAGTAACTACTGCTGGAATTTCTGAACGAGTAGAACTAGATGTACCGAATTTGGGCTCCGTTTTGTTAGTTATGACGAGTCCATACCTCCGGACTTGATGGAGTGACCTGAAGGTGTAAATCGGTGATTGCAACTGGAACTCCTAGACTGGTGGAACTAGGTGTGCCGAGTTTGGGTTCGTTTTGTAGGTTATGATAAGACCTTACCACCGGACATGATGGAGTGCCCTGAAGGTATAGTTCGGTGATTACAAGTGGAACTTCTAGACTTGTAGGACTAGGTGTGCCGAGTTTGGGTTCGTTTTGTTAGTTATGATGAGACCTTACCACCAGACTTGATGGAGTGACCTGAAGGGGTAATTCAGTAACTACTGCTGGAATTTCTGAACCAGTAGAACTAGGTGTGCCGAATTTCACTCCATCAAGTCCGGTGGTAAGGTCTTATCGTAACTAACAAAACGAAACCAAACTCGTCACACCTAGTTCTACTAGTCTAGGAATTCCATTTGTAACCACCTGATTACACCTTCAGGTCACTCAATCAAGTCCGGTGGTAAGGTCTCATCGTAACTAACAAAACGAACCCAAACTCGGCATACCTAGTTCTACAAGTCTAGGAGTTCCACTTGTAATCACTGAACTACACCTTCAGGTCACTCCATCAAGTCCGGAGGTATGGACTCGTCATAATTAACAAAACGAAGCCCAAATTCGGCACACCTAGTTCTACTCGTTCAGAAATTCCAGCAGTAGTTACTGAATTACCCCTTCAGGTCACTCTATCAAGTCCGGTGGTAAGGTCTCATCGTAACTAACAAAACGAACCCAAACTCGTCACACCTAGTTCTACTAGTCTAGGAATTCCATTTGTAACCACCTGATTACACCTTCAGGTCACTCAATCAAGTCCGGTGGTAAGGTCTCATCGTAACTAACAAAACGAACCCAAACTCGGCACACCTAGTTCTACAAGTCTAGGAGTTCCACTTGTAATCACTGAACTACACCTTCAGGTCACTCCATCAAGTCCGGAGGTATGGACTCGTCATAACTAACAAAACGAAGCCCAAATTCGGCACACCTAGTTCTACTCGTTCAGAAATTCCAGCAGTAGTTACTGAATTACCCCTTCAGGTCACTCTATCAAGTCCGGTGGTAAGGTCTCATCGTAACTAACAAAACGAACCCAAACTCGGCACACCTAGTTCTACCAGTCTAGGAGTTCCAGTTGCAATCACCGATTTAGACCTTCAGGTCACTCCATCAAGTCCAGAGGTATAGACTCGTCATAACTAACAAAACGGAGCCCAAATTCGTCACCCCTAGTTTTACTCTGCAAGAAGTTCAAATAGCGGTCACGAAAGTACTTCAGGTCATGCCATCAGGTCCAGAGGTAAGGTCTCATCATAACCAACAAAACGAGCCCAAACTCGGCACACCTAGTTCCGCTCGTCCACGAGTTGCAGTAGTAGGTAAGTTTATATATCCTACTTATTTTTAGCTAAATAAAAACTGTGAGTATAAAAATAATAATTTTATCACTTGTCAAGTACTTATGTTTCCAATTTGTTTTTTTCTAATATTTTGTGTATGTACAGCGATCTTTTCAGAATGAGCCGCTGCAAACAGGCGATACAGTGTCCACTCACGACGGCGGCCGAGCGCGGACTGTGGTTTCATCGAAATCTTTGTACAATAAATCAAAGCAGGCACCAACAATAAAATAGCCCTTATTGCAATACATTATGATTCATCTATATTACCAAAATATGTGAAAAAATGTGCATCAGTTTTTATTTTTTTTACGACTATTTGTGACATTTTGTTAAAAAAATAAACCCAGGGTTTTTTAATTGAATATGTCTGTCATCTTATAGTATTTTTTAAATTTTTAAATATGTTGATAATAGACCAAAACATCTACCGAAACACAAGCCGGTATCGTTAATTTTGTAGAAAATGGCAACGAAAGTTCGTTTTTACAATATAAAAAACTACTATTTTCAACAAAAGAGTTACAGACATTTGCAGATGAAGAACCAATCTATACATGGTAGTTTTTACTTATATTTGATTTGGTTTAGTTTTGTCACAAAATCTACCGAAAAACACCCTAATTTTGGTTGATTTGCAAACGCGTCCTTAAAAACAAAGAGTAAACAATGAATCACGTAAGTATTAACCCTTTCCTGTTTTCAAAATGATTCGTTAAATATCCACGCATTTTGTCATCCCCGGACTTAGCTTAGTCAATTAGTTACTAAATGACACATCCCTTATCATTTTCGGAAGTTCAGTCAAAAATCTTATCTATAATCACAGACGTCGTTAATAGCCGCCAACTCCGACATTCCGGCGCTCAAACAATGGAAAATATAAACAATACAGCTAAACATTCATTAAGATAGGATCTTTCGTTGAAATGGTGACTAAACAAATTTTGTAATTTGTGAATATAACCTATCAGTTTTATTTATATTTATTTATAATTTACTGCGTCTTGGGTACCTAATATGACTCTTCACATGTCTGATTTGATAATGCTGTGACGCGGTGAAGGTTATTGACAACGGTCGAAGCTTTGACGAACGACTAAATACCAAATATGCATTTTAACTCTATTCCATTACTCATATAATTGGAATCCACACACAGGTGATGGTAAACCACGCTGCAGCTATATTATAGTTGTAGCACGAATGGGTCAGCTCAACCCTTTCGTATGGTGAGTGTAGAGATCCAGAGACCCTTTTTACTGGAATCGAGACATGCCATCTTAGTCCTCAGGGGTGACAACGCATTTCTATTTTGATTCTTTATTGAGGATAAATGTGGATATCTATGGGCTTGTTGGTCACCCAATGTTATAAAAAAAAAAACAATTTAAGCCACAGATTAATATGAAAAATAGTATATTGTGACCTAAGCTTTAGTGAAATATAGAAATTAAGATTGATTTTCTATTCATTCATTTTCTAACATTAGTCTTCAAATTTTATTTGTTACTGCCTCGGTCTATTTATTGGGTTGGGTCAAAATTTATTGGGTTTTCCGTGACGAAAATCTAAGTAGCGGCTCGGAGTCAGGAATTTGGCGGCGATGTAACCCTGAACCTCGAAAAGTAAGTTAAGCTATTGGTCCTGCGGCAGATCTCCCTTCGATCGAGTCAGATTGCCGTCTCGTCAGACTATGAGAGTGAGGGAATAGTGTACTTGTGCTTGCGCACACATTCGTGCCCTGTAGTCCTGTACTGTACAGAAAACTGGCCACCGTGATCAAGATTCGGTCCAGACTAGAGAATATTATTATTATATGGGGGTATCTATATAGTTTTCTCATATGGTTGGGTTCCATAAATATATAATTGTGAATTAAAATGATAAATATACATTAATAACCATAAAATAAAATAAATACATAAATAAATAAAAGCCCAACCAGATGAAAGCCCTCGGCAGGGGAGACCAAAGGGCCGAGGATTAGGGGGAAAGGGGAAGAAACCGGCGGACAATGCGGGCGGTATCGAGGAGCACCGCCTTCTGCATTTGAGCCCGGAGCAGTCCGTCACGGAGTCCCAGTCGCCTCAGATGACCCGAGAGGCTGACGGGGATTTGCCCGTTTGCAGAAACGACTACAGATATAATTTCGGTCGACAGCCCACCCCACATGTCAGTCACCTCGTGAGACAGGTCCAGATATTTTGTTCGCTTATCTGTTTCAAAAATATCCTTTATTATTATTATATTGTATACTCATACGTGTAACGCGATTGTCAATCCGCTTGTTTAGTGAGATTTTATACCTGGTAGATCCCGCTGCAGCTGTATGCACGAATGAGCCGGCTCACCGCAGAAGGAAGTTCTAACATAGTACCAGCGTAATAGCAGCATGCTGAACCTTGAATCACAGCAGGGGCTGAAGTGCTTCGGGGTGCAGTCGTTGCAATCAGTAGCTCGTATGTCCTCACGAGTTAAATCCAGTGAAGTTGTAAAGTCGCAAGGACCAAACTCACTTTCAGTACTTTGACAACGTACACTTTCGGAAAAAAAAAGCATATTACTGTTGTGTTTTGTAAGGGGAAAGAACCAGAGACCTATTTTACTGTTAACGACACGTTCAATCTTATTCGACAGGGGTGCTGATTTATTATTAATTATTAAACAAAGATAGATGTAGCTGTTTATGGCTTAATAAACACCATCAGGTAGACGGTGTGCCGTTGGTCACCCAACTTATAAATTGTTAATTGCAATTTTAAGTGCTGATTTACCACGTGCTCAGCGATGAAGGAAAACATCGTGAGGAAACCTGGATGTCTGAGAAATAAGAAAAAAATACATGTGAAATTCGCCAACACGCGCTTTGTGGCCTCGCGGTGGATATGTCCTTGCTCTAAAACCATTTTAGAAATAAGGGGCCTGTGCCCAGCAGTGGGACGTATAAAGGCTGTAATTTTTAGTCAATGATTACAGCCCTTCACAAGTCACTCCCACAAGCAATGCCACAAAGCATAGTCCTGAGCCACTTATACGAGGCTGCCCACTCGAGAATCTTTCTTCCCCATCGGTTGTCGGTTCTGCGAACTATATGGCCAACCCATTGCCACTTCAGCTTACTAATCTGTTAGGCTATATTGGTTATTAATACTCTTACTCTTTTATAAACAAAAACAAAATGCATTTAATACTTTAATACACTTTTATTTGCACCTTTGTGATCAATCCAAATTTTATTTCTATTTCATAAATCGTTTGCTGACATTAAAAGTAGTGTGCCTATGAGACCAACTGACGAAAATATAATAACTTATATTGTTTGTTTTCAAATAAAGTTTGTAACATTAACAATGCTATGAGGCCGCGTTTGGACAATATTTAGCAAGAGAATGTATTTTACAACTACGCAATACCGAACGAAGGACAACGCAAGGCCTGCGGCTCAACCTTTACAGCACTATCGCTTACTGACATTTTGACGTTCTGTAACGATTTGTCAGTACTGCTTATCCAGTAAGCTAAAATGTTTGAAATAAAACGACCAAATTGAATAGATAATACATTTCTTTTATATTAGGTACATCTATAACAATACTTTTAACAGTCTTAAAACGAACGACTTAGTGAGATAGTTGCGGTCTACGCCGTATCTACAGTATTTACAAGAGGTCAATTACGCGCACGTGAGGGACGTGAAAGCGCGCGGTAAGGGGTTCGGAGGGGCGCTGTGCCTTTGCACACCACAGGAACTAGCGCCACGTGCGACTGCTTCAAAGAACTGTCGCAAATCACTAACCGATCTCGTCGGAGGTGCTTGGAGATCGTGCAACGAAGCCGCACGTCTCGGTGTCGCAGTAGCCGCTACCGGCCTCGCTAATTGCTCACTGCTTCGTGCCAAACTACCACCACTTTGCGACAACGACTCAAAAAGAGCGCGCCTCTCGCGAACCGGAACGTATTGTGAGATCACCTCGTTCGCGTTAGGGGAACACGACCTTGCTCGACTCTCCAAAGAGGCCGCTTTGCGCCTCGCCGCCTCTAACGCGAATCGACCTCTTTCCGCACCCCCAGTGGTTCCCTCCCAGCGTTTGAGATATCGATGACGTTTCTTCTCTGACTCGCCCGTCTTAGACGCCCGTGGCAACGTATGATGTTGTTGAGGGCTCACGCTGAGTTTGTTGCAGTTGTCACATTTGATAATCTTCGCTTTCCGTACCGGAGCGTCGATCACGTCAATTGATTTAAGAGCGTCGAGGGATAGAGATAGATCTAGGCTGCGGTCGGACGATGAGTCGTAGTCGTCGTCTTCTACGACGATGCCCTCGTCCGTGGCTGCTGGTGAATGGTCACGCCGCGGCAGCTGTGTCTCCGTTGTCAGCAATCTCCGTCGGGCTCTCGGTGGCGGTCTGGGAGGGCACGAAGGTGTCTCCTGCTGTGGTGCCTCTTTCTTTGGTTCACGTGTGGTATCCGCTGCTGGCAACACGTCAAGAAACCGGACTTGTGGAAGCGGTGTCTGGCCAAGTATTTCGACGCAAAGCGCTCGGACCCAACGGGCGTATTCAGTCTCGTTGCATGCCTGTAACAAGAACATTATGAATAAGAAGTTAGAATTTGATTCGATAGTTAAGTCGTTCATCGACTTAATTAAATGAAGTTCCTCGGTAAATTGGCTACGGGAAAAAAATAAAGGACAATTAGGGTGAGTCACTTATTAAATTAGGCTATCGAGACATTACGAAACGGAAGTCAGGAAGTGTTTAATGCTATTGAAATGCTATTTGTAGTAGAAATGGCAAAATATTAGTATCTCTTATACACCTAAAAAGAGACGTAGTAACTCGGGAGCAAAGTGTTCGCAGTAAATTTTATATTATGTTTGCAGACTGTAACGCATTACATTTTTGCCCTCTGAGGTCACAACACATCTGTAAACTTTTTGTTTAAAGTTAAGTAGTAACTTAACATCTGATAGATTGTATGTTCGTTTGTCACCTCAGTGTTCTTTAAAGAAATGTCTCGAGAACATTGAAGACCGCCATTACTCACTGGAGCAGTGCCGCGGATTAACTGATTTATAACACGAGGTCAGTTAACACCAGTTAGTAAAATATTGGCAACTTAACTTTTCACTAAAAAATTAATAAATAATCCACGATATATATATATTAATTTTAGCAACTCATACAATACGTTTATATAAAACATCACGTAGCATTTAACTCCTCTCAAAGCTTATTTCATATAAAGGGTTCTATTCAAAACATGTATTCTTATGTACGTGTCGACACCTTCGCGCTCTAGCCATTCATATGGTAAAAGACCATCAAAAGGTCACCGAACACAAGGCACTATGATTTACGTGTACTCCATTACATCGAGGTCTATTAAACGAGGGAATCGTGAGAAAGGTGCGTTGGTAAGGGGACTGAAACGTCTTACGAATGTTGTCCCCTTGCGTACGCCTTTGTCAAAAATTAAAAGCAAAATGTTATTATATATTTAAAAAAAAAAACATTAATAGATAAATGCAGATTCCAACAATTTTAATTTTAACAATTCCAACAACGTTTAAGATTGGCGGTGACTGGCTTATCTTTCTTTTACGAGAATTCTACTGAATAGATCTATGCTATTTACACTTATACGAGTCCAGTTTTACCGTAATTTCTAAAGTAATATGACAATCACAATGTTAACAACATTGTGATTGTCATATTACTATTAAACAAACGTTAGTACCAAAGGCGAGTCACCTTCGTTCAATACAATGAAGGTAGCACCGTAAATAGAACTGCTGAGTATTACATGCCCTTACTAAAGACTTGGGGGACTGGACGTCATCATGGTGAGGCCAAAGGTACGAGTTACGTATAGACGTGATTAAATCGTAGAAAGGTGTTTTCAGTAAAAGACATAGAAGGGCGCCAAAACAGAGGCGCGTCCTGACTAACCTGCGACCGAAATATCACATAGGTATGCGACAAGATTAGAGGTACGCAAAGATGAAGTGTCTTATACATAATGTGTATATTTATAGGATCAGAGAGCTATATTTAAAGTATTGTGCTAATTTTAATTCCATATATTTTGCAAACCTATCTAGGTATAACAGGCGTGAGTAATTGAATAGATATTTTTTTTTTTTGAAAATGTTACCTTGTGGTGCCTAGAACTGAAGTAAGATATCGAAATGCGTTTAATTGCATAATATTGTTGCCTTTAATATTATTTTTAAGTGAAAATTTCCTTAAAATCTTTGGCAGTTGAAGGTCGATAAAACGAAAAAGCGACACTAAAAAGACAAACATATACAGCTATACTGAACTATTTTCTAAAGGTTTCACTTTTACCGCGTGGGACTTGCAATGTTTTTTTTTATTTCATCTTAAGAAACAAAATAAAATGATACAATACGTGTACTTCACGTGCATTATGTATTAAACTCCACAATATAATGACACTAGGCATTGTATATCGAGACAATGCTTTCATACATTTGCGACAGTTATTGACTGGTAGGTTGCGTTTATGAATGCATGATTAGCTTAAGTAAACATTTCGATTTTATTCGATTTCGTAAATAAAAAAACATGATAAGACATATAAGTTGTAAACATAACTAGACAATGTTATGTTTCATGACAGAAGTAAACGATGGGATTAAATTTTCTTACACCGTGGAAGAAAACAAGACAGACGGGTGTGGCTGCTATTTGACCTAAGCTATCGATTTCACATAAATGGTGACTTATCGTAAGAGCGATTTTATGTTTAAAAACTGTTTCCCATTACTAATACCGTTTTGTATTCATAACGCAATTAAGCGTCGAATAAAATAGTTTGGATTACATCATCATTTTTAACTTCCCGCTATGAAATTCAATGATTTTAAAAAAATCGGAAAGTTATCTTGGTGGCGTTTGAAAGGGTTTCATCAAACTTAGATTTTCAATACTGTTTCCACCGATTTGGAATTGAAAATAAAATTTTCAAAAAAATATTTTTGGAATAACTTTTAAAAAGATGTAACGATCAATTCCAAAATCTAATTTATATAATAGCTCTTAAACATAAAAAACGACGTCAATTGCTGCGAACCGCTTCAAAATTGGTTAATACGTTGAAGAGAAATCGATGACGAAAAATTTCGAATTAAGTGTTTTTTTTTCTCATAACTTTTGAGTTTATAGTCCAATAATTTTTATAATAGATTTTATAATTGTTCTTAAAATACCTCACCAATTGCCACCAATCACATCAAAATCGCTAAATCTGTTCGAAAGTTATCGTTGTCAAAAAAAAATTCAAAAAGGTGAGGTTTTTTTTAAAACTTCGAAATTTTTCGGATTGGATCGTTTTTGATGTAATGAGTTGACTATAAATTCGTAAAAATATTTGTCTAGCGTTTTGAAATCGAACATAGCGGGAAGTTCCAGGGATGGCCTGCAGGGTCAACCCATTTTCAGATTTTTTTTTCGAGATATGCAGACGAACTAATGTAAATTATATGTTTGTCTGGCTCTTAGCTTTAATATCTTATTGTTCGAACATCGGTAGAAATTTACTAATATTCCACGTATTTTCTCCCTCGCACAACTTCTTTGTGGAATCGGCCACCACCAGCGATTTTTGCTGATCGATACGAGTTCAAAAAAGGACATTCAAGAAAAGAGTCTCTACTCTTTATAAAAAGGCCAGCAACGCACCTGCAATTCCTCAGGTGTTGCAGTTTTTAATGGGCGGCGTCAATCTCTTACCATCAGGTGAGCCGTATGCTCATTTGCAACACTTATATTAAAAGAATTTAGGGCATAAAATAATAAAAAATAATAAACTTTCACTTGAAAATATTTGTAGAAACAAATTAGAATTGCAACGAATAGTATATTCGGCCGCACGCCGAATGCCGAATATTCTGCGGACTTTCTGACCGAATAGCCGAATATTAGGCAAAAGTATTCGCCCGTAAATGAAGTAGAGTTTATTGTTCAAAGCATATATTCTCTGAAGCTGAGATTGCCTACGAGAAGAAAAGAAGTTACTGCATGAAAATGAAGAAAAATTAGTCTTTCTGCACCATTATCTTCCACATAAATTACGATAATTGGAGCGCATAGACATTTATCCGATAGCCCTTTTTTAATTTTTATAATATAGAAGTTGATTATGTACTATGACTACTTTAATGATGTAATCATAATTAGTAAGAATATTAAAAGAAAAAAAATATAAATAAATATTTTCATTTTGACGTTCCGTCTGTTAGCGCAGGCCCTTAAGGGGAAATATAATGTCAAATGGCTTAGCAAGATCCTTCGTTATGCCGAAAATATTGCAGCATTAATTTTGAAATAAATATATGGTAAAGTTGAGGATTAATGTTAAGGATTTTGTTAGACGAAAACACGATTTCGTAAAATTTTCTCGATAGAAAAAAAATCCAAAGTTACCTCCAAAATAAACAATAAACCGCTGTTATTCATAAAATACTTTAAATAAGATCATGAAACTTTGCATACTAACTGAACTAACTATAAAGCAGTGCTTATGTTATTTACTTTTTTTAAAATACCATTATTTTCACTGTAAAAAGAAATTACCTAAACTATCGGCGCGTAAGCTTGATTCCCGTCGCCCCGTTAGTATCGCTTAGGCTTTTGAAGGGAGAAGTTGTGTCGCTTACGATCAGAATACACATTACGCAACAGGACGACGTAAAATTAAAATGGGAAATAACCGTTATAAAAATAAGAACTGACTGGGTTGGCGTTAAGAAACAGGCATAAATATGATAAACCTAATGAAATAAGTATCTAACGACCTATCTACTTACAGTATTAGTGATTACAAACATGTCGGTACATAGCAAACGACTCGCGGGGAAGTGGGGGCGAAATTACAGTTTGAGCTGACTTACTCTATCCTCTTAAGCTATCATGAGAAGATTGTTTTATTATTTCTAGTTTTTTGAATTCGGCTTTAACTTTTTATTAAAAGTTCAAAAGCGTAATTTTTTAACCTTTTGAGTGGACTAAAGAATATAACTAAACTAAGGTCTCAAAAATTCCAATCATTATTTTTGCACCCTTAGGGGGGACTTTTTTCTTGATTATTATATAGGACTACCACTGAAATACAATTAACGAAAATAAATATAATAATTATGAATCTGGGTGATTTATTGTGCTCATTTTCAAATGTGTTCGATATCTAAATAAACTACGAACTCAAATCATTAAGAAGGAATGTATTAAAGACGCCTGTAATGTGTTATTGATAAGTGAGATTCATCCTTGCAACATTTCCGGTTTAACACTAACTCTACTGTTTCACCAATTCAACAATGATACGTGATAAGCACTTAGTACGCAGTTTATAGAATGAATTTTATTCGAAAAATTTAAGTCACCTCCAATTTAACAGTGATATTTCGAAAATAATTATATCTGTTTTATAGCAACTCAAATGTTGGTAAGTTGACGAATAAAAAATTGATTACACATTAGGTAATTTATTTTTGGAAATACATGTATATTATGGTATAATTATTTTTATTTTTTACTCTCGGTCTTACTTAAACATATTTTGTAGGTAATGCAAATAGTTGTTGTGTGCGGCATTCGAACCCACGCTCCGACGAGTCGCAACAAAATGCTTACGATGGATTTTTAATGAACCAATGGCCAAGTAGAAACCAAAAATTACACGGTTTATGTTTAATGTAAATCTAAGTATATAGCGACTTTTAGAAAACTATCATCATCATTTTTGCAGCCTCTCACAAGTCACTGCTTAATATAGGCCTCAACTAAGAAATGCAACTTAACAAATTATGTTCTGTATTTTTTTTTAAAAAGAATTTTTTTTTCTAATAATATTAGTGGCGATCTAACAGTATGGTTTTGTGAACACATGTCCATTCGTTGTGAAGAAACATGCATGTCAGAAAAAAATTCGATGACATGTCGAGTCTGTCAGCCAACACGCATTGGAGCAGCGACCTAATAACTTTATAATCCTCTCTGCAACGAGAAGAGGCCGCTTGAGATATATAAAGGCTGTAACTTTACTTTCAACCCGCCTCTAACCGAAAAATCTGCAATTTTTAAATGCCTTCAAGACACTGCACTCACCTGAAAACCGTACGACGTATATATTCTGTATTAAGAGTACCGGAGACCTTCTTTACTGAAAACGAAGCGTTCCATCTTACTTCTTAGGGGTGACAACGCGAAATGTATTTTGATCTTAATCGAGGATAGATAGACGGAGGCAACAATATAGGAGGATAGATAGAGGAGATAACGGAGCACACAGTCCACTCCTGGTAAGTAACCAGGAGGTGCAGTCCACCTCCTGGTAAGTAACCAGGAGGTGGACTGTATGCTCGTTTGTCACCTTAATTCAGTAAAAAAAACACCTCCGAAATTAAAAGAGGCCTGAAAGAAACCTAACTATGTGGTTTATAAAGGATATAACTGTATTGATTAAAGTTACTTTTACGGATTTTATTGCGTTTAATTATTTGATTTTTAATTCCCGACGTTTCGGGTGCTTTCCAGCAACCATGGTCACGGGGGACTGAGGTGACTGACGTCCCGATGTCAGTGTTAACCCGGAGTACCAGCAGCTTTTTAATTATTTATGGTTCGATCTACGCAGAATGAACTTATTGTGTCTTAAAGTCATGCAGTGGCATGCTTGGGTTTAGTTTTAATTTTACTAATTTCAGGGTCCGAAGCAGTTGGTAGTACCCAGCCTTCTTCTTTATTGAAATTAGGATGTTTTTAATTTCAATAGCCTCGTGTATCATCTTTGGTAGGAAACGATGTTCTTTTGCGCCTACATATATGACTGTGCCAATTTGAAGCGCCGCTAAAGGATGTCTTGAAAAATAAAATTGACATAATATGCCAAAGTCTGTTGTCCTATTTATATTGTCGTATTTAAAAAGTCTGTATTTTGAACTTTTAAACTGAAAAATGAAAGTATTTTATGTCGTTTGATTGTGTATAATATTAGTTACATATTAAAAATATTTTTAATAATAACGAGAGTGAGCGTAATCTGTAAAATTCGTTACCAAAAGGGAAGTCTTATAACATTACACAAGTAAGTGAATTTGCAGCTAATATTTAACAAATTAAAACTATTTAATAATATGTTTGGCTGTATATTACTGAGTTTTGATAAACAATAACATTCAATAGGGTTGTCGAGTTCCTTGTCTATAATACTTATTGATGTTCTTTCCTACCCATATCTGTTAACAAACCAAGTCGCCAACAACAAATGTTTATTAATTAACAGTTTTCCAACAGAACCTAGACTAAAATTATGGCTTAAAAGCATAAATATTGTGAATTGGCGTTCGAAACAAAATGACCATATTTGTTCCAAACATTTCACAGACGATTGTTTTATTAGACATGAGAACTGCACCACTTTGAAAAAATGCAGTATACCGACAATATTTTCTGGTAGTATCAGTACCAGTAAGTATAAAAGTATTAGATTATTATTTGGAATATTTTTTTATTTCTTCTATCCTCATTTTCCAGCAAACTCAAGGGCCATAGCCAAGTGTCGAAAGGTCGCCTGTTGATGTCGAGCCACGTTGGATGTGTGTTAGTGGGCTGCGGCTAGAGGAGATTCCTCTCCCTGTACCACTGTAGTTGAGGTGGAGTAGTAAGGGAAGAGGAGTGTTGGTATGGCGATTGGCGATGCGCCACTAGACTATCTTTCGCGACTTTGGTGAGGCTGAACCACTTGATGTTTCCAAGTACTCGTTTTTCCCTGGCTCCATTCACATATCGGGCTCGTGGAGTCCGTAGTGCAGGTGGAGTTAAAGGCCGCGAAGGGCATTGTGGCTTGTATTTCTGGTGCGCCTTATCTGAGAAAGAAAACGGGGCGGAGAAGTCAGCAACTAAGGAGGGGCTGCCATTGGGCGGCTGGCGCCAGAGGGGCCACGGATGTGCATGAAAGCGTTTTCGTGGCCCTGCGAATTTGCGGCGGAGGTAAATAATAATAATAAATAAATATAATAAATTTTTATATAGTAGAAAATATTTTACTGTTTATAGACAGACCTGTAGTTGATTAGAATAAGCGTTACCTAGGTGGATTGAAAAGTACTCGGCCTAACACAGATCCATTCAATTCTAAAAATCAAATCTACCCACATTATTTAGTTCAGTTCAGACTAGTTCATTGTGTGAAGTTCGAAACGTGTGCGATAATTAGTTGTGATTTTATAAATTTATTAACAAAGTAATCGGACATAATTTCCGCGAATGGAGCAAATCGAGCAGCGTGCCGTCATTAAGTACCTCCATAAGAAGGGGCTATCATCAAAAGCCATCCATGATGACATGGTCAGTACATTAGGCGATTGTGCTCTGTCATATTCATCCGTCAAAAAAATGGATAGCAGAATTTAAGCGTGGTAGAGAGAGTGTGAAAGATGAACCCCGCTCTGGAGGGCCTTCGACGTCAACTACTGACGAAAATATTAAAAAAAGTACTTGATTTAATAATGGGAGACCGCAGATTAAAAATTAGAGAGATAGCCGAGATTATAGGCATCTCTTATGAACGAACTCAAAACATCATTGTCAACGAGTTGGTTTTCTACAAGATGTCTGCGAGGTGGGTTCCGCGACTGCTTTCAGTTGAACAAAAAAGGACGCAATTGACTATTTCACGCGACTGTTTGGAGTTATTTGAAGCCGATGCAGATGATTTTTTGAATCGTTTTGTTACTATGGACGAAACTTGGGTTCATTACTGTACACCGGAAACAAAAAAACAATCAAAACAGTGGAAAAGACCTAGTTCACCACCCCCTAAAAAGGCTAAGTCGATTTTGTCGGCAAATAAGGTGATGGCTTCAGTATTCTGGGACTCGAAAGGTGTGATTATGATTGATTATCTTGAAAGGGGTCAGACTATAAACTCTGATTACTACTGCACCTTACTACGTCGTTTACGAGAGGAAATAAAAGAAAAACGTCGAGGAATGCTTAGAAGAAAAGTCCTGTTTCATCAAGATAACGCCCGTGTTCACACGTCAGTACAGTCAATGGCTGAAATTCACAACTGTGGCTTTGAACTGTTACCGCATCTGCCGTATTTACCTGATCTGACACCATCAGACTTCTTTCTGTTCCCTAACCTAAAAAAGCACTTGGGAGGTCAAAGATTTTCGACAAACGACGAGGTCAAAGCAGCTGTAGACGCATATTTTGACTCTAAGGAAGAATCATTTTTTTTCAACGGTCTAAATGCTTGGAAGGGGAGGTGGCAAAAGTGTATTGAACATGATGGTGATTATGTAGAAAAATAAAAATATAACTGATTTAGTATGTGTTTATTTTCTTGGTTAGGCCGAGTACTTTTCAATCCACCCTCGTATAATAGCAGCTGATTTGTTTTTCTTTATAATACTAGAACTAAATGAACGGTTGAAAATAAATTATTTTAGAAATTATGTTTTTTATTTTTATTTTGCCTAGATAGTTTAATATTAATATTTTTTTAGTTGAATGGTCTGAGGGCTACGATGGCTATCCGAGTACAGAACCAGAGTACAAAACTAATCCAACTGTAGAGATGTCTAAGACAGGGTGACGTAATATCCCCGAAATACTTTGCCGCTGCATTGGAAGACGTCTTCGAGCTACTGCACTGGAAATGATACGATTATGGAGTGTAGAAGTAAGGAGTACCAACTCCCATAGTAGAACAGTTGAAAAAGTGGCCATCTCTAAGCAGTAAATAACAGCTCAAATACTCTCCACAACAGCGCTGGAGTAGCTACTGGGATGAAATGAACTTAGCAGTTGTCGATGGTTTAAGTGTGCTCCTAAACTGCTCAGTAGCTCTAAAATATAAAATAATTTTATTTAGTAAATATAACCTCGAAAAAGTCGTCTATTAATATTTTTCGGTGCGTTCTTTTAAATTTACCCCGTAGTTATAGTGGCGCTACACTTATTTAATGGTTTTTATGGACACTTTTTAATACACAGTCTGTACTCCGTACTGCTACACTCCATAGATACGGTATTAACGTCAATGGCGTGTACGTCAATCTCCTTCGATTTGTCGACAATATAGTCCTTATGACAGAATCGATGAAGACCCTACACACTATGTTCAATATCTTCAGTAGTGTCTCCCAACGGATAGGTTTTAAAATGAACATGGACAACACCAACAAAAGTCATGTGTAATGTCCATGTCACACCTATGCCGCTGGTTTTTGGGAGCACTTAGCTGAAGTTGTTGACGAGTATTTTTACTTGGGACAAATAGTCCGACTAGGTAAGTTCAACTTCGACCGACAGGTCAATCGACGGATTCAACTCGGCTGGGCAGCATTCGTGAGATTACAACACATCTCGTCAGGAATACCTCAAAACTAGATTGTACAACCAGTCCGTGTTGCCAGTGATGACCTATGGATCTGAGACGAGGTATTTCACTGATGGCCGTATGAGGAAGCTCGAAGTCGCTCAGCGAGCTATGAAGAGGGTATTGCTCAGGGGTTCAAACTTAGGAATGAGGATATCTGCACCAGAACCAGAGTGACTGACATCGACCAATGGATTAGTACGCTGAAGTGGAAATTGACCGGCCATATAGCTCGAAAAACCGAATACCGATGGGGAAAAAAAGTTATCGAGTGGCAGCCCCGTACCGGCAGGTGAAGTGCAGGACGTTCCCCCACTAGATGGAGCCAAAACCTGGTAAGACATGCAGAAAGTTGATGGATTCAGGTAACTCAAGACCGTGCTTTGTGGCATTCCTTGGGGGAGGCCTATTTTCAGCAGTGCAATGATGATGAATGATAATGACATTATATTAATATGATACATAAATAGAATAGGAGTACCCTTAACCGACGAGCATGTATGCGGAGGTGTATGGATGTGAAGGAGGCGAGAGAGGTGTGTCAGGATCGTGCCAATTGGAAGTCTGTAGTCTCTGCCTACCCCTCTGGGTGACAGGCGTGAGTGTTTATGTATTATGTATGTAGATAAATAGAATAGACGTTACGGGTAGAGTCCATCTATCCATAGAGTCCATTCTATTTATTTAGGTATAGGTAGAGTATAGAATTTTTATCGATAAAATTTGATACACTGTCTTATCCCTATTATATATATATATATATATATATATATATATATATATATATATATATGTATATATAACTTTACTGTCATTTACAACCTTATCGAAAAATCTTTGGCGATTCTTATTTGCTTTTAAGATACTGCTCACCTGAAATGTGGCGACAGATGCGTCATCGCGCAGTCGCGAGAGCTGAAATGCGTTCGGCAGCTTAGCGGCAGCGCGCAGATGCAAGTGGCGCAGTGGCAGGCTGGCCGCTGGCCGCCGTGGCAGCGTGCCGTCGCGCCAAGCCAGCAGACATCCGCTGCGCACTGCGGCACGGACCCACGCCCAAGACTCGTCGTCGCCATTGTAATACTGTCGGAGGACACCTGCGGAAGAAGTCAACTACTGTAAAATTACACGTAAGTGTATTTTTATGAGAGATGGGCCAAATATGGATTTTACCGCATACGAATATTCGGCCGAACATTATTCGCCAGGATCATCTCGGTACCTAACCAATTTATGTCAAAACTAGTTACAGTAAAGCGCGCGGGATTAGTGCCAGACCCTCGCTTCCCGGCCACACTTGACATGTTATTGCATCAACTGCTACTCAGCAAATTGCCAGCACATGCTTATGTTTTGACTATTGAGCAAAAAGTATTTCGTTGTGTTGTTCTTAGTGAAAATTGATTATTATATAATGAGTGGCAGGAGATCTATTATTTGTTGCACTAATTTTTATAAAGACTGACGACCAAAGTAAAGTGAAACGTACTAATGTAATGTAATGTTTTTTTGTTTGATTCCTAAAATATTTTATCAAGCTTTATATATACATAGCTATAATTGGAAATAAATCTACAGTGCCTAAAAAACATAACGCTATACAAGCAGATTTAATCAATAAATAAAATATACTTTCAACAGTAAAATTAAGAAAGACATGGCATTACTTAATTCGTACATTTCAACACAGTGGACACCTTGAGTAGCACTTTAACGAATGTTCGGTCATTTAACCGAATATTCGGCCGAATACGAATATTCGGTAAAGCTGCCGAATATGCCGAATACATCTTCCGAATATATCTTCTAATTTGAAAAGTTTTGGAGCAGGGAAAGCTTCGCCGCACTGCCTGTATGCGTGTTAGGAGACTTCACACGTCAGTCCAAAGTAACCTAATGATGATTCTCTCACCGTCAAGCACGTGGTAAAAGTATTTATATACAACTTACTCTAGCAGTTATAAAATTTAAGGCGAACGCTTACCAACTTAGTCACCACGGCCTCACAGTTTTAGGTTTATAGAGGTAGAGATTACTATCAAGACTTAGGTAAATATTTGTGTGGTATTTTGAAAGCCAATCCTTATTATTATAGAAGTCGGTAGGAGCTTATCAATTAATTAGGAAATAAAAAATATTTATTCAGTTCAAAAAGTGTACAGTAAACCGTTATACATATTTTATAAGTCTCATATTTTATTATTTATAATTTCACAAGGATTCCGCGTCGTGGAGGTCAGTCTTCACATTTATCTAGAACTTAATGAATTAGCCGATGTTACGTACGTGTAGATTTCTCACAAACATAGTTTGCAACAAATAAAAAAAATGTTAGATCTACACTTTTATGTTATATTTAACATTGAATTTCGAATATTTCTGTAATATTATACATTTATAGTACAAATTCAGACCCTTTGAATGATTATTTAATCTCAATATGCATTACGATTAACAGGTTTATTTATTTATTTAATATATTATTATCCGTTTATGGCACAGCGTACGCCTATAGGCTTAATAACAATACAACGTCTATTGTGTCTGATATACTGTCCGCGAAAAAAGAGGATAACGACGTTATTATATTATAACTAAGTAGAGAGAAAAAAAAATACAAGAGAATGTTATATAATGACACAAAAATAAACCTCAAATGGCTTAGCAAGATCCTCCGTTATGCCGAAAATATTGCAGCATTAATTTTGAAATAAATATATGGTAAAGTTGAGGATTAATGTTAAGGTTTATGTTAGACGAAAATACGATTCCGTAAAATTTTCTCGATAGAAAAAAAATCCAAAGTTACCTCCAAACTGAACAATAAACCGCTGTTATTCATAAAATACTTTAAATAAGCATTGCATACTAACTGAACTAACCATAAAGCGGTGCTTATGTTATTTACTTTTTTTTAAATATCATTATTTTCACTGTAAAAAAGAAATTACCTAAACTATCGGCGCGTAAGCTTGGTTCCTGTCGCTCCGTTAGTATCGCTCCGGCTTTTGAAGGGAGAAGTTGTGTCGCTTACGATCAAAATATACATTACGCAACAGTACGACGTAAAATTAAAATGGGAAATAACCGTGATAAAAATAAGAAGCGGCTGGCTTGGCGTTAAGAAACAGGCATAAATATGATAAACCTAATGCAATAAGTGTCTAACGACCTTTCTACTTACAGTATTAGTGATTACAAACATGTCGGTACATAGCATACGACGCGCGGGGAAGTGGGGACGAAATTAGAATTTGAGCTGACTTACTCTATCCTCTTAATTTATATTTTTAATAACTAAGTAAGTATAATCAGTATGTGTGAGAGAGAAAGAAAGCATAAGATAGCCAAGAGACATGGTTATATATTCTTGACACGCATATTTTATATGACAACATAATTTTCATAACGCACGAACCCCATAGATATTACGCAAGCCGTATAATATAACTGCTATTTAACTTTAATAGTGGTGAAATATTCAAAACGTAAGTTACAATCTATTAGAGAAAGTTGAAGGGCCGTCATTAGAAAACTTCATCAAATCTTCTTTTATTGCCGTAATATCAAAAACTACACTTAAGTTTGTATTAAATTTAAGTCTTGATTAATTATTTATTGCTGTGCTCAGTTTATCACCATATTTATGGATTTTATGAGATATGAACCTAAATTATCATAATCTCTTTTCTTTCAGAATATTACATCACATTAACTATTAAGTAACTTTTGAAATAAAAAGTAATCCGTTCTTATACTTCTTACCACGTTGTTCTTTTTGTTCGCGTGAAAGAATCCATCAAACGTTGATCTTATAAGGGACGACTATTGGAAATGGCAGAAGGCTGCTGTTTGGGCTTCAATAGATGTGGTGGATATTTTCCGGTGATTGAGAGCTGTGTTCAGGAAGGACTTCTGCTTCTGCAATCGCTATTCCACGTCCGCTATACGTGATGATTTCAGCAAATCCTCTTTATTATATTTCCGAGGGGCACGTGTTCAGTTTAGACTGTCACGCCCAAGAAGCAAAATATTGTATGTTCACTCGTTCAACTTGTTTGCTTTGTCATGACAGTGTTTAAAACGCAACTTATCGAAAACTGAAGATTTTTTAATTTAACAGTTTAGATAATTAATTTTATTTTTATGGTATGTTTATCACTTAGGGCCACGCTACGGCTATATTATGGTTGTAGCACAAATGGGTTGGCTTGACCGGGGGACCACGATCTCACAGAATACCGGCGTAAAATAGTAGCTTAATGCTGCTGTGTTTCGGATAATAGGTGTAGAGAACGGAGACGAAGATCCTTTTTTACTGGAAACGAGGCATTCCATCTTAAGTCCTCGCGGGTGCATCTGCAATGTGATTCGTAATCGAGGATAAATGTAGATATCTATGGTTCACAGCTTCCACTTACCATTAGGTGGAATGTGTGCTCGTTTATCACACTTATTCTATAAAAAAATAGCAACTTAATTGTGCTATGTTTCGTCTGGTAAGTGTTGAGATCAAAAGAGTCTTTTCTCTTTCCGTTACGCCGCTACCACAAAGGAATACACCGCGCCGAGTACAAGGTCGTTAGCATTGAATAGCAGTGTAAAATATCCACTACACTATCGTGTCTCGTGTGTTGCCAACCTACCAGCCAAGCATGGCAAATATGAGAAAATCCCCAGGATGGAATATACATAATATGAAACATATGAAAAGGTTATAATTTACAGCATATTTGAAGCACAAGATCTTGAGGCTAAAAGATATAGCTAATAGTCGCATCTTATGACACCGACACACGAAGAAAAGCCATGGAACTCTTAAGCCGACACTAGAATAAACCACACCGACTGCAAAGTCAAGCAGTCGCTAAAGTCAGTTAATATATTAAGTAAATAGTCATTTTGTAAATCTTTGTTATTAATTCGCAGTATTTCCTCATTAATGTTTATAACGAAATCAACCACAAGGAAACGTGTTTCCTCTTCGCTTTGTTTAGATTTCTTATGGTCGCACGTGCGTTAACGTTGAAAATATTTTTTGTACGAATTTTCGGATTGAAGGGCGCCAACGAGTCAAAGACCGCGAAAAACGTTAGTGAGGTGAGCTTATTGTTTATGTACCCTCGAACGTGCGAACACGAGTAATACGCGTCGGTACACCGAGTTAAATAATTAATGTTTCAACAAATTTTTTAGAGAATTTAGAGCAGTTTATAATTAGAGCACACATATAGGTAGTAGACTCACGCTGCAGCTATATTATGGCTGTAGCATAAACGGGTCGGCTCGACCGGGGTAGAATCACGCTCTAGAATACCAGCGTAAAATTGCAGCTTGTTTCGTATGGTGAGTGTAGAGAACCGGAGAAGAACTGGAAAAGAGCCATTTCATATTAGTCCTTAGAGGTGAGAATTCACCGGTAGTTTGATTCTTAATAGAGGATAGGTGGACTGTGTCACAAAAAAGCATTTGTGTGTATAAAGGTTAAAGAAAAATGATCACAGGTGTACTTTAAAGGTATTAAGATTTTCTTGTACTGAAGGAGATTAAGCGCCAGAGTGTCCGCTAAGCTGCCCCATTACGTGACCGGGACTTCAAATGTGAAGTTAGAAGTTTTTTTTATTGTCTTAGGAAACTTACATTTATTTACTATTTCCCTTGCAATTGTAATCACCAATTTCATTTCATGTGAATATGCCATCAAATTATAAATCGGAATTAACCTTGTAGTGGTGGCGTAAGATATTTCTCTACCTCATGTCATTCCGTGCGTGTCGTGAAAGACAACGAAGGGAAACTGTAGAAGGAAACAAGCTGCAGCATCTTCGCGTAACTCGACAATAGTAATAGGCCCTAGTTCAGCTGTGGACATTTGGGCTTTAATTAATGATGAATAAATCGGACCTAGCTGCGATGCTAATGTCATGTTGCGAAAAATAGCCAGTTACCTATGCGTGTCGAGACAAGCATAAGGTAGCGTCCCGTTATCGTTACAGCCGATTGAAGTCCACTGCTGAACATAGAACCCCCCTAAATGGGAGGGGTCCCTTAAGTAATATTTTAAGCCGACTTCAAAAAAAGAGGTGGTTCACAATTCGACTGTATGTTTTTTAATACTTTTTTGTACATAACGCGACATCTTCACCAACGTTGGAAACATATTAAAGTTTTGAAAATTCTTTATTATTAAATACGTTATACTTTTTATTGGTGAAAAAATTTCAACCCAAAGAGTAGCAAAATAGAGACTAAAGTTTTTATCTAACTATTTAGGCGAAATTGGAATTGTGGTGTTATTTAGTCCACTCAAAAAGGCAAAAAAAAATACTTTTAACTAAAAGTAAAAGCCGACTTCGAAAGACTAAAAGTTATAAAATAACAAAATAATTTCACATTCTGAACTAAGAACTTGAATTCTTTTAAACACCATGGCTTAACACCGACTTCAGAATGTGAAATTATTTTACTGTTTTTGTTCGTTGAAATCTAATTTTACACTTATTTTTCTCAGGTCAAATGTTTATGTATTCAAAGTTGTTTCGGGAGTTTTTAGACATTCAAAAGTCACAAATGTATTATATAAAAGTTAAAATAAAGAGGAAAGCAAACAAAGTGGAACTGCTAAAATTTGAAATAAAAGAAAATATATCTATTTCCGGTGCAAGAAATAAAAATGATTTTATGGAACATCATAGGTTTTTTAAGAGATGACTTATATTTCACATAAAGAAATTATGTGGAATTTTTCAACTTCGGCAATCATTACAATGTGACAAAGTGAACAATGCTATATCAAAATTAGTGCATTGGTTTAACGTTAATATAGGTTACATTTAAACGGAAATAAAACTAAATGTATTAAATTTACAACAACTTAAAAATCTGAATATCAATGTGTTTTTAACTGGGGAAGAACTGAGCCCTGTTGAATCCCATGTTTTTCTTGGGATCACTCTCGGCACGGTAATTTTTATAGATAATATTACCGTGCTCTCGGTGCAAAGCTTCAGTGGGGAAGGAATCCTAAAAACAATTCGTGAAAGAAATCAATAGTGTACAAAACATTCAAAAAAATTAAATCAAAAATCATGCGAATTAAGTCTACAAATACAATTGTGCTATGTTTTGGGATTCCTTTTAAGCTAAAATAACTTGCTTGTCCTAGGAAACTCCGGTCTTCGAAGAACGGTTTTACAACATGTTCTACTACAATATGACTAAGTTCAGTTTAAATGATATAATAATTTAAAAATAAAGTATGCATGTAATTTTTACTCTTGTGTGCTTGAATGGAAAAATTTAAGTGTGTAAGTGTATGTATTTATTTGAGGGACGTGTGTGTGTGTGTGAGTGTGCCAGCCCTACGATATGCCATGCCATGCCATGCCATGGGAACAGCCCAGCCACTGTTTGATGGTAGTGTTTATGTGTGTGTCTTAGATAAATATGGGTTGATAGTGGGTGCAAGAGTGAGTGTATGCTATGGGCAGAACATGGGTGTTTCCTATAATATGTGCGTATGTAAATTTATGTTTGAAACCTAATTATGTCCCCTAGTTTCTCATAAGAGAGTGGCTTAAAACCAATTTAAGGCCAGATCTCTGCATTCATAAGTTGTTTTGGTGTAAATATTAAATGTTTTGTTGACCTGATTGTATAGTTGGCTTGACATGTTTGTGAAATGATGTCCAGAAAAAATGTTCAACATATTTGCGTTTTAGCTACTGAGTCAATCCTTCTTTTGGTGAGTATAGAAGTGTCAAGTGGGAGAGATTTGTGTGTTTTAACAACAGTATGCAGGATATATCATTAACTCAGTGACAAGTCTGCTAGGGCATAAATGGCATCGGTGTGGAAAATACATTTTTTGAAGAACATGACCTTCACATGTGCGCGTTGCACACGTTCAGCTTCTAAAAAAATATTTTGGACGTACCATTCTTTCATCACTTTTCATGGAAATATTTTTTATATAATATTATTTACTATTCCTAATTACACAATACAAAAAATACAGAAATTATATTAAACAAAATTGTGATAGAAAAATAAATAGAATAGAAAGTGATACACACACATATACTCGTATACTCGTATATAAATGGCGCTTCGATTTTATTATCTACAACAGAAACCAACAACACAAGCAAATATTGATTTGAAGCATCGTCGTGTCTCTTTGACTGTCACCGATGATATGGTTCTATCTATTAACAAACATAATGATTTCTTATATTTACGCGAACATTGCACATGATTAAAACTACTTTTACGGATTTTATCGCGTTTATTTTTTCTTACTTTTTATTTTTATTTTTAATTCCCGACGTTTCGGGCGCTTTCCAGCACCCATGGTCACGGGGGACTGAGATGACTGACGTCCCGATGTCATTGTTAATATAATAATATATAATATAATACGTTCCGGGAAGTCTGCAGTTTGTGATCATATCCTAGACGGCCCCAACCATTACATCAGATTTGATAGACCACAAATCCTCGCGAAAGAACACCGATTCCTACCAAGGATGATACGTGAGGCTATTGAAATTAAAAAACATCCTAATTTCAATAGAGAAGGAGGCTGGGTACTACCACCTGCTTGGGATCCTATAATCAATAAAATTAAAACTAAACCCAAGCATACCACTGCAAGACCTCAGGACATAGTCAGTTCATTTTGCATAGATCGGACCATAAACAATAATTAAAAAAGCTGAAGGTACTCCGGGTTTAACAATGACATCGGGACGTCAGTCATCTCAGTCCCCCGTGACCATGGGTGCTGGAAAGCGCCCGAAACGTCGGGAATTAAAAAATAAAAATAAAAAGTAAGAAAAAATAAACGCGATAAAATCCGTAAAAGTAGTTTTAATCATATTAACAAACATGTTTCAACGATGCAATATTATATAGGCAATGTAGCTGTGGGTATAGCACGTTGCGTTTGGGTACAGAATATCTCCATTTCCATTGCAGCCAATAAAAGTCCAGTACTGCATATAGACCTCCCCCATAGATTTCCTCATAGGGGGATACCTGCCATAGTTGACACGCATGGCGAGCGAGTTATGAACCGCAGTTTCACTTTCATCACCTGTTTCGGAATGATATGGGGTAGTGGATAGTCTTACACCGCCACTGCATGGTACCACAAACCACAAGAATGTCGGTTACAAACAGATGTGCTATTGTTTTGAGTTAAGCGCGATTTTTTCTGATAAAACGAGGCATTCTTACGCAGGCCAGACACAGACACTTTGAATATAAAAACTGTGACGTCATTAAACTATCATCATCATCATCATTACAGCCCTTCACAAGTCCACTGCTAAACATAGGCCTCCCCCAAGTAATGCCACAAAGCACGGTCCTGAGCCACCTGCATCCATCGAATTCCTGCATGTCTTACCAGGTCGTCAGTCCATCTACTGGGGGGTCGCCCTACACTACGCCTACCGGTACGAGGCTACCACTCGAGAACCTTTTTTCCTCACTTTCACATTCTTTTTCATTTTCACTTCGGCTTACTAATCCGTTGGGCTATGTCGGTTACTTTGGTTCTACTACGGATATCCTCATTTTTAAGTTTATCACGCAGGGAAACTCCGAGCATAGCTCTCTTCATAGCTCGCTGAGCGACCTTGAGCGTCCTCATACGGCCAGCAGTGAAGGACCACGTCTCAGATCCGTAAGTCATCACTGCCAACACGCAATGGTATCAACTATATGTTCATACAATTTCAATAGAAATGTTTGTTTTCATACCTACTTTAAAAATATTACTAAATATTTTTATATTCCAATTTCACCTTAAAAAGTATGCCATATTATTTGAAACAAAAATAATGGCTTTGATAACATGTAAAATTAAAAATAATAACTCGTACCGTATTCTTGTTTATTATATAATAACAAAATGCATTATAATGGGAGCAATGACCTACTTAAATAAAATACTCACTGAACGATTATCGAAATTAGTTTCTAACAACACGAAATTAACGCACCGCTATGTGCATTCGTACGATGAGGCACATTAACAGGTGACTTATTTTTACTGGAAATGAGTAATGGTGCATGCATGAGCATTGAGCACGAATGAGTCGGCTCGACCAGGGAATGAGCACGCTCTTACAGAATACCAGCGTAAAATGATGGTGTGTTTCGTATTTGAGTATAGAGATCCGGAGACCCTTTTTACTGGAAACGAGGCATTCCATCTTAGTCTTCAGTGATAAGTAATGTTGCCACCTTTTTAAACAAATATAGTATTCCCAGAAAAGAACAAAAACATAATACACTTGAGAAATTCAGGAAAAAAAGTACACATTTATTTTTGTTATTTATGTATTTTTCCATATACATATTTTTCTCTATTTGGCTCTTCGCTTTGGACACCAATGATTTATTACGTTTAAAATAATTATAGTAATCTGAGCAATTTAGGTTTATATTAAAATAAATTAACAAATCTTTTAGTTAAACTAATACATGCTCTACTTTTTTCTTCTTTCCATTTTACACTCATGATGAAAAAAATTCTTTACGCAAAAGTTACTTGTTCTTACAATCACAGTTTATATAAAAAAGCGTGACGGTGGAATTAGGGATAAAAATATAGTATTTTACGTACTATGTTATTTTTCTATAATATACAGTACAATTGATTGAAATATAGTACGATAGTATATTATATTATAGTACGGGTGACCACCCTAGTGATAACGCGTATGCATTTTAATTCTTACTATGCTAGAGCTAAGTTGCAGCTATTGTAGAGTACTGGATACCCTTTTTACTGTTAGTGAGATATTTCATCTTAAGGGGAAATATAACCTCAAATGGCTTAGCAAGATCCTCCGTTATGCCGAAAGTATTGCAGCATTAATTTTGAAATAAATATGACTATGTTAGACGAAAACACGATTCCGTAAAATTTTCTCGATGGAAAAAAAATCCAAAGTTACCTCCAAACTGAACAATAAACCGCTGTTATTCATAAAATACTTTAAATAAGATCATGAAACTTTGCATACTAACTGAACTAACTATAAAGCAGTGCTTATGTTATTTACTTTTTTTTAAATACCATTATTTTCACTGTAAAAAGAAATTACCTAAACTATCGGCGCGTAAGCTTGATTCCTGTCGCCCCGTTAGTATCGCTCCGGCTTTTGAAGGGAGAAGTTGTGTCGCTTACGATCAGAATACACATTACGCAACAGGAAGACGTAAAATTAAAATGGGAAATAACCGTTATAAAAATAAGAAGCGACTGGGTTGGCGTTAAGAAACAGGCATAAATATGATAAACCTAATGAAATAAGTGTCTAACGACCTTTCTACTTACAGTATTAGTGATTACAAACATGTGGGTACATAGCATACGACGCGCGAGGAAGTGGGGGCGAAATTAGAATTTGAGCTGACTTACTCTAACCTCTTAATCCTTAGGGGTGACAACGTATCTGCATTTAAATTCTTAATAATGCACTTGCTATTGGTTGGACTGGGTGTGCTCGCTCGTCATCTTAATCCTATAAAAAAACCGACGGGAAACACAGAAGCATTAATACTGATATTTTAAACTGGGATTCTATGCGAGCGTGATTGTTCCCCGGTCTAGTCATTAGTGATGTAGCTGCAGCGAGGCTCGGCCAATTGTAATAAATGTTACAGCTACTTTCATCTTATCATGTTTTCAATATGGATAAAGTTTAACATTGACTGCCCCGTTGACCTAATGGTCGTAGGCGCGACTGCTGATCAAGAGGTCCCGGGTTCGAATCTCAGGTTGGGCCAGTCAGTAATTGGGTTTTTATGTCAAGAAAAATCTCAGGAGCAGCCCGAAGTCGGGAAGTTAGCAGAGTTCCACACCTCAGAAAGCACTTAAAGCCGTTGGTCCTGCACCTGATCACCCTCCGGTCGTGTCGTATCGCCGTCCCGTGGACAATGAGAGTGAGAGTGCACCTGTGTTTACGAAAACACTCGTGCGTTATAATTCTCATCTACGCAGTTTGTTAGTATATGTTGAGACTGGCCGCCGTGACCAAAATTCGGTCTTTAGAACATTTTACATAAATCACGTTTTTTTTTGAAGAACCTATAGTTCTATGGCCATGCGCAGTGTCAATAGTACTACTTACTTTGAAACTCCCGTCATGGTCTTCTTACCCTTTCCATCCCTTATTTCATTATAACCTATAAAAGTCCACAGCTGGACACAGGCTTGGACACAGGTCGGTTGGTATATAGTGTGGATTTTGTCTTGCCACGCGTGGTAAGCGGATTGGCAACCGCAGTTTGCCAGTTGCCAGTTTGCCAGTTGCCAGTTTGAGTTGTTATCAGAAAGACACTGCTGCCCATCTCCTGACTTGTTTCCCTTTGTCGTCTCTAACGAACCCACGAGACCATACGGGACACCGCATGTGCTATCACTTATTAACAGCAAAAGTATTAAAAAGGTCGGTCCTTGTGAAATATTGGAAAAATTTAGAAGATTTCGATACTTTACTGAGCCCATGGGAGAACGTTTGGACAATGGCTGTGTTTTTGTAACACGCGTATAACCCAAAAAGCAACCAAGTAATTTCGAACCTTTTTCATCTGTTCTTGAAATTTTTCGTATTTGGGTTAGTGAATATTCACCGCCATTACAGATTACACCATACGTCTTATCCAATGGTTTTTAATAAATCCTTTCTGCGTGAGTTCCCCGGTTAAAAAATAAAAATACTGTGACCAAACATTATACATATAGCATGTACAGTTTTGCTGAGAATGACCGGTGATGAATCATTCAGTAAGGACGAAGGACTTACCATACTGATGTGTAATATCTATAAATAAACATTATCTATATAAAGGAGATGATACAAAGAAGGCTTGAACCAGCCAAACTTTTACCGAGAATTTTTTGATTTGTATCTTTTGACAGTCTAACGTATGGCTGCGCCGCTTCGGCGTCACGGATTCGAATCCCGCGCAGTACAAATGTAATTATCGGTACTACCGATAATTGTTCCGGATCGACATTTACAATTATTAATTATTACAGTATAGCTAAAGAACAAGTTTTGTAACACTGCTTGCATATAAAATAATTACTTGCGTTTAATTTATTTATATAAAAGACGGGGCAAACGAGCATGCGGCTCACCTGATGGTAAGTTACTACCGCCGCCCATGACCTACTGCAACGCCACGGGAATTGCAGGTGCGTTTTACACCGGAAAATCGCTGGTGGTAGTCGATTCCACAAAAAGTTATGCGAGGAAGAAAACTTCTGCTAAATCACGCAGTAGTGACCAGTAAATCATCCAGATGGTATGGATGGTATTGCGAATTTTTTCGCGATGTGCGATGGTGAAGTTTAACGGCTGGAGTTAGTCCGAACAATTCCTCTAAGCACTGCCAGTGAGTCAAGTTGATTAGAAAAAATTAGGTCCTCGACGATTCCAGCCGCTCTTAGATTTATTTTTATTTTTAATTTTTACTTCTTTTTTATATATACATTTCATTAAAAAAAATTGTACATAGCGTGCGAAATACGAGTTCGAAGAATCATTATAAATAACTGACGAGTTCAGTGAATTCTCCATGTCGGAAAAGCGATAAGCTGCTTAGTGTGAAAAAAATAAATTGTATGGCGGCCCAGAGTGGTTTATGAATGTGATTATGTAATGCCTTCTAACATGAAGATAAGGAACTTCGAATGACGCGTTTTATTCATGGATATGGATTCATGGATGGCGTCGGCACGACCGGTAAAGGACCACGCTCTCACAGAATACCAGCATAAAATAGCAGTTCATTGCTGCAGTGCAGTGGTGAGTGTAGAGAACCGGAAACCCTTTTTACTGGAAACGAGGTCCATCTTAGTTTTCAGGGGTGACAACGCATCTGCATTTTGATTCTAAACCGATCATAAATGTATATGTCTATGGGGCACAGCAGCCACTTACCATCAGGTTGGTTGTGAGCTCGTTTGTCAACCTTTTTCTATAAAAAAAATTGCAAGAAGATTTAAAGAAATTATGTCAGCTGATTTGGCAATAATTTTAATTCAATTTAAACAAATCATAGGTTTGCATCTTTTGAAGCTAATTATATTAATACTTCGTAAGTCAACAAAGTCTAGATACGACTTAGGGACCTTCAAGAAAAGTGCCTACTTCTATTTAAAAGGCCGACAACGCATCTGCACTTCCCCTGGTGCTGCAGTTGTTCCTGGGCGGCGATAATAACTTACAGGGGTAATATGCTCGTTTGCTCTATCCTATAAAAAAAACAAGCCGCATATATTATACAGCCTTTTTCAATATGTGGGCGTCATTCGTTTAGAAATTCTAGAAAGACTATGGAAAGACCTTTGTTCCGCAGTGGACTATTGATAGGCTATAAATGAAAGAATGCATTAATCCCGGCTTGTTTAATAAGATGTCAATTAAAAAAATATAAAACAACATTTTAAAAAAATACAAGTTTTTTGTGTATTACGTTTAGGTATTACGTCCTTGAAATATACGTCCAAATTTTATCAGCCTGTAGTATTGTTGATATAGTTTATTTAGCTGAATATTATTGTACCAGATGTTTGTATCAATTACAAACTGAACAAATTTTAATTTTCTGAAACAGATGCCCGTATTGATAGTACAAGCGTCATACGATCCAAAAAATCGCTTCGCTGTGGAAATATTATTGTAATGAGTCCGGAGAATCGGAAGTCCAAACTTATGGACGTATGCCCACGTTCTAAGGTCTCTAGAGCGGATGCTCTATGGGTGTATGTATGTACTGTGGATGTACTTGTACGTACCATGTATATTTAGTATTTACGTATCTACTGTACGTTCATGTCTAATTTGTCGGAATAGTGACAGTCGATGATATGTACATAATGAGAACCTTATTCAGTTTTTGACAAAATAGTTTTAGCAAATTTTTATTACGAATAAATTAACTAAAGAAATTGAAAAATATATATTCTTTTTCTATTCAGTCAGGACTATTTTTCTATGTAAAAATTTCATGGCATTCCTTCTTTTTATTTTGTCACTTACAATTAAAGAATTTTTTATTTACTTAATAACACATAATCATGATAGATTTCATGATTGTTTGGTATAGTTTAATTTGAAAATTAAGTACGTAGTTAATTTCTTATGTTTAAACGAATACTACACGTTAAATAAAATAAATTTTACGGCTTTTGCCTCGTTTGACTTATTTTACTTGCCTACATTTCCTACGTTTGCTTTAAACATGTTTAAGATTGTTTATTATTTACATCAGATTGAAAAAATAACTACAAATCCTCGCGAACGAACTCCGATTCCTACCAGGGATAATTCGCCAGGCTATTGAATTTAGGACCATCGAAATTTCAATAGAGAAGAGACTACAAGCTACTGTAAGCTCGATCTCCGTAGATCGAACCAAAAATTTAAAAAAATATTTTTGTCGTCTTTACCTTTATCGTTAAAAAAATCGTTGAGAGAAATCCAAAAATCATGAACATTGAGGAAAAGATGTAAAATGAACCGAAATTATTGTTATCAGGTATATACCGACAACTAACCATCGAATGATTTAGGTGTGTAAATATAGCTTGCACTTGCACCGCTTTTAAGGAACTGTGCTTTTTCTGTAGGCTAGACCAAACAATATCAACCAATATCTGGAGGAGAGTTCAAAGCAGTTTCAATTTAATGAGGCCGATTTCCCAAAGTCCAAATTTTGACAAATCTCCATGTTCCAAGGTCTCTTAAAGTCGGATGCTATGTAAATGTATTTTAATTACTCTACGGTACTGCAATTACTCATTTGCTTGCCAAACCCTACTTAAACGAAGTCAGTGAAGTTCGTACGTGGTAGAGCCATATACGTAGCCAACTACAATATACGTAGTTGTAGCACGAATGGGTCGGCTCGACCGGGTAGGACCACGCTCTCACCCAATACCAGCGTAAAATATCTGTGTTTGGTATGGTGAGTGTAGAGAACCGGAGACCATTTTAAAGGAAACGACACATGCATAATTTCACGCGGGAAAGGAGTCCCCGGTCGAGCCGACCTATTCGGTTAATCGGGTTATAACCATAACATATCTACACCAACTAAATGGCTCTACGACAAGCAAAATCTCATGGTAAGTGAATGTTTTGGCCCTATCCTTTAAGTTACCAGTGAAAGGATCTTCGTTTCTCTTTACTCACTCAATGAAACACTACAAGCATAATGCTTGCCGCTATTTCAACCTGGTATTCTGTGCGAGCGTGATTCTTTCCCAGTCGCAAATATTTTCGATTGTTAACAAACTTATAGTTATCAATCTACCGAGTAGCTTCTTCTCCGTCTAAAATTTCAATCTAATAGTCTGGTAAAAACTGCCTACAGCATTAAGTTCGCCTATTCTGTGTATATGAAGTTAAATCACTAAAAATGTAGTTAACAGGCTGTAATACATATCATCCGTCCTCGGTGATTAGAACTGATCTGTTGCTTTCTTTGATTGAAGATGGTTGTAATCAACCAAGGAATCCAGTAGCCACCTCTACTTTATTACTCAATATACCTACCTATTATTAAATATAGTAACTGTGATTATATAAAATTACAATCTTAATAAACAGAGCAAAATAATCTAAAAGTATTAAAATGATGATTTTAGCTTCTGCAGCTTATATAGCTGAGATTAGCTACATGCGTTCGTCGACTACCCGGATACCACCATCAGATCGTCCATCCTATCAGCTGGAGATCGTCATATGTGAATCGATTGCAGGTATGATGTTGGTTGTTATAAGAACAACTTTATTTGAAAAGAGCTTATTGAAACGTCAGTTTGTTGATCCGTTGGGCTATGTGATTACGTTGGTCTGCCAAGGATGTATTTGCGTGAGAGTATATCATTACACATAGATGTCTTCATAGTTGTAAAGCTTTACAGCAAATAGGCTAGTTGTTTGTGATAACAAGATATACGAAATAAATATAAACCGACTGTGCTATTTGTAGGCATTGTACGTTACAAAAAAAAAATCGTATCGAACCGCTGACTAACCTGATATTCTATAATCGGGGTCAGCAGGCGTTGGTATGGGTCCAGGAGTAAGTTCAGGGCGTAATTTTCGCAAGCCGGCCACCACTCGCGGCGCCGGCGATTGCTCTCCAACAAGCATCGCCTGCTTCACCACGACATTTCAAAAATAAACACTTCACAGCACAAAAACATCACTTTATTCACCAAAATCCTAATAAAGACAATCTCATTTCAACAATATATTACGTCAAAAAGACAGCAACCTTTTTAAAATTCGAAATTATTCGTTATATGTTGCGCGTAACGCATTTTGTCTTTCGTTCTCGAGTGTTCGTTATTCACTAAGTAGTCCATCTGTTTCACCAGCTGGTGTATCAATGAATGAATGAAGCGTGCGTGAAGTTGATTTGTCTCCCCACTACTCTAGTACGTACCACATTCATAAAGCCGGCTATACATGTTGGCCGAGCGAAGGCGAGTACCAACGTATAGACACCCCATTGGTCTAGCCTCGCCATTACTCGTCGACGCTCGCCTAGCTGGCCGAGTGCAGGCGAGCGCCAACGTGTATACGGTTCGTTTGGCGTGCCTTGCCGCCACTCGGGTTCGCTCGCTACGGCTCGTTCACTTCGGAACGGTGTCGGTTTTTCTGCACAAATCAAAGGCGCTCGCTTATGCTCGGCAAGTCGTGTCCACATGTTGACGGCCATGTCAGGCGTCCGTCCCGTTGATATATTGTTTAATTAAATTGCAACTTTAAAATCCTATAAAAAAAGAACTTTGTGTTTAAATAATTTCGACAATGTGACTCTGTACTAACAAGGACACCTTTAAGTTTTTGGAAATATACAAAAATGAACCCGTTATTTGGAACCCCAAAGACTTTATTACGGAGTACACTGATATAATAATTATATGCACTCATTAAATAAATTGCAGATGTGGCAATAATTTCTACGTCGTCCATATCGTCCCAATTCTCAATGACAACTAATTACGGCCAACATGTAGATAGCTCCACAAAAACTCGTGAACATTGGCCTTGGAATTGGTCTCTTTCGAACTTGACCAACGTGTAGATTGTAGCACTCGCCTTGTATCAATTTGCCTACGCTCGCGTTGGCTGAGGCTTGGCCAACGTGTATTGCCGGCGTAATAAACAATCTCGACATCGTCAGTGGCTTACTAATTGTGCCATCTATTGAAGAGTAGTATGAACTACGTAAATTTACCTAAAATAATTATTATAAATAGTAAATGGAATCATTTTCATGTTTGTAATCATTGTGTGTCTCAGTTTGTATATTTTAATTTTTTATCTATAACTACGTAGGCGGGCGTACCATAAAATTGCGAATAACCAAAATCTCTGTAAGATCTACTGTCCAATAGATGGCAATACATCTTCCTATGTTATCTCTATATAATGTTATCTCTATATAATGTTGCTAGATGGCGCTTTAATCTTTGTTTGACAATCGTTTGTTTTTTGTTTTCAGTCTAAAATTAATAAAATGATTGACAATTGTTGATTGACCTGCCTAACTACTGAGTTTTTTACTGTGATAAATATTTATGTTATGTACATAAACCTCTTTTCAATGCGAAATAACTAGACCCAGACGTTTGGTACTGCGATTGCATTTTGCTCATCTATCTAACAAGCCTCTTGTTTAAGAGAGGCCCGTTACCAACAATAGACTACTAAGATCTGATAATGAGGATCAACTACTTAATAAAATGTCTTGCAGAAGATTCATTGTACAATCAAGGTAATATTTATGCCAGGAAGGACTTAATAATTCAGTGACATCTCTTATTTTTCTTGAAAGAATTTAATAGTTACAAAACATGGTGCCATAACAAGACGTAAAAGTTATAAGTACATTTTATAGATGGCGTATTATAACTATACAATAAAATAGTAATTACAAAATGTGAATAATAGATGTCGCTAAATTTGTTTAGTATTTCTTTTTATTCTAGATGTCGCCACGAGTATCAAATTACGAGAAAAAGCTTCTAATTTCTTGTCATATATATGTTTTACATTTAGTTATTTTAATTTTAAAATAGGTTTTTGTAATATTGTAAAAACACACTAAGCACACTTTCATTCCGCTTCTAGAGGGATTTTGCATTGCAGTGAAAGCCAGCAGCAAAAAAAAACTTGTTCTAAACACAGTGCATCAGCATGCTATACCTACGGGAAGAAACTTTTGAATTATCAAGATTCGATTGTGTTAGGATACGGCTGGTGCTGTTTGCTCAGTAAATTATCTAGATAAATCAGTTTAAAATAGACATTGGATATTTATACAGTCAGCAGTATTTCGAATACATAACATGTAAGTAGTAACTTTTCACTTATCATGCTGTGGCGGAGTAAAATAATCCATCACCCCGTTTCGTTCCGTGGGTGTCGTAAGAGGCTACTATATCTAGATTTATTTTTTGTTTATATAAAAGACGAAGTAAATTTAAGGTGTCGATCGCCACCCATGAAAACAAGTGCAACACCAGGGGAATCGTAGGTGCGTTGCCGGCCTTTTTAAAAATGAGTCAGTTTATTTCTTAAAGAAATGCCAGAAAAAATACATTATGACTTACGATAGATAGCAGTAAGGTTTTCTCCAGACGTAAAATAAAATTCTCCTGCGGGTGTACGACGTACGCGGCGACCTTTGATATCGCGGCGGTACGTGTCAATGCAGCGCAACACAAAGGCAACCGTATCTAAGCGAAGAGACTACACCTATACCGGTGAGATGAAAGGCATCAGATGATCAGACGCCTAACGTAACTCCAGAGTAAGTAACGTCTAGCACCAGCAGTGGAAAATTGGTTTTTGCTCTCTTGATGAGGACGGAATAATGCAAAGTAACGAAATAGTAGTACCCCTTACAATACTGAATAAAAAAATTATAGTATAAGTTAGGGTGACAAACGAGCACACAATCTAACAGATAAGTGGTTGCTATGGCCCTTTGATCAACGATACCAACAAATTGGTATTCTTGATCGAACCTGTGGCCTATAGACATCTACATCTATCCTCGATAACGAATCAAAAAGCAGATGCGCTGTCACCCGTGAGGATTAAGATGGAATGCCTCGTTTCCAGTAAGAGGGGTCTCCAGATCTCTACAATCACTAAACGAAACACAGCAGCGTTTAACTGCTATTGACGCTGGTATTCTGTGAGAGCATGGTCTTTCCGTAGTCGAGCCGACCCATTCGACCTACAACTACATCAGTAATAGCTGCAGCATGTCTCTACCACGTAATATTTTAAGGTGACAAAATTTCTGCCTTGAGCTGCGTGCAGTTACAGTATCTAATAATATTTGGTATTTAGTAACTTCGCAAGTTAAGACACTGCGAAGAAGTTTTTTTTTGTGATTTAATTATGCATTACAATTATTTTCCTTTGAACATGTAAATTTACATATTATTATTATAATGCGTCCATATCAAGTGCTCAATTCAATTAATCCTTTTTATTCTCAATATTGTTAGCGATTTTATTTTCCAGTATTTTGTTTAATGTCATTAAACTCAAAATTATGGAAAATTTGAGTCGTTCGGCCACTTGATAGTAGAATTTACTACTAGATCTATTGCATTTGAAATTTCTTGTTGTTAGGGTAAAAATGTATATAGATTTCACAAAATTTTAATCCGTGACAGAAAATTCTTATCAAAATTAAATGATACCCCTTTGTCTACAGGCCACATCATTCACTTACCATCAGGTAGACCACGAGCTCGTTTGTCACCCTAATTCTAAGTATATCAAATAACCGCTTTCTTACTTACTTTCATTACAAAATGACTCTTGCGTTTGCACTAGCGCTGATATGATATTTTATGAATAAATATTATCTAGTACCTTCAGCATTTTTAGGTAAATATTTTAAAATTAAAGACTTCGTAAATGTTGTTTCTTTATTCAGTAGTTCTTTATTAGTAGTTTCACAGATAATAATATAAAATCACACAAATATAACAAACAGGTTTATAAAGAATAAAAAAGGTCATAAATAATAATAATATTGTCAAAGTCCTACTTATGCACGGATTACTATATTAATCTATAAAGTAATTAATTTAATAATTTTGAAGATCTGTAAATCTAATCTGTAATCTTATACTTTAAGGAAGACGAGATCAAATAAATGGCACATCATTTCAAAAATAGTAAGGCATGTCCGTGACAACACGATGTTCTTTTTTAAAATTAATTTAATAAGGCACATTACATAGTTCTATATTAAAATATAACACTAATAATATAAACTAAAACAAATTAAAGCTTTATCGTGGAAGAGATAATATCACAATGGTTAAGTGACATAAAGAGCGTTCACCAAGGGCGCCATTTATTAACGTCCAGCTCGAGATCCGCCGGTGGTCCCTCTCGAAGGCGATCTTTTTTCTCTGCATAAAAAGCGTCCAGTTGACGTTTAGCCTCCTCTTGTTTTTTGTACTCCTGGTACTCGATAAGTTTCCTTTTCTTTTTAGGTGGTAAGTTGCTGTAATCCATTGGCGATTCGCAATGTTCCGGAAGACTAGGTTTCACATTGGATTTGTTCACAACGGATGTCGGATCAAATTCGTTAACGTTGCTGTACGTCGGAGAGTTTTTCAGTGAATGGCTGACCTCGCGGGCTGAGTCAATGGGTGATTTAATCTTTCTCAAGTCCAGGGTGTCGTTGATGCCAGGATAATTAGGGGTTGTATATGGGTACTCGTATTCACCTCTGTATATTTCCTCTTTGTGAATATAGTTTGGTTCGGGCTGTTCATTGAAGTCCGTGGTGGCATCATTGCTTCGCTTATCCATTATGTGTTGCCTAATTTTTTGTAGAATTACATCTTTAGCTTCAACTGGAACCCGATTAAAGTACCCATTCCTTTGTCCCGTTACGTTCTCTTGAGGTGGGCTATGTTGAAGTTTATCGACTGTAGTGAGCAAACCCGCCATCGGGTAGGACTTTTGTGGCGCTCTAGTGTTCTGTCTATTATATGCCCATTGTTTTGCAGCATTATCTCCAGAGTATACTGAATCTTCAGCATCAGAAGAAGATCGATCGTGGTCGCTATAGTAGTGATGCCTGTCTGATATGACCGAAGATGGTGAAGTTGGCGGTGAGAATGGCGGTCGTTCAGGAACTTGTATTGTCAAAGGCTGAGCGGTTATCAGCCTCGACAAATGACTGATCAAATTCTGGCTAACTTTTTCATCTAAGTCCGGCACAGACATAATGAACCTGCACGCCTCCGCAGCGCACTGTCCGAATCCCGCTTGAAACTTCTTTGCTTCCAACACCGGATCTTTAGGGCTGTGCAGTTTTGTAAGATGGTTAACTGTCAACTCAAGGATATCTGCCTTTTCCAGCTTGCTTAAGTTGTCGTCGTCTATCTGTAAAAGAATAAAACAATTAAAGACTGCAGGTGCAAAAGGTTCCCACGTTAACCTAATCGTCACATCAATATAACTGTACAGACAGACAAGCGGATTAACCCGTTTATTTTTGTATTCCAGTTTTACGGCGCGTTCGTAAATGTCCGAGCAATAAGAAGGACGACCGGTAAGCGATAAAAATAAACAGCGTGTACTGCAATTTGAATGATCGTTAAAACAACAACAATTAAACTGAGAATTTTACATGTAATTAGATTATCCAACACGATGTAAGGTAATAACGTCAAACAAATGTAAATAATTAAAGTTTTATAAAAAGAAGTTCAACTATTCGAACTTAAATATGGGATAGGTATATCTGTCATCAACCATTTAATATTTTTAAATATTACTAATTTCATAAACAAGCTTATATTAACCCTTAATATTCTTATCCTAATTATATACGATGGCTAAAATTAAATAACGCGATATTTTAAAAGAAGTTATAAAATTTAAAACAAGAAGTAGGTATTTAAAGCAGAACCACGTGTCATTGTCATTACACTTCGCAGAAAGAAAGAAACTTCATTCGCCGCTACAAGATATTAAAATATATATTGTATAACCTAGTTTAGGAGTCAGAGTATCTATGAATTGTATATTAATTCTGTGTTCAATAAAGAATTATTATTATTATTATTTAAAATATACCGAAAAATTTATTATGAACACCCTGAACCAATATTATTATTAATACGAATTAAATAATTTATTGGATTGCAACAAGGAAAGGCCTCAACATTATAGTGCATCAGTATTGCTGCAGCTTTTCTGCCAGCGCAAGAAAGATCTACGAGCAGTCATTGAGCATAGTTGTAAAATTGTTCACAATGATGTATAATATAAAACCACTTAACATATTTTTATAATTTAATACCTTGATACAGGAAATAATTATTTACTAATTATAAGCAGCGCAATATTCTTACCTCCAACGCGCCAACCATGAGATCCTTAAGTTCATCCAGGCATCGGTTAATACGCGCTCGCCGCTTCCTCTCTAGAAGCGGTTTCGTAATCTTCTTGTATTTCGCCGTCTTCGACAGCGGAGCAGGCTCCGATGACATTTTGTTAATATCTATTAAATAATGCATAAGAATGAATATTTTTATGTTTCATCTAGAGATAATATATTTGAATTCAAGTATTAAAAACATGCATAGTTATAATCTAATGTTATGGTTGTCGAAACACAACGCGGAATATATGAATAAAAATGTTGCTTGTGACTAGACATAGACAAGAGTATTATTTTTACTATACTGCCGAAACGTATGTTATGTATTGGGGTAACTAACCTTTTGAAAACCGGAATCCAAATTACACAACAAAATAAGTTTTAAATATGTTTGAACATTTATAAAGCTCGAAACCCCGCCACCTCGGCACACCCGTCGCCACCCGTGGCCCGTAATGCACTGCCTGAAAAAAGCCTTTGCCCCGCGGCATCCTCCCCTCCCCCTCATGCACGGCTTACCACCCCCGCGCACTGCGCCTTAGCCCATTCATAGCGAGAGCACGTGTGGCCAACCGATCGGGTTTCAAGCATGCGTAACATACTTTCCCAGGGTTCACAATGTAAGGTTATATCACGTTATCCAGGATTTGCGGCTAGCTTAACCAGGCGTTTAATTCAATATACTCAAATTAATAAAAGTGGAACAAATTCATGAATCAGTAACAATCAATTTTACGTGGTAGAGCCATGCTGCAGCTATATTAATTGTATAGTTGTAGCACGAATGGGTCGGCTCGACCGGGGAAGGACCACGCTCTCACAGAATACCAGCGTAATATAGCAGCTTAACGCTGCTGTGTTTCGTATGTCGAGTGTAGAGAACCGGAGACCCTTTTCAATGGAAACGAGGCATTCCATCTTAGTCCTCACGGGTGACAACGCATCTGCATTTTGATTCGCAAACGAGAATAGATGTAGATGTCCATGGGCCACAGCAACCACCTACCATCAGGTGGACTGTGTGCTCGCTTCTCAACCTTTTCATATAAAAAAAATCAAGGGAATAACATGCAATAAATTACCTGCCTTTAAAATTTTTACTAGACACCTGACTTTCTAAAGTTAAAACTGCTCACCAGATCCCTCGCACCTTAGGCGTAGGTTGTAGGCAGACTATGTACCTACCTATTTTTAGTTTGGCATATTTTAGATTGTATCACAAAGTGTGCTGGTTGGCGTAGGCGAGGTAACCTGTGTGCCTGGAAAAAATAAAAATGTTAAGGGAACCTGAGCAACGACTGTGTCCTAATTGAGAAGACGTTTTTGCTTAGTGGTGGGTCGATTGTGGAAGGTTTTATCTACTTTGTTTTACAGACTATTCGACTGTCTGATGAAGGTCACACGTATAAATCTTACTACGCGATACATTATTGATGATTTATTTATTTTATTTGCGTATTGTGTGGGATTCGAATCAAAATATGAAATTATTTTAATCTTTTTGGTTTTTAGAAATCGGCTTTTACTTTTTATTAAAATTTGATTTTTAACCCTTTCTTACAAATTCAATATCGTCTAAATAGCTACAATATAAACTTCATCACCAATTTTACTACTATTAGACTAATTTTGTATGGAACCACCCTTGGAGTTAAACCTATCAAAGAAAAGAAAAATGAAAAACGACGCGCTAATTTGCTTTAAATGACGCGCTTGGTAAAGTGGTCGCAGTTCAGATCAAGTCATGAGGTTTTTCTTGGATTTACGATGGTCACGTCTTATGACAACCACGAGTCAAGATGCAGCGATAAATGCCTTTACGCCAAAATAACGCACCACTGTAATAAATACCTTTACTGCTTGCTAAAACTTGAGAGATATGACAGTTTTTACTCCAATAAGTGATCAATATTTTTTATCGTGAATTTAAAAAAGCGCAGAAGAAAGTATGTAAAAGTTTTATATGGTGAGTGTAAAGAACCAACGACCTTTTTTACTGGAAACGAGGCAGTCCATCTCAGTCCTCAGGGGTGACAATGCATCTACGTTTTGATTCTTAACTGACAATAGATGTGGCTGTCTAATGGTTGCAGAATCCACTTATGATCAAGTGGGCTCTAAGTATATTAATTCAGCTAAGCGCTCACCATAAACTTCATCTAAAGCTACATATAGCCTAACCCAAGAAACCTGCGTGTAGTCCATAAAATAACACATTTGGATTACAGATGCTGTAAAGTCCGAACGCGCTTGCACAACGGTAATACGAGTCACCAAATAAGCTTCCTCTCATTTCTGTAATGGTTTTGATCAATTAGTCAAAGGCATCACGCAAGCGCGTGCCGACTTTACATGTCCTCCAAAAGTGTTATTTTATAGACATGCATGCAGGCTTCTAGGGTTAGGTTATATGTAGGTTTAGATGAAATGTATAGTGAGCGCTTAGCTCCTGGGTTACAATTTTTTACGCCTAGAAACAAAGAAAGGGCTACTCTACGGGAAGCGGGGGAGGGAGGTGGTGAATGCTGTAAGCACACCACGCCGCCGGCTGAGTGGTTATGTGGGACTCACTGAGAAACCTCAGTGCCTTACCCACTAAATACCACCTGTGAGAGTGGCTTTAACCTGGTAGGATCTTCTAGCCGTATCGGAGGCAACCCTTCCCCTGGGGAAAGGGAGGCGCAGGCGACGAGTAGCCGCTGAGGAGTGTGGCTAACTAAGGCAGATTACGAGATGAGATGGGGAGACTCGGCCTGAGCCGCCAGGAGGCAGGCAGGTCGGCCGAAAGCTTGTTTGGGGGGGGGGGATTGACTTACAATATTCGTATTTACTTTTACATATTATAGACAATGGATATACAAACGGTAGGAGTACCCTTAACCGACGAGCATGTATGCGTAGGTATATGGATGTGAAGGAGGCGAGAGAGGTGTGTCAGGATCGTGCCAAATGGAAGTCTGTAGTCTCTACCTACCCATCTGGGTGACAGGCGTGAGTGTTTTTATATGTACAATAGATATACCTAAACCATGCCTAAACCAATCATAGATGTCTATACCACTGTTATTCTGAGAAAAAAATCGGACCGCTTTCATCTCTACTTTGAAGTTCAGCGGTAAATGGCGAAGACAAAGGCTATTTATAAAACCATAGGGAAATAAACGAAGCAGGCAAAAGGACACAAATCGAACGGTCATTGCGGTAACATTTTTTTTTTTCTTAAATCCAGGTAAAGAGAGACGTGGCGCGAGCCGCTTTTTGTGCCCTAAAATTTTGTATAGGGACCATTGTCATTAAATTCTTTTTAGCGGTCGTTAAACAATAAAATTACAGTTGGAATTGTTTATAATCAGCTTAAAATAATTTAGAGCAATTTAAGAGACTTAACGCTATAAAGATGCTACTATTAGAACTTAATCGTCGGCAAATGTGTTATTTTATTGTACCAATTCTTAGTAGTAATTTTATTCTTTTAAATATAATAAGTGTGACAAACACATATTTCACTTGATGGTAAGTGAATTCTGTGGCCCATAAGCCCATGCAGATGTGTTGTCATCTCTGAGGACGAAAATGGAATGCCTAGTTTCCAGTAGTAATGGTCCCAGGTTCTCAAGAATCACTAAAAACAGGGTTATTTTGCAATAACCGGCCAAAATAGCCGAGAAGGTTCGTGTTGGCGACGCGCCTATAAAAATGTTTCAGTTTATTAAATCAACCGATGACGTTGCTATGAAAAAAGGGGTAGTCACGAGCAACGACGCTCTGATAAGAGAATGCTTAGTTAAATCTTTAAGAAATGTCGAATTAATGATATGAAGGTCTTGGGTTCGACTCCCAGGCCGGACTAGTTTGTTTGTTTTCCTAAGTAATATCGCTTAATAAATTCGTAAGGAATTTAAGATATAAATTATGTTACCGGATTTGTTCCCCGGTTGAAATCATCTTTCAAATGATGTAAATTCATAAGAATATTAAAGTGAAGTTAAAGATCGGATTTGTTCCCCGGTCGAGATAATCACTCTGTGCATAGGCAGAATTAATGGATATTAATTGCATAAATGTTGTTTTGTATAAGTTTGATACGTTTTGTACGAAAACAAATGCCTATTTGTTATGATTGATTAATGAGAACATTCATTTATATTGTTATCTGATTAAAGATAGTTTCATACAGTTCGAAAATTGTATAAAAGCATTTAATTTGCCTAATGTGGTCAACATTGGTGTATTTCATAATTTAATTTTTTCTGATAGCCGAGAGCCGTGCAAAGTTAGTTGTTCACATAGCGTGAGTAGACGGAAGCACGCTGGCCACGCCCTTAGGAGGCCGAATATGTAAAAATTTAAAATGTTTGTAATTCAGTGATTTATGTAAAAATTACTTGTAAAATATTTCAGGTTAATTGTACGTGCTAAAAAGGTAAATTCTGTGTTATTTTCATGTGAAAATTCCTGTGTATAAGTGAAATAATGATAGTTTTGTATAAGAAATTTAAAAGTGTTTTAAATAGTGAAATAAATAGAAAAAATGTAAATTAAACTATTGTATTGGTTAGCTTATATATAAATTCAAGTGAGAAACATTGTTTTAACTTTCTGTGTTAAATATTTAAGAAATTTCGATTTCGAACTTGTGAGTAAAATAGGCAGTTTTCGTTTAATAAATAAAAGGTTTTTTATGATATGAAGATATGATGTATATCATGGTGTAGATATTGTTTTGTACTACCTATATTGATAAATTGTATTTGTATATGATTTGAATAAATAAAGATATTGAGTGAAACGTGAGAGAGTAATAGTACAAATTCATGTAATTAAGTTGCGCAAGCGCGCAGATGGCGCGGCTCACTTTCGCGTTTAGCTTAGGGGTAGGATAGTAAATTGATTTTATTGCAATTCGTTCGGAATCGTTCGGGAATCGTTCGGGAATGGTTCGGGAAATATTCAAGGAAATCGTTCGGGAATCGTTCGGGAAATATTCAAGGAAATAGTTCGGAAATAAATAAGAAAATCCGGGAAAAAGTTCAAGAAAAGTGAAAAACCAGCAGTATAGGGAAAAGTGATTACTCTCTCACGGAACGGTTTGAAGATAATTGCTGTTTCATTCCCAAGATCCTTTAAGTTATACAGTCCACATCGAAGAATTAAGGCGTCGGGACCGGGACGACTTCGGAAGACCCGTAATCCCCGTCTGAACCTACTTGCTGAAAAGGAAGAGGTTATCGCCCTAGTGTGTTACTCCGTTGCGGAGATCACATACGTTGTTCCCGAACCCAACGTAGGCGTGATAGGAGGCCGGATCGAGAGAAGCCTCGATTCCTGTTTCTTAGTACCCGATCCGCTAGGTCCTTTTCAATTGGTCCTTTTCAGGATCAAGAGGGACACCGACCTGGTCCTTTTCAATTGGACCTTCGGAGCCGGATTGAAGACCACCCGAACCCCGCCAGCTGGATCAAGGAACCAGCTGTGGACTGCTGGTTGTGGAAGAAGAAGACCTTCGGAAGCCGAGTGAAGATCAGCAACCGAAGGAAGCCAGAGGTTTGAGCTGAAGCAATAGGACCAAAGGCCTGAAGACCAGGACGGCAGCACTGAAGGGCTGGACCTGGAACTACCGGAAGAAAGAAAACCGGGATTGCAGCTTGGGGCGTGTGCTCGCATGGGGCACATATCGCAGCCGGGCGCAGGTGTCTTGTGAAGGCACTCATCGTGGCCAAGCAGGGCTTGGCATTTTTCCTGTCGGGCAAGCGTGCTCGGCATTTCCTGTCAGACGATCGTGTCTGGCATTTCCTGTCGGACGACCGTGTCCGGCATTTCCCGTCGGGTCATCAGGGTGCAAAAAGCATCCACCGCTGCTGCTGCCGGGCGAGGGTGCGCGTGGGCACCTGACTGCATCGCGGCCGGAGGAGGGCGCTTGGACGAGGCGTCACCGGCAACTGGGCGGCGAGCACAGCATACATCCCGACCACCTAACGGTGCCAAACGGTTGGGCTCTGGCATAACACCTTCGGGTGGAGCAGTTCTCTCGAGCGAGACTGCGCTTGCACTACCGCTCGACTGTTTCGTCATATTCCTTGGCGGGACAGTTCCTAAACCTTTCCTCCATTCCATTCCTGCACGACTCCATCCCTGGACGGCTCACCTCGGTAGGCCCCGTTCAGGATTGATAGGGCTGATAGGGCTGTTAGGGTGGTAGTAGGGTTGTAGGGTTGGGAGATAAAGGGGGGGAGGGGTAGTGGTGTTAGGTTGGGGTGTAGAAGGGTTGTAGGTAAGGGACTGTAGGGACAGTTAGGGACCGTAGGCCAACAATCACCTTCCTGCAAGATGAAGAAGGCACAAGACCAGACAGGGAGAAGCGAAGGGAGCAGGACAAGGACAGGGCTCTCAAGAAAAGCTAAAGAAGCGGAATCATCTGGAGCGACCACAGCTACTGCGTCAAATGGAGCAACTCCTCCAAGTGGAGCCACCACAGACACGTCCACATGCACGTGGGACTCAGGGACGTCCATAGCAACGACGAGCAACAGGACGGACACCAGTGGTACACAGGCCAGCACCGCACAACAATCCGTTATATCCAGGAGTGAAACGGTGGTCGAAAAAGTAGGTCAAAGGACCGAAGAAGCGGCATCGTCAAGGACAGTAATCGGGCACACTAGTGATAAAGGGTCACAGAGAGGTAGTAGGTCATCGCGATCGGCGAGGCTGAAAGCCGAATTAGAGGCGCGGATTAAATTCGAACGCTCAGAGCTCGAACGAGCACAGGCAGCTGCTGCCTTAGCCAAGTCTCAATTGGAGTTGGCACGACTCAACCGAGAAGAGGAGATCGACTCGAGTGAGGATGATGAAGAGCGGAATACTCAGGTGGAACCTTTCGTAAGGAGTTGGGTTCAGCAAACCATAATGAGCGCGCCGGTTAGTGTAGCACAACCCGATATTACTGATAAGGAAGCGTGTAAAGGATCACGCCGCAAAGGGGCGGAGGTCGAGCGCAACCTAGGAAATGCACAGAAAACACACGCGAGTGAGGTGTCAGAATTGACCGAAGCGATTGTGAGTGCAATAAAAATAGCTGGTAAAGATAAATCTTCCCAGCTTCATTTCCTCCAGGAATTACCGGTGTTCGATGGAGACCCGGGTGAATGGATAATTTTCAAAACGGTGTTTGAAGACACAAAAGGCCAATTTTCAGGGGTGCAAAATGTCGCACGCCTTAGGAGGGCATTAAAGGGCACCGCTAAAGAGGCGGTTAAGTCGCTGTTATTTACTTTATGTGAACCTGAAGAAATAATGAACGCTCTCGAAAGAAGATTCGGTAGGGTTGAGATGCTCATTCTAGCCGAAATCGAGAATGTAAAGCGTATGCCAAGATTGGCAGAAGATTGCCGAAATATAGGATCTTTTGCAAGTCGTATTACGAACGTGGTTGCCACAATACAAGCGTTGAATCAACCACAGTATTTATACTCACCGGAGTTAGTGAGCCGCATAGTGGAGAAACTTGGAACTATGATTAAATTTAAATGGTTTGAATATCGAGCTCAATATCCTTTGGAGCCAGAGTTACAGAAGATGGCCAAGTTTTTAAATTTATTGAGTGAACAATTTGGAACGTCCTTAAGCAATGAAAATGCGCCTGAAAAAAGGAAGCGTCCTGAATTCAGGAAGCAAACTGTACACACTGCAAAGGGAGGTGTACGCAGCTGTGCCGAGAGCGAGCGCTATATGCGCCGAAGTAATATGAGCGAGCGTTTAGAACGCCGAAATAATAAAAGGCACAACCGACAAGTGGTTATGATAACCCAGGACAAGCCTGTAAGTCGGGTAACACATAAGTGTGTTATATGCAACAAGGAGCACTCTATAGTGAGTTGTTACAAGTTTAAGGACATGAATATTCGCGAGAAATGGGAAGCCGTCAAAAAGGCCAAAGTATGTTTCCAATGTTTGTCACCTAACCATAGGAGGTTAGAGTGCAAAGCGAAAAAATGTGGTGTAGAAGGATGTAGAATGTCACATCATCGAATGCTACACCGATACCCCAATGAAAATACCTCGCCACAAGGGGACGAGGGGGGGTAAAGATGCTCAGATTACAACTGTTAGTACAGTAAATGCACTGGCATGTGCATATTTAAAGATCATACCGGTCGAGTTGCATGGGCCTAGAGGAAAGGTCAGGACAACAGCTCTTCTGGATGAGGGATCGACCATGACACTCATAGAGGAGTGGATGGCTCAGAAGTTAGCGCCTCGCGGACGTAAAGAGGGATTACGTATCGAAGCCGTGGGAGGTAAGCGAATTAACGACGATAGTTCGTATCGCTTAAACGTTAAAATAAAAGGCATTTATTCGAGCGACTTAGAAGAGATAAGTGTACAAACAATTAAGTCACTTAACCTCGCTCCTCAGTCGGTAAGCCGAGAATTATTGCAACGGTGTTCTCATTTGACACCGATCAAGGATGAGTTGATGTATGAGAGGTCCAAGCCTACCATATTGATTGGTCAGGACAATTGGCATCTCATAGTTACTCGTGAATTGGTTTCGGGAGGTAAGAACCTACCTGTAGCATCGCTCACCAAACTGGGGTGGGTTTTGCATGGTCACATATCGGGTGGCATTAAACCAATCAAGATTGTTAACCACATTTCCACCAAGAAGGAGGAAGATATGGATAAATTAATCAAGGATTATTTTAGTTTGGAATCTCTGGGAGTATCGGCTAGAAAGCCCGTGAACGACCCAGAAGAACGAGCTTTAAATATTTTGAACAAAACGGTACGTCGTATACCTAATAATAGGTACGAGACTGCTTTGTTATGGCGCGCAGACAATGAGTGCTTGCCATCGAATAGGGCACAGGTTGAAAGTCGCCTGTTTAATATTGAGAAAAAGCTCGACAAAAATAGCGAGTTGAAAAAGGAATACGAGAAGCAAATTGAAAATCTCATCGTTAACGGTTACGCAGAGAAAGCGAACCATATTTCCATTTCCCCACGTACGTGGTACCTTCCTCACTTCGCAGTGACTCACCCACAAAAGAAGAAAATAAGGATAGTTTTCGACGCCGCCGCAAGGACGGGCGGACGTTGTCTTAACGATGCGTTGTTGACCGGACCGGACTTATTGAAGTCGTTGTTCGGAGTTCTGCTACGATTCAGAGAAGGAAGCGTGGCAGTAATGGCAGACATTAAGGAAATGTTCCTGCAAGTGAAAATCCGGGAAGAAGACAGGGATAGCCTTCGATTCTTATGGCGGCACAATCGTGACGCGCCACCGGAAGAGTATAGAATGACGTCACTCATATTTGGAGCGGCATCATCACCATGCATCGCTATATATGTAAAGAATAGAAATGCGCAGGACAACGCACATATCTATCCAGAAGCAGCTTCCGCTACGGAAAGCAATTTTTATATGGACGATTACCTACAGGCATTTCCCGACGTGACGACGGCCGAAAGGATAGTAAACGATATGTATGAATTACATAAGCATGCTTCTTTCCAACTGAGGGGATGGGCTAGCAACCGACCCGAAGTTTTAAGTAATATGGAAAATAAATATAAGAGCGACAGTGCTTCGCTTGGAGATAAAGAGCACACAGAGCGCACGTTAGGTTTGATTTGGAATATCAAACGGGATATAATAAGTTTTTTCCACAAGTCTTCGTAGCACACCGGAAGAGGTGATGGAGGGTTTACGACCGCCTACGAAGAGGGAGATAACTAGCGCTGTGATGTCAGTCTTCGATCCTTTGGGACTCGCATCACCCATAACGATTCAAGGGAAGTCGCTGATCCAGCAAGTATGGAGGACAGGCATCTCTTGGGATGAAGAAGTTTCACACGAGTTACACGTGTTATTTTGTAAATGGATATCGGAAGTGAAGAAATTAGGTCACTTAGAAGTACCTAGACCCGTTGCTGAAGGCATCGGCAAAGGAGAGTTACATACTTTCACGGATGCTAGTGAAAAAGCATACGCTGCCGCGGTGTATTACGTCACCACGGACGAGCAAGGAATAAGGCGGATTACGCTGATCGCCGCAAAGGCAAGAGTAGCGCCATTGAAACCAATTTCGATTCCAAGGCTTGAATTGCAAGCAGCTCTTATGGGCAGCAGACTGGCTGCTTCGGTTAGTGAAGAGAGCAAGTACGAGATGTCCGAGAGAGTGTTTTGGACAGACTCACGTACAGTGTTAGCGTGGATTAAGTCGGATCCTCGCGCTTTTAAACCATTCGTTGCTCATCGATTGGCTGAGATCGAAGATCACAGTAAGCCATGTGAATGGCGATGGGTTCCAACGTCACAAAACGTGGCAGACGACGCCACTAGAAATTTTCCTTCCACCTTCGATGTAAGTCATCGCTGGTTTCAAGGACCTGAATTCCTCAGGAAAAGTCCTGATTTATGGCCCAAACAAGTGGACACCATAAATAGCTTAGAAACAGGTGAAGAAAAATCGCCAAAGGGCGTAAATACGTTAAGAAAGCAAGAACCGTTAAGTCTACCCGACTACGGACGATTTAGCAGCTTTAAGAAATTCCTTGGAGCAACTACACGCACCTTACAAGCGGTAGAAAAATTCAAGAGTTTAAGAAAGTCGGTTAAAGGACCCGACGACGCAACCGAAAAGTCGGTTATGTGTTCCAACAAAGTTTTAGCAAAGTCGGTTAAAGGACCCGATAGCGCGTTGGACACAGCGCTCTTGAAAAAAGGCGGAAATATTAATTTGGAAATTCATTCAAGACGAGTGTTTTCATTCGGAAATAAAATGTTTGAAAGCAGGCAAAAGCGTTGAAAGAAGTTCACGCTTAAGTAAATTATCTATGGAAATAGGAGAGGATAACTTACTCCGTTTAAATGGACGTTTACCTTTCAAGTCTAATTTGACCGAGGAAAGTAGAAAACCTGTCATATTAGACGGTAAACACGAAATCGTTAAAATGATGATTAGAGAAGTTCATCATCATTTTGGACACGCCAATCACCAGACGGTGATGAATGAGGTGAACCAGAAATTTTACGTCTTGAACTTGCGTAATGTAGTACGAAGTGTGTCACACCATTGTCAGTGGTGCAGGACATACAGGTCAAAGCCGCAAAACGTGCCACAAGGAAATATTCCTCTGGAAAGAATAGCTCATCATGAGCCACCTTTTACATGCTCAGCTGTAGATTATTTTGGTCCTATGAGTGTGACTATAGGAAGGCGACACGAAAAACGTTGGGGCGTTTTATTCACGTGTCTGACCACCAGAGCAGTACATCTGGAATTAGCAGCCTCATTGACACCAGCGTCAATGATAATGGCGTTAAGGCGATTTATCGCCAGAAGAGGAAAACCAGCCGTTATATACAGCGATAACGGGACAAATTTCAAAGCTGCAAATAAAGAATTATTGAAAGCATGCGAAGAATGCTATGAGGGCATGAAAAACGAGTCATTTAAGAAATATATTAAATGGAAATTTATACCTCCGGGAGCACCGCACATGGGTGGCGCCTGGGAGAGGTTAGTAAGATCGATTAAAATTGCGTTGACCGCTACGCTTAAGGAGAAGAGCCCACGAGAGGAGGTTCTACATACGTTACTTTTAGAAGCAGAGCATACGGTAAATTCCAGACCTCTGGTAACATTCAGTATGGATAGTCCTGAAGAGGGTTTGACACCCAATCATTTTCTTCTGGGACGCTCATGTGGTGATCGACCACCTGGATTATTTTTAGAGCGACATCTGACGGGTCAACTCAATTGGAAAGCTGCACAGAGGTTAGCCGACCATTTTTGGACAAGATGGCTGAAAGAATACATGCCTACGTTAATACCTCGAACAGGTGATAACGGCAAGTTCATGGAACCTAAAGAAGGCGATATTGTTTTGATAATAGATCATTCGTTGCCACGAAATACGTGGCCAAAAGGTAAAATCAGTAGAACGTTACCGGGACCAGACGGTCACACCAGAGTGGTTGACGTCATTACTAGCACAGGTATCTTGAGGAGACCTACATCCAGAATAATAGTCCTGGTACCCGCGACGCCTCCCAAATGATGGTGCTAACGCACGGGGGGGGAGATTGTTGGCGACGCGCCTATAAAAATGTTTCAGTTTATTAAATCAACCGATGACGTTGCTATGAAAAAAGGGGTAGTCACGAGCAACGACGCTCTGATAAGAGAATGCTTAGTTAAATCTTTAAGAAATGTCGAATTAATGATATGAAGGTCTTGGGTTCGACTCCCAGGCCGGACTAGTTTGTTTGTTTTCCTAAGTAATATCGCTTAATAAATTCGTAAGGAATTTAAGATATAAATTATGTTACCGGATTTGTTCCCCGGTTGAAATCATCTTTCAAATGATGTAAATTCATAAGAATATTAAAGTGAAGTTAAAGATCGGATTTGTTCCCCGGTCGAGATAATCACTCTGTGCATAGGCAGAATTAATGGATATTAATTGCATAAATGTTGTTTTGTATAAGTTTGATACGTTTTGTACGAAAACAAATGCCTATTTGTTATGATTGATTAATGAGAACATTCATTTATATTGTTATCTGATTAAAGATAGTTTCATACAGTTCGAAAATTGTATAAAAGCATTTAATTTGCCTAATGTGGTCAAAATTGGTGTATTTCATAATTTAATTTTTTCTGATAGCCGAGAGCCGTGCAAAGTTAGTTGTTCACATAGCGTGAGTACACGGAAGCACGCTGGCCACGCCCTTAGGAGGCCGAATATGTAAAAATTTAAAATGTTTGTAATTCAGTGATTTATGTAAAAATTACTTGTAAAATATTTCAGGTTAATTGTACGTGCTAAAAAAGGTAAATTCTGTGTTATTTTCATGTGAAAATTCCTGTGTATAAGTGAAATAATGATAGTTTTGTATAAGAAATTTAAAAGTGTTTTAAATAGTGAAATAAATAGAAAAAATGTAAATTAAACTATTGTATTGGTTAGCTTATATATAAATTCAAGTGAGAAACATTGTTTTAACTTTCTGTGTTAAATATTTAAGAAATTTCGATTTCGAACTTGTGAGTAAAATAGGCAGTTTTCGTTTAATAAATAAAAGGTTTTTTATGATATGAGGATATGATGTATATCATGGTGTAGATATTGTTTTGTACTACCTATATTGATAAATTGTATTTGTATATGATTTGAATAAATAAAGATATTGAGTGAAACGTGAGAGAGTAATAGTACAAATTCATGTAATTAAGTTGCGCAAGCGCGCAGATGGCGCGGCTCACTTTCGCGTTTAGCTTAGGGGTAGGATAGTAAATTGATTTTATTGCAATTCGTTCGGAAATCGTTCGGGAATCGTTCGGGAATCGTTCGGGAAATATTCAAGGAAATCGTTCGGGAATCGTTCGGGAAATATTCAAGGAAATAGTTCGGAAATAAATAAGAAAATCCGGGAAAAAGTTCAAGAAAAGTGAAAAACCAGCAGTATAGGGAAAAGTGATTACTCTCTCACGGAACGGTTTGAAGATAATTGCTGTTTCATTCCCAAGATCCTTTAAGTTATACAGTCCACATCGAAGAATTAAGGCGTCGGGACCGGGACGACTTCGGAAGACCCGTAATCCCCGTCTGAACCTACTTGCTGAAAAGGAAGAGGTTATCGCCCTAGTGTGTTACTCCGTTGCGGAGATCACATACGTTGTTCCCGAACCCAACGTAGGCGTGATAGGAGGCCGGATCGAGAGAAGCCTCGATTCCTGTTTCTTAGTACCCGATCCGCTAGGTCCTTTTCAATTGGTCCTTTTCAGGATCAAGAGGGACACCGACCTGGTCCTTTTCAGTTCGGTATATAAGGAATATAGGCAAAGGGCGAAGGAAAATTAATAGTCTAGTTTCTGGATGTTATCGCTGTTAGTCTATGCGACCCTTACCGCTTCATCTGACTCAGGGCTAATTAAAAAGGGGAAAGGTAATGACGTGAGGATGATGATGAAATGGTTTATGGTTTGGTATAGTTACCAATCATCATGTCGCACTTTTAGGCGTAATTGAGCTATCTAACCGCTGTCCGAGGGGGGGGGGAGTGCAGACCCCCGTCTCAGAGTGCTTAGCTCGCGTCGGTCGATGGTCTGGGCGGTGAGAACCGCTCAGGAGGAAAATTAGTAAGAAAAATCCCAAACATTGTGTCCTTTTTATCTTTTAAATTCAAAATGCGTGGTAAAGCATTATTAACTTTCCAGTGGGAAGTTATTGTAATGGGTCAGATTTTGCAAATTGGAAATTTTAACATATCTACACGTTTCAAGTTCTTTACAGTCGAATAGTATGATTTTTAAGAGGATGTCCGTGTGTGCACATGTACGTATGTACTATGTATGTATGTATGCATGCATGTATGTATGTATGTTCGGATTCAATTTTCGCCTCGTGTATTTCGAGAACAAGGAGTGATATTGACATGTTTCATTCAACGCATAATTATGTAACTTAGACCTCACTAAATTTTGAGCAAAATCGGTCAAGTCGTTTTTTGTGCCAAATGAAAAATTGTATAAAATAATAAAACACACTATTTTGTTTTATTCTTTCCACTGGGAAGTTAGTCGTATGGAGCCTTTGGGTCGCACCTAGACCCCTTTTTAATAGATTTTACTGCGCACGCACACATTCGTAAAAAAACATTCACAAAGCACTTTCAATTTGGTTTAATTTCAAATAAAAGTAGAAGCCTTACGTACTCGTATTTTCAAAAACTGCAATATCGGTATATCATTATTTATATATATTTGAACTTTAGTTTAAAATTTGGGTACTCTGAAAAAATTACCCTGTTGCTCTTACAATACGAGCTGACCCATTACAACTGCACTAAACCGCAACGTGGCTCTACCACGTGTAATGGGTCGTTTATTTCGTCTACAAATTGTGCAAACATAGGTTTACTGTGTGTTAGTCCAAGTTATTGGCGTAGACTAAACAATGAAACAATGTCAATTCATATCCGACTAGAATAAACGCACGCGTGTACAAATTACTTCTTAGGGTTGCCACGTGTGGACTTTCGAAACAAAAGTTATCAATTGCGCTGTATTTAAGTCCAAAATAAAAATGTATGTTTTTATGGAAGAAGGGTGACAAAAGAGCACACAGTCCACCTAATGATAAGTGGATGCTATATTCCATAGGCATCTGCATTCCCCAATTACGAATCAAAATGCAGATGCGTTGTCACTCGTGAGGACTAAGATGGAATGCCTCGTTTCCAGTAAAAAGGGTATCCGGTTCTCTGCAATCACCAGACGAAACAGCAGCAGTACTAAGCTGTTATCTTATGCTAGTATTCTGTGAGAGCGTGGTCCTTCCCCGGTCTCGCCGACCCATTCATGCTACAACCATAATATAGCTGCAGTGTTGGTCTACCACGTAATAAATATATGTTATGCGACATAATTTTATTAATTTTGAATTGATTTTAATGATTCTGTTTTATTAAATATTTTATGCTTCAAGTGGGGCCTCATATATATTTGGTCTAAAAAGTCCACCCCTATAGTACACCGCTAGAGGTGGTAAAATTAGGAATGAAGTTTTAGTGTAAGTTTAATTGTATTTAGAAGACATTATAGTTATACCGAGCTTGTGATATTTCAAGTCCACTCAAAGGGGTCAAAAAATTAAATTTTAATGGAAAGTAAAACCGCGTAGTGGAAGTGTAAGAATATCTACTACCCATATAAGAATATATATACCCATACCGTACTGTACCCTGACCAAAACCTCGCGAAAATGTGTTTTTCAGAGACTATTATCTCATTAGTTATGAGATATAAGCTACATCTAAAAGCACATTATTAATGTTCGATATCCTATCATCACTTTCCACGTTCTAATTTGTTTTTATGTGTTATGAATACATTTAAAATCTACGTTTAAAAAATGACTAAAATTATTGCTTACATGCATCTGCTGCTAAAGGAAACGCTCTAATCTTTTGAGGATTACACTAATGGATAGATAATTTAAAAATCTATATTCTACACGTTTTATTTAGTTTCTTAAGTTCGCTTATCTTTTTTAATTGAAATAATTCCAAATATTATTTCCTTTGCTACAAAAACAATGAAGTCATTTTTTAGAAGTGAGCACACAGCCCACCTTAGTAGGTAAGTGAATGTTGTGGCCCAGCAGCGTCCCACTGCTGGGCACAGGCATTCTGTCAATTCTAGGAAGGGACCTATTAGGGCAAGGTAGTGTCCGACGCGCTGTCCCAATTTAGATTGGATAAATTCGCACATCTTTAAAAAACATATTTAATTCCTCACACATGCAAGTTTCCTCTCAATGTTTTCACCGGCGAGCGCGTGGTTAGTCAGCAATCAAAATTGAAATTAACAATTTCGTTGGTGACGACGGGGTTTGAACCCGAGTTGCTCGCCTACTATGAAATTTACGATTGCCCAGAATCACATTGCCTCGATTAAGAAAAAAAATGTAGATGTTATTAAAAAGCCAAAAGCATACCCCTGAGGACTGATATAGAATGTAACCTTATCGTTATTAGTAAAAAGGGTGTCCGTTTCTCGTCACTCACCATACGAAACACAAAATTTTTGTGAAACACATTGCTACAGATACTCTATATAGTGCTATATAGTATATATATTATCTATGGCTACAGAAACTGGTTTTACAGCTCATAAAAAGTATTTCAATTGACTACGAGTCTCTCATGGCTAAAGATGAATTTTAAAGAATGAGGGCATCCACAAATTTTTCTGCCACCATATTTAACAGATTTTAGCGGGAAAGTTAATTTGTTCGGATAATGTAAAGGGGTTAATATTTCTTTCCGTAGATACTATTAGTAATATTTTATATTCATTAGTTTAAAAATAAATAAACCAAACTACAGATATTCATAAAAGTAGATAATGCGATAAATAGTTAAAAATGCGCAAAAAAATTAAGGAACAAAACACTTTTTTGGATTTATATAATATTATTATAGTACGTGAGGGTAATATGGTCATCCGGCAAATATAGTCACTTTCTTATAACTCAAAAACTACAGCCTTGTTTGCTTAGACAGCTTAGTTCTACGATAGCTTCATCGGTCAATCAAATAATAAAGGGTCAAGCCACTGCTTTATCGACGCCAGTTTGACAGTTCAGTAAATATTTTAATCGATTTTAGTATGGTACAGTGTAGTTAGTTTTTTAAGTACATTTTTCGAAGTGTTCCTAATTATTGCCAAAGATTGTTTGCTATTTTTTCTTTATATATTAGTTATAGTATAGTCCAAGTTATTGACGCAGACTAAACAATGAAACAATGTCAATTCATATCCGACTAGAATAAACGCATGCGTGTAGAAATTACTTCTTAGGGTTGCCACGTGTGGACTTTCGATAAAAAGGTTATCAATTCCACTGTATATTTTGTCCAAAATAAAAGTGTATGTTTTTTATCGAAGAAGGGTGACAAACGAGCACACAAGCCACCTGATGATAAGTGGATGCTGTGGTCCATAGACATCTGTATTTTTCCCCAATTACGAATCAAAAGTCAGATGTGTTGTCACCACTGAATACTAAAATAGAATGCCTCGTTTCCAGTAAAAAGGGTCTACGGACCTCTACACTCAGCAGACGAAATATAGCAGTATTATCAGTATTTCTGTGAGAGCATGGTCTTTCCCTGGTCGAGCCGACCCATTCATGCTACAACCATATATTGCTACAGCGTGGCTCTACCACGTAAAATGATGATGACATAATTATTTCAATAAATTATTATAGATTCAATAATTTCTTATAACTACGAGTGTTTTGCAAGATCCGTGGTCATGCGAGGATAGAGGTACATCATCTTAATGACTTAGGCTTCAGTTGAAATGAAATAATCAACGATAAAATCCGTAATATTAGATTTATTTAATGTCCCATTAAGGCCCTAACAATATAAAGTTCTTATAATCTTAACTATTAAAAATAAAATAATGTGCAAAAGTACGCCACGGATTTGCAGACAATAGACAAAAGATAGCGGCGGCTTATTTAAAATTCATCTTTACCTACCTGTTTACTTCCTTTGTTTCTATGTATGGAATTTAAGCGCTCATGAAAACAATGAACGTCGTGCGCTTTGTATAACTGTTTGATTGTGTGAAAACAATTTAACCATTTTTCCCCCACAATTATAATCCTCCCAGTTATCTTTATTTTTACTTGTGGCACTTTAACAGTTTATAAAATCCGTATATATTAAGAAAGTTGGAGGTTATTGCCATCTTCAATATTTAAGCACTAATTGATACACATATTACAAAACAATCTCATCGTTATTCATTGAGCAACCGTCGATTATACCTACATGTAAACGAGGAAGACAATTTCAATGCTCTAGAAGTCTAAAAGACAATCGCGATAAGTGCAAAATTTTGCGTTTTCAGAATCAGAATCATTTATTTCGTGGATCACAGATGTTAGCCACATATACAATAAAGTTCAACTATATCCTACCCTGTGGGCATACGAAGTATTATTGTCAAATATATTAATTTAGCTTGTTCTCCCATTTTTTTCCAAATCTAAGATGCATTGAATTATTAGGTATAATTCCGAGTCATAAATTCTATGCAAAGCTGTATATTTAAAATAAGTTAATAAAAACAAAGACAAATACGTCAAAGTCTAGCAATAGATCATCTCTCTACTATTATATATATCATCATCATCATCATTACAGCCCATCACAAGTCCACTGCTAAACACAGGCCTCTATAGATCATTGAGGTATTACTACTACGTTAGTAATGTAGTTCGAAGCTATAGATACGAGTTATTTAATTTAGATTTGTTTTTGATCATCGTTATGAACAAACACAAATCTGAATTATCTTATTATTTTTGTCACTTCTCATTAGTTTTGATATCTATCATAACAGGTGATTGTAATTTTATCAAATGGTGTGTTTTTATCAATGTGATGACCTACGGATCAGAGACGTGGTCCTTCACTGCTGGCCGTATGAGGACGCTCAAGGTCGCTCATCGAGCTATGGAGAGGGCTATGCTCGGAGTTTCTCTACGTGATAGACTCAGAAATGAGGATATCCGCAGTAAAACCAGAGTGACCGACATAGCCCAACGGATTAGTAAGCTGAAGTGGCAATGGGCCGGCCATATAGCTCGAAGAACCGATAACCGATGGGGAAGAAAGGTTCTCGAGTGGCAGCCTCGTACCGGTAGGCGTAGTGTAGGGCGACCCCCCACTAGATGGAGTGACGACCTGGTAAGATATGCAGGAAGTCGATGGATGCAGGTGGCTCAGGACCGTGCTTTGTGGCATTATTTGGGGGAGGCCTATGTTCAGCAATGGACTTATGAAGGGCTGTGATGACGATGATGATGATGAATTTTATCAAATATCAACTCACGGATGTAATCAAGTAATTTTGTTATACTGCCTATTTTGTTTTTAAATGATAAGTGCCATGATACTGACAAGCTAAAGAGAGCTGATTCTGGACCGGAAAGCGGGTGGTAAAATTAGTCTTTCAAAAGATGTTCAATTGCGTCCTCGATGGTGGCGCTACTCCGAAGGCGTAGAACAGACGTGCACTGGTCATGTTCCTCAAGCAATGCAACTACTCTCTATTGAAGAACTACTATATTTAAGAACTATAGTTATTACGACTTAGCGATCTTCAAGGCCTTCTTTAAAAGGCCGGCAACGCATCTGCAACTCCTCTCGTATTGCAGGTTCACGTGAGCGGTAGTCACTTACTGTAGCGGCGCTGTCGTCGCGCCACAAGCGAAATACACCGAAGCCTAAATCACGCTATCAACATTCCGAATCATAAACAGTATATATAGAACATCTCCGAACTATCACATGGAGTGTTGGCCGCTCCCCGGGCAGAACACCTTGCCCGGCGGGAGATCTCCCCTTTTCCTACCACGGTCACAGTGGTGACCCCGACGTGATCTGAACACGCAACCAACTACCTTCGGAAACTTCAAGCTTCATCATTGTCATAGAATACCCCACCTATTCGCTCCCGAGCAGATATCGTCTGCAGTCTTCATATCCTGCAAGCCATCTAGCTTCACAAGGTTCATCGCAGCATTGGAATAATAATGTTTCCTGTTCCTTCAAGCTACTCTCTGCGCTATACAGTGTTCGGCACGGCTCTGAGCCTTACTGCTCGCCTATGCTTCACGGCACTCTCGCAGATTACTTGCCTTCTTCTCGACTCACCGCAGACTACAAGGCAATCTCCTGGCACTTGCACATTCGTCGACAACTCGACTGCACTATCGACCTCCGGTCTGAGCAGGGGGGTGATGTAGCGGCGCTGTCGTCGCGCCACAAGCGAAATACACCGAAGCCTAAATCACGCTATCAACATTCCGAATCATAAACAGTATATATAGAACATCTCCGAACTATCACATGGAGTGTTGGCCGCTCCCCGGGCAGAACACCTTGCCCGGCGGGAGATCTCCCCTTTTCCTACCACGGTCACACTTACCATCAGGTGAGCCGCATACATTGTTTACTCCCTCTCAAGAAAAAAATAGCTGCTAATAATATGGCTGCAGCGTGGCTCTACCACGTATGAACGCACATATTATGAACTGTACCGCGGGGAGCAACTGTATTAATAAGGTAAGTTGTTATGATTAAAACTACTTTTACGGATTTTGTCGCGTTTATTTTTATTTTTTACTTTTTATTTTTTAATTCCCGACGTTTCGGGCGCTTTCCAACACCCATGGTCACAGGGGACTGAGATGACTGACGTCCCGATGTCATTGTTAAACCCGGAGTACCTTCAGCTTTTTTAATTATTGTTTATGGTCCGATCTATGCAAAATGAACTGACTATGTCCTGAGGTCTTGCAGTGGTATGCTTGGGTTTAGTTTTAATTTTATTGATTATAGGATCCCAAGCAGGTGGTAGTACCCAGCCTCCTTCTCTATTGAAATTAGGATGTTTTTTAATTTCAATAGCCTCACGTATCATCCTTGGTAGGAATCGGTGTTCTTTCGCGAGGATTTGTGGTCTATCAAATCTGATGTAATGGTTGGGGCCGTCTAGGATATGATCACAAAGTGCAGACTGCAGTGACATCAGGACGTCAGTCATCTCAGTCCCCCGTGACCATGGGTGTTGGAAAGCGCCCGAAACGTCGGGAATTAAAAAATAAAAAGTAAAAAATAAAAATAAACGCGACAAAATCCGTAAAAGTAGTTTTAATCATGTGCAATGTTCGCGTAAATATAATATATCATTAGGTAAGTTGTTAGTTTTTTTTTTATGGTAATAAATATTGTACAATTTAATATCATGTAAAATGTATTCATGTATAAATTAACATGCTTGTGATTTTTATCATCTCATATTACGTAAATTATTTAACAGCACCTGTGCCAAATTATCAACACACCAGCCTTGACTCTAAGAAATATTTTATAATTAAATAACATTTGGTGTTTTAAAATGTTTAACTTTTTTTTAAATTTATTCCAGTTCACTGAACATAGGACTTACCACAGACTGACTCATGAGAGGGATATCTGTCGTAGGTGCCACGCTTGGCAAGCGGGTTGGCAACTGCAGATATTTGTCGTAGTTGCCACGCTTGGCAAGCGGGTTGGCAACTACAGGTTTTGTCGTAGTTGCCACACTTGGCAAGTGAGTTGGCAACTGCAGATATTTGTCGTAGTTGCCACGCTTGGCAAGAGGGTTAGCAAACACAGTTATTATTCTGGTTATTATTAGGAAGATGCTGCTGCCCATCTCCTGCCTGTTCCCCTTTGTCGCCTCTTACGACACTCACGGGACGAAATTGAGTAGTGAACATTCTTAGACCGCCACTACACAATTATTGTCATTACTAAACTTGAAAACAAAATGAATATTTCATTTTAATACTCTTAAATATTCATAATATATATTTTTTAATATTATTCTCAATAACTGTACAACTTTTTGGTACTCGTTGATTGTTTCATAACGCGCTCATCAACTACACCAAAGTTTTGTCCTACGACCACAGTATAATAAACAAAGACATTATTTATAGACTGTCACTGAGACTGTGTACGACAGCTACAAATAGACCATTATGAAATGAAAGATTTAGACTTTTACTTATAGTTACATAGTTGCTTTAAGCAGAAACTCTTTCGATAATATATTTGAGTACAACAATATAAAAGCTTTATTTCAAAATCAACAACCACAAGTTGTCACACACTAAGTACATTAAAACAACGATAGTGATTCCGACCGAATTAAACGCTACGTTATATGATATCGAAAAACATTGTAGCTCTACATAGAAAAAGAATTTGCATAAAATCAAACTTGATATCTTGAATGCGAATTTAAAGTAGAATTTTAACATTTTTATATATTTTTAGTAATATTGTCTTTCCTTACAAACATTCAAAACAATCGAGTACAGCTTATTAAAGCCCACTGCTAAATATATATCTCTCCTAGTAAATGGCTCAAAGGAGGTATTTTGCCATAGTGGCCACGCTTGCCAGTCGTTTTGGCAACTGCAGATTTTTTATAATTTTGAGTTGTTACCAGGAAGATGCTGCAAAATAATATTTATTTCATTTATTCATAGCTCTAAATTAGTTTTGTAGTCTGACTCATACCTTAGTTATTCGAAAATTTGCATTAACAACTATCCTGTAAATATCATCAAATGCAATTCAACGCAACAGCTTACCACTATTACACGAATTACGCATCACTTCACTTCAACTGTGAAAGTCGGAAACAGAGGCGTGGGTGTCTTGGCTTATCGCGAGTACGGTGATCCTCATTAAATCATAGTCAACTCTTTTCAAATATGTAAATACATTTTATTTAGTATAAAACAGAAAGTAATAAAATATGTTTATATTATTCATCATCATCATCATTACAACCTTTCTAAAGTCCACTGCCGAACATAGGCCTTCCCCAAGGAATGCCACAAAGTGCGGTCCTGAGCCACCTGCATCCATCGACTCGCCGTCATCCCATCTAGTGGGGGGGTCACCATACACTACGCCCACGGGTACGAAGCTGCCACTCGAGAACCTTTTTCCCCAACGGTTGTCGGTTCTTCGAGCTATATGACCGGCCCATTGCCACTTCAGCTTACTATTCCAATCGGCTATGTCGGTCACTCTGGGTCTATTTGCCTGTGGTTTATATTACCTATTAAAAGAGGGGGCAGACGAGCATACGGCTTACCTGATGGTAACCGCCGCCTATGAGCAACCACAACACCAGAAGAACTGCAGGTGCGTTGCCGGCCTTTTAAAAAGGAGTAAGCTCATTTCTTGAAGGTCCCTAAGTTAATCGTTCGAAAGCAAATCTACCTTACAACTGAAAAGGACCATGTCTAGCAGAGGTATTTTAATTAATAAACAGATAATAGTCTAAGAGCGACGTATAAAAATCCCCTATATCTCATCATCCGGTTGGTGATGTAAGAGGTGACACAGGGAAAAGTAATAGAATATTGCTATTGCCAATCATCACAACTATGAAAAAAACCTCCATTTGAGGCAATCTATGGGGAAGACTTGTAATAAATAAAATAATAATAATTTCTAAATATTTCTAAGTATATTTTATTGCTGACATCAAATCATACCTTGAAATCTAGTTTTGTTTGTTTGTCGCGTCTACTGCCGCGTCTAATGCCTGGCTAAAGACACATTTTCTATATTTATTTCTATCTACATCATCATCGCTACAGGCTATCAAAAATCCAGTGCTGTACATAGGTCTACCCCAGTTACAATTTAAACAACAACACAGTACACAATTTAAACCTATTTAGAGCTATTTGCGAAACATCAAGAAACTTGGCCCGATTGACTCTTGAAACTCTTTATCAGAACAAATATTTTAAAATCTGATCTGATACACCAACACTTATTAAGTAAGACTGGAATTAAGTAAGAATAAAGTGAGTATTCCGGCAAGAGCCCTGTACTCAATACTGTTGTCTAAAAAAGCATATGTCCATCTTGATTGGGACTAAGTAACTCATTGAAGGTATGGCTTAGCAGTAAACTATAGCCACAGCAGAGATCACAATAGACTTTACAGGTCGCAGTGATACTAGTGTTATTAGACCTTCATAGCTACTTGGAAATGTAGATTGATTGAGTGTGTGTTACAGTATTATAACCTTCAGAATTTCAGACTTAATAATTAAAACATATAAAAGCTTATTCCATCGAAATACGTCTCAATTTCAAGTGTGCGTGTAAGTAGACAGGTCATGCTAACTTTGTTCACTTTCCGTCTTAGACCATTCAACCCAATGGTCTAAGCTTTCCGTAGCACTATATGAATATATTCTTATTTTTCTTACAATATAAATTAAAAATGCAAGAATTAATATAATATCTACTAAAAATTATAATTTTTTTTAAAACATATAATATTTAGTATATTTAGTCACAAAATAATCACAACTCTATCTATCAACGAGTATCGTAGCACGCGTGGGAAATGGACACTCTGATCCGTTCTCATATAGAGCACTTGTCACACCTCATGTAAAGTTCTTGAACCCACACTAAATCAAGCAATGAAAACACGCACGTCGATTTTGTGATATAAGAAACAAAATAGCGTGGCCTTTCCTGCGTATGGTATGTTGTTACGTTGGCTGGTGTACAGACGGTGGACATGATGACTTTGCGTTCAAGTGGCATATGTGAAGAGTGGTTTATTGTTTTATTATGGTAAGGAGACGAGTTATATATTTAGATATCCTTATAGATAAATTGCGTATATTAAAGTGTAGATTAAAATCCAATACGATACTTTATGCGCAGAAATTTGAATATAAATCTATTATTATTAAATACATCAATGAACGACACTGTAAGGCACTTCTGAAACTGAACCATGCACCAACAGAACCATACTTGGGCAGCAGAGATGAGAACTTGTGAGTCGATACTGCTATCCATCAGCATTGACTTGCAAGTTCTTACTTATGGTTTTTACAGGTGAAGCCGTAAATACCGTATAGCTAACAACTTATCATGTAGCCTCATGTAGACTACATGTGGGGGATAGTTTTGATACGCTTTATTAATAAATTTAACAAAGCTGCATACTATTCTTAAACATGAAAATAATTTTGCACTATGAATCCTTTATAATCAAATATTAATTATTTTCATATTCATTTAGGGTGATAGTCTTAGTTAATTTGCTAAACTTCGCAACTCCTATTGTATGCCCCACTCCTGGGCACAGGCCGCCCCAGATTTCCGATAGAGACAGATTTTGGGGCTAAGAAGCTTTCATCACCATGTAACACGTCGGCGAACTTCATGTCATTAAAATCTTTTTTTTTTAATTTCTTAGACATGGAGCATGTTTCCTCACGTTTTCCTCCACCGCCGAACAAATGGTAAACTGCTATTAACAATTTCATGGGTGCCAGTGAGAATCGAACTTGGATTGCTCGCGTCATCATCATCATCATCATTACAGCCCTTCACAAGTCCACTGCTGAACATAGGCCTCCCCCAAGTAATGCCACAAAGCACGGTCCTGAGCCACCTGCATCCATCGACTTCCTGCATATCTTACCAGGTCGTCACTCCATCTAGTGGGGGTCGCCCTACACTACGCCTACCGGTACGAGGCTGCCACTCGAGAACCTTTCTTCCCCATCGGTTATCGGTTCTTCGAGCTATATGGCCGGCCCATTGCCACTTCAGCTTACTAATCCGTTGGGCTATGTCGGTCACTCTGGTTTTACTGCGGATATCCTCATTTCTGAGTCTATCACGCAGAGAAACTCCGAGCATAGCCCTCTCCATAGCTCGCTGAGCGACCTTGAGCGTCCTCATACGGCCAGCAGTGAAGGACCACGTCTCTGATCCATAAGTCATCACTGGCAACATGCACTGGTTGTACACTTTAATTTTCAGAGATTGAGGTATACCTGACGAGAAGATGTATTGTAATTTCCCGAACGCTGCCCAGCCGAGTTGAATCCGTCGATTGACCTCTCGGTCGAAGTTGGACTTACCTAGTCGGACTATTTGTCCCAGGTAAACGTACTCGTCAACAACTTCGAGCATAGTGCTCCCAACAACTACCGGCATAGGTGTGACATGGACATTAAACATGATCTTTGTTTTGTCCATGTTCATCTTAAGACCTATCCGTTGGGAGGCACTATTGAGGTCATTGAGCATAGTGCTTAAGTCCTCCAGCGATTCTGCCATAAGGACTATATCGTCGGCAAATCGAAGGTGAGTGATGTACTCGCCATTGATGTTAATACCGTATCCTTTCCAGTCCAGTAGCTTGAAAACGTTTTCCAAAGCAGCGGTGAAACCTCTCTGCAGTTGGATAGGTTTCGAGCTCTGGTTCTGTACTCGGATACTCGATTGCTCGCGTACTTTCGCGAAATTCCGTGCGAGACTAAATCTGGTCGGGATAAACGGAGCAATACGACAAAGGTGCTCCCCCGGCCACGCTATCCGTGAACTTCTGTAACATTCTTCTTCACTTCATTCAAACCTTAACGGACTGATACTTCGTATCTCTCCTACTCGGGGCACAAATTAGAACACTCGTTTGTTGAGGCTAACAGAGCCGACATCTGTTTTAAATGCCTCAGCAGTCTTGAAGGTACGGACCTGTCCATCTTATGGCTGCGCGTAGACAGCGACGAACATCCCCGCATCTACGGGTGCCTCTATACGTCCCATCGCGGTAATGCCGACACAGACCGACTCAATGACCACGTCCAAATGGCTGCGGACTCCATGCTACAACAGGTCCCATCCGCAGAGATCTTGATGCTTGGTGATTTTAACGGCCAACACGCTGAATAGCTTGGTTGCCGTTTAACCGATCAGTTTATGACTTTGCTCTGACATATACATACATACATATAATCACGCCTCTTTCCCGTAGGGGTAGGCAGAGACCACTTCTTTCCACTTGCTACGATCCTTACATACTTGTTTCGCTTCGTCTACTTTCATTATTCCCTTCATACATGCTCTACGGTTTAGGGTACTCTTAACCTGGCCTTTTTTCAAGACGTCCCTAATTTGGTCTAGAAAAGTCCGCCTAGGTCTACCCCTTCCAGCACTTCCATTCACACTCGCCTTATACACTTTTTTTCGTCAATCGTTCTTCATTCATTCTTTCGATGTGGCCAAACCATCTCATCATACCTTTCTCAATTTTTGTCACTACATCTTCTTTCAGACCACAACGTTTCCTTATCTCACTGTTTCTTATCCTGTCACTCAGTTTAACTCCTATCATACTTCTTAATGCTCTCATCTCAACTGCATTTATTCTACTTTCATGTTTCTTCTGCCATACCCAATTTTCACTTCCGTACATGAGTGTCGGAACCAACACCCCCTCATGCACAGCCAAACGAGCCTTGTTAGACACTTTCCGACTGCTCATAAAGGAGTGCAAAGCTCCATTCACCATGTTTCCTGCATTCACTCTTCTTTCGATATCACTCTCACACTTTCCATCTCTTGTAAACTTTGACCCCAGATACACAAACTCTTTCACCTGTTCAATTTGTTCATCTTCAATCACGATATTGCAGTCTGTCACTGCCTCATCTTTTTCAAACACCATCACTTTCGTCTTCCTTACATTCATCTTCATTCCCTTTCTAACAAAAGCTCCACTCATAGCAGTTACCATCTCCTGCAACTCCTCGGCCGAAGACGCAAGTAATACTTGGTCATCAGCATAGAGAAAACATTTGACGAGTAACTCATTCATTCTCAACCCACTTTCTTTCTCTTATAAATCTGTCAAACAATTGTCCATGAACAGATTAAACAGCCACGGTGACGCTACACATCCCTGTCTAACACCTTTTTCGATACTAAACCATTCAGTGTATGCCCCGTTTATCCTTACACAAGCACTAGAATCCCTATAAAGAGATTGCAATGCTCGTATGAGGACACTGCTCACACCGTTCATGGACAGTGCTGACCACAATTCATTCCTCACCACTCTATCATAGGCCTTTTCTAGATCTACGATGGCGCAGTAGACTTTCTTGTTTTTTGCCAAACACTTTTCGGCTATGCACCGCAAGGAAAAGACCTGATCCGTACATCCCATTCCCTTTCTAAATCCCGCTTGTGCATCCCATATTTTCTCGTCTGTTTCATTCACAACCCTTTCAATCAACACTTTCGCATACAATTTACCGACGACGCTAAGAAGTCCTGCCGTGACCCTTTTCCCTTATACAATGGCACGATTACGGCTTTGCACCAGTCTCCCGGCACTTGCCCATTTCGCCAGCACAGATTGAAAAGGCGGTACAGCTGACTAGCCACCAGGCCCTGTCTAGCCCTCAGCATCTCGACGGTAATCCTGTCATACCCTGCAGCCTTACCTAATCTCATACTTTTCAACGCTTTCACTATTTCACCCATGCTTATCTCATTTTCATCAACATTTATATTCGTTTCCGTGGAAGGTGGCAGATGCTGTACCTGCACTTCCTCTCTTTCAAACAAACTTTCAAAATACTCTTTCCATCTCTTTAACAGACATTCTTCTCCTTTTATAATGCTCCCATCTTGACTCCTGATTGTACTCAGCTCCGAGGTAGAAGTTTTTCCTCTGGCTGTTTTGATGGTTTTCCAGAAAAACTTAATGTTTGACTGGAAATCTTCAGTGAGCCTCCTATCGAAATCATCTTTTCGTTCTTCTTTCTTTCTAGACACAGTTTCTTTCGCTGCTGTTTTCAATCTTTTATACTTCGTTCTTGCTTCCTTTATCTCGTCATCCGTTGCCTTTTGAACTTTTTGGTTAGCTTTTGTTGCTAACCAATCCAACCACGCTTTCTTCTTTTCTTGCACAACCCTTTGTACATCTTTATCCATCCACACGTTATCATTCTTTCTCCCTTTCCTTCTTTTAGCAACCCCGCATACCTCAATCGCAATATTTACAACCCCTTTCTTAAATGTCTCCCACAAATCTTCAATCACTCCTATCTCTTCTATCCCTTTAAAACATTCTTTCAGTTTCTCTACATACTCGTCTTTCTTTTCTTTTTCTTGTAGATTTTCCACTTTTACTCTGTCCAAAACACTCGTAGGCTCGGCCCTTCGGTGTCGTCACCGTTTAAAGAGGCCACGCATTCGGGCTATGACCAGGAAGTGGTCTGTGTCGAGGCCTACACCGCGGTATGCCCGAGTGTCTAGCACTTTCTTCTTCAGTCTTTCATCCACAATTACAAAATCAATCATACTTCTAGACTCACCCTCATCTCTTGTATACAGATGGATCTTTTTGTGGTCAAACATTGTGTTGGTCATGCACAGATTCCATTCCAAGCATACTTCAAGCAGGCTTCTCCCATTGTCATTTACTCTCTCGTCCCCAAACATACCCAGAACTCCTTCATGCCCATCACGCTTTACTCCAACCCATCCATTAAAGTCCCCTAACATCACGATCCGTTCATTTTCTCCGCATTTATTCAAGACCTCTCTCATACTATCCTAAAATTCCTCTCTCTCTTGTTGTGATTTTAGTGATCCACCTCCACGCAGATCCGTTGGTGCATAGATCCCAAGGATAAACAAGCGGGTGAGTCCGACTTTTAACCTAATCCAGAGGAGTCTTGGGCTTACACATTCATGCTCCATCACACATTCAACCATTCGAGATGAAAGAATCACACCAACTCCCTGACAGCCTCGGCTGGTTTGGGGGACTCCCGACCAGTATGCCGTGTAGGGGCCATGAACCGTGGTGTCACATCCTTTCCTCTTGGTTTCGTTCACGCACAAAATATCAATGCAACGTTCATCCATCATCTGACATACTCCATCTACCTTACCATCCATCCCTCCTCTTACATTCAACGTAGCGAAGCGGCTCTCCGTGGGCCGCTTTTCGCCCCCGCGAGAAACGAGACGTGATGGGTGGCGAGCCACATCGCCGCCATTTTGGTTAATTTTTGATTATCCATTGCGTTCCCACGAATAGCGAAGGAAAGGTTTGTCCCCCCCCAGCAGAGCTCCGCATGCCAGGGTAAGGCTAGCCTAATTCTGGGGTCGCCCGGTCCCAGGGCAGTGTGGCACGCTAACGACTAGGCTCGCCCCTAGCCATGCATCCATCCGCGCGGTCGACGTTGGATTGGCGGAGGGTAGGAATAGGAAAACGGGAAGGATAGGTGGTGTGAAAAGGAAGAGTAAGATAAGTTAGGGTAGGAAATAGGAAATGTAGGATATTACCGTCCATGAGGGCAAGGGATAGGACAGTAATAGCTAGGGTAGCCGGGATCGCATACTCGTATACCATACCACAACTACCGGACAGGTAAATTGGGATGAGTATCCCTCGACTGAAAATATATAAAACGTGTTTAAAATAAAATATTATAATTAACTTTTTTTTAAACAACCCTGTATTGAATGGACTACTATAATTATTGAAATGTGTAACTATTTTATGACTATCACTCAATGAAATCAAGCAAGTTGGTACTTGTTTTGCTTGATTACTGGTAAATAAGGGTGTCTAACGATTCTCATTTAGGTTACAGTTTTGGTTCTGGTATCAGACCCCTAAATACCTGTTTCTTTCCACTATTATTGAAACATTTTTAATCCCAGTCTAAACATGATTGTGTATTTTTGATTTTAAAACGGTGATTGTTGTCAGGCGTCGTCATGTTCGTCGACGGAGTTGCAGTCATCAGAGCGTCGCGAGCGTCAAAAGGAACGTGTGAACAATATCGCGTGTGAACGTGCGGGTGGCGGCGCGGGGAGGGGGGCACTCGACGCGTCCTACCTGTTGGCACGCACTTCGCCCCCTGCGCCCCCAACTCGCCCTGCGCCCCCGGCTCGCCCCTCAGCTCCCGCGCCCCCAGCACGCCCCTCGCGTCGCCCTCGCCGCCCTCCGCCTCGCACTTCCTGACGCTGCCGCACCTGCCACGCATAGAATAGCCACCCTGCTGCCACAATACTCTGAAGACCGCTAATAGCACAAAAATTTAAACACCGTTTGAGCCACTACAGTGAATAGTATACCTACTTGTGGAGATACAGTGGATTTCTCCCTGATTAGATCTATATTGTTATGGAGAATGTTATGGACCTGTATTGAAGAAGATTGTGAACTACTATGTATGTTGTGTAAGTACTACGATACAAGTATTAGGGGATATTATGGACCCATACTAAGAATGCTGTAAACTTGTTTGTGGGAAGGCTTTGCAATAGTGGTGAGCAAACTGAAAATTACTTATGACAAAAAAGTGTGGACCTTTATTTAAGAATGTTGTGTAAGCATATTGTGGACTCAAATGTAATAACTCTGTGGACTCACATTTGAGGATTGTAGGTTCTCTAATGTAAGAATCATAAGATCTCTAAAGAGCGTGCAGGTCTGAAACAGGATGTATAGAGTCGCATCTCAAGACATTTTGGACTTGTTTCTCTGTATTAATTAAAATCTGAGCACATTCAACAAGTTATATTATAATTAATAAAAGTCCACTTGTAAAACAGTCTCGTCCACATTGTGAAACTTACAATGTATCAGTTACATGCTCACATGCATAGTGAAAAATATCAACTTTTAGTATTTAACAAGTATTTAAACAAGGCATGGATGAGCCTGGCTTAGATTATATTGGAATAATGAATGCATCAAATCCATAAACTAGAAAAACATTCATACCATGCTTACCATACTAGTATTTGTCCTATGTACTTACATAATCAAACCAATCCAAATTGCTGTGACATAGAAAAAGCCTGTCAATGAAAAACTTTGATACAGTCTAATTCTGATTATTTATTGAATGATTATAATACTCATTAATTATAAAAAAATCATGGGGAAAAAAGGGGCGTTACATCCACCAAATATATGGGATGGCAGTTTCAATTTCAATTTGTACCTGGAAAATTTAATGCGCTTTGTGGCCGTGGTATTAAAAGGGGAGATCTCCCGCCGGGCAAGGTGTTCTGCCCGGGGAGCGGCCGACACTCCGAGTGATAGTTCGGAGAAGTTCTATATATACTGTCTATGATTCGGAATGTTGATAGCGTGATTTAAGCTTCGGTGTATTTCGCTTGTGGGTCGACGACAGCGCCGCTACATCACCCCCCTGCTCAGACCGGAGGTCGATAGTGAAGTCTCGTTGTCGACGAATGTGCAAGTGCCAGGAGATTGCCTTGTAGTCTGCGGTGAGTCGAGAAGAAGGCAAGTAATCTGCGAGAGTGCCATGAAGCAGAGGCGAGCAGTAAGGCTCAGAGCCGTGCCGAACACTGTATGGCGCAGAGAGTAGCTTGAAGGAACAGGAAGCATTATTATTCCAGTGCTGCGATGAACCTTGTGAAGCTAGATGGCTTGCAGGATATGAAGACTGCAGTTTATATCCGCTCGGGGACGAATGGGTGGGGTATTCTATGACGATGATGAAGCTTGAAGTTTCCGAAGGTTATTTGGTTGCGTGTTCAGATCACGTCGGTTAGTCACCACTGTGGCCGTGGTAGGAAAAGGGGAGATCTCCCGCCGGGCAAGGTGTTCTGCCCGGGGAGCGGCCGACACTCCGAGTGATAGTTCGGAGAAGTTCTATATATACTGTCTATGATTCGGAATGTTGATAGCGTGATTTAAGCTTCGGTGTATTTCGCTTGTGGCGCGACGACAGCGCCGCTACACGCTTCTGACATATGATCTGACACAACGGGTAACCTCACCTACGTGGACCCCAGATGTGGAAGATCATCCTACCTTCCCTATTGGACCTTCTGCTGACTCCTTATCCGGACGGATATCAGGTCTCCGTCGACGCCCCTCTTGGCTCCTCGGCCTCCATTGTCTGATCCAGAGTATGCAGCCACTCACGCCCCCATTGCAGTTGCGTTCTGCAGGTTGCCGCCGTGTTTGGCATTATAGGTCACCCGATCGGGGATACGATCTTTTTTTGCATCCTATCATTGGGGGTGGCTTTGCTTCTCACCGGATGGTCTCAGCGTTGTTGCTGATTCTGATGATGATGTGATGCTACAGGGAATGCAACTTTTTATTCCATCATCTGTGGTACTTATAGGAGGTAGAACCCAGCCATGATTTGGTCGCTCCTGCAGAACTTCATTCCGCTATAAGCAGAAGTGCTAACAGGTCTGGGCTGACTCATCGACGTCTCGGGATGCAAATATCAGCGCTCTTAAAAAGTAGTATAATTCAAAAGTCAAAGTCAAAGTCCTTCAAAAAGACTGCATTCTGGTCTCTCGCCAAGGCTGTCCAAGGGAACTTCTATCAGCTATCTCTGCCATCTCTGCACAGGGAGGGCGACTCACTGGCCCATGCCGCAAAGGACAAAGCCGATCTGCTGGGCTCTCTTTTTTCATCAAACTCGACTCTTAATGACGGAAGGAACACATCACTGACCACCACGTTTACCCAGCGTTCGGTGGGCAGAATACTCCTCTCCCTGGACGTCAACAAGTCTAGTGTGCCTGATGGCGTATATCCTATTGTGCTGAAGACGTGTGCCCCGGAGTTGGCACCGGTTTTAACGCTTCTATTCCAGTACTCCTCCTCCCTAGGCGTAGTCCCGAAATCATGGAAGACAGCTTTAGTGCACCCGGTCCCTAAAAAAGGCGACCTCCTACATCCGTTTAACTACAGGATTATCGCTATCACCCCCTTGTTCTCCAAAATAATGGAATCCATTATAAACTACCAGCTCAGGATGTATCTTAAGGAGCACCAACCGATTAGTAAAAGCCCATTAACGCTGGTTGTTCCACAGGGCTGCGTGCTATCACCAACGCTGTTTCTTCTGCATATCAATCATATGTTGCAAACCGGTAACATTTATTGTTATGAATTGGAGTATAATCAACAGTGAAACTACACAACTCAAACTTTCAATTAAATTATAACAATAATTTTATGAAATCAGATGAAGATGTTGCAAAGGCATCATTCCGATCTTGACTAAAAAGTCACTCAATTCCTTCCCAACTGTCACCGAGTCATTACTCAAACAAAATGTTAAAGTAGGTAAAAAAGAATTTGCATTTCACAAAATATTATCAGGTGATATTGTAAAATATTTTAAAACTATTGAAATTAAGAAAACAGCAGATCTATGTGACAGGGGATTCCTGTTAAAGTTATTGCGTCTATAATAGATAACACCACAACTTTCCATTATTTTCAATGCTAATATCGAATCAGGTGTGTTTCCTGATTTAATGAAATATAGTAAAATTATAACTGTATTTAAATCTGTCACTAAATTGGACCCTACTAATTTTAGACCTATTTTTGTATTGCCAACTGCTATTAAAATTCAGTTTGGTTTTACCTGGTGTCGCGCGACAACGGATGTCAGTGTTGAGCAAATCAAACATATTTTTTGTGCATGGGAGAATCCAGAAGATGCTTTGGGTATATCTTGTGATCTTTCCAAGGCTTTCAACTGTGTTCACCATGAGACATTAACCAGTGAGCTACATCATTATAGTGCCAAAAACCTAGCGCTCAAACTTATTACGTCATGTCTAAATAATAGAACCCAAACAGTTGTTATTAATGGGAGCAGTTCTTTCAGATCGGTAGTATCTATGGGTGTTCCTCAGGACTCAATTCTAGGTCCCTTTCTGTTCTTAGTTTATATTAATGACTTAACTTACTTGGTAGGGAATAAACATGACATGGTTTTATTTGCTGATGATACTTCGTTGGTTTTCCGACATTAAAGGCAATTATTTAAATATGACGAGGTGAATAATCTATATCAAGAGTAGTGCACTGGTTTAATGTCAATAATTTTATTTTGAACGGTAATAAGACGAAATGTATTAAATTCACCACACCTAATGTTAAACAAGTAAAAACTAGTGTGCTTTTAAATGGGGAGGAGCTGGGCCTTGTTGAATCTACTGTTTTTTTTCAAAATTACACTCGACGCAAAGCTTCAATGGGGCTCTCATATATCTAAATTAGCAGTGCTTAGTTCTGCAGCAGATGCTGTAAAAAAGATTAAAGACCTTACATGTGATTAAACAGCTAGATTAGTTTATTTTAGTTATTTCCATAGCATAATGTTATATGGAATCTTGCTATGGGGTAATGCGACTGACATTGAATTTGAAGCTATCTTTGTTTTGCAGAAGAGAGCCATAAGAGCTCTTTATAACCTAAGTTTGAAAGAATCAATCAAGAGAGAAAAAATTCAAGAAATAAATATATTAATTTTAGCTTCCCAATATATTTACGAAAATTTTATGTAGATACACAATAACAAAAATAGTCTTCTAACAAACACAAGTTAATTATACCAGTTACTTGACTCCAAAGAGTCAGTAATTCTTTCATGTGGCAATGTATACGCTTTTACAACAAAGTTCCAGAAAATTTGCAGACCTTATAGCCTTATACTATTACAAGGCTTAAAATAATTCTTAAGCAAAAATTGTTTGGTAAGGGTTATTATACTACTAAAGAGTACATGATTGATATTAACCCCTGGGAATGAGGTGATCGCTCCAGGCTGTTTCTTAATGTTTTCGTAACAATTGTATGAAATATAATATTGTAAATAGTTCTTTTTTTTTAAAAGTCCGGCTGGGTTTCTTGCTAGTTCTTTCCTGGACAGAGGTTTTTTTTGGAATCAGTGGTAAAAAAGTAAAGAAGGACTTTCAATAAGTATTACATAAAAAATATTCTATTCTATACTATAGTATAAGACAGCTTCCCACTTGGTAAAATGACGACCTGGTGCGCGCTTAATGACATTACTTGGGAGAGGCCTATATGTTTAGCTGTGGATTTGTAAAGGACTGTAATTATATTCTTATCTTTGTAATCAGTATATCACACATCAATAATATATCAAAATATTGTCTAATTATATTATAATTTATATATATATATATATATATATATATATATATATATATATATATATATATATATATAAATATATATATATCTATATTTTACCCTTATAATTATGTTTAATTTTCACCAGTTGGACCGGGCGCTGGGGTGTGACTGTATTAAATTCAAAGTGTCACTTTTATCTGATTGTAGCGACTGAACCGTTTGTCAGAGTTATTCTGTTTTTTATAGAAAAACTTAGAAATGTGCAGGTGATATACTTTACGGAAAGTCGGCCATTTTATTGCCGATTGAATCAAGAATGTCACCAGGGAATAATTTATTTCGATAATGTTTTATGGCGTTTTAATTTTACAAAATAGCTTAGAGTTGAAAGGACTAAATTATGTTTGTTTCAATAAAACCCTCTGAGAAATGAGAGAAGGCCTCTGCAGAGCCGTGGGACATGGACATTAATAAGATGTAACTTTACTGTAACTGAGTACAAGATTATGAGAATTTAGGGTAGTTAATGGTTTGGTTTGGTCTTCCAAATTTAATGATTTTTTTAATTTATAGGTTAAGATTTCATTAAATAAGTTATATTTTTTACCTGGTAGAGCCATGGTGTATTGCCGTAGATACATTATAGTTGTAACACGAACGGGTCGGCTCGACCGGGGAACCGGGGAAGTACCATCTCTCGGAATACCAGCGTAAAATAGCAGCTAAATGTTGCTGTGATTTGTATGGTGACTGTAGAGATTAAGACCCTTTTTACTGGATATGAGGCATTTTATTTTAGTCCTCAGGGCTGACAACTAGGAATGCAATCCAGCACCCAAAAGATAATCTTGCAAATCCGCAAGATTGAGACCATCAGTCCCGCGGATCCGCAAGATTTGCAGGATTTTACCTTTGACTGACTTTTACCTTTTTAGCTGGCGTTAAAGTATTTTGTTGTGAATGCTGCTGAGAAGAGCTTGTACTGGCGGTTTCAGTATCACTAACGCTACGTACAGATTCCTCTGTTATCTTATACTTCGTACGCAAGTGTACTTGCAAGCCCTTAGTAGATCGAGCGCTTATTTTGATGAAAGAAGGACAACGTTTACACTTAGCGGAAAAGCCATCTCCCGATCTTAAGAAGTGCTGCCATACAAATTTATTACTGTCGTATTCCTTATAAATTACTTTAGCATTCATTTTTAAGTTCCCAATTCCAACTTTACTTACAGCCAGTTATTAATTAATTAATTTTATTTAGATAGAATGTCGCTGTTCAAATATAAAAATAAACCGTTTAAATTTATTTTAATTTAAATCGCATGCCACAAAGTACGCACTAGTACGCACAGTACGTCACGAATTCACGAGTCAAACGGGACTCCCCGTACAGAGAGAAATCCCCATTCACTCGTCACTCGACTCACACGCAGTTACGTACTTCAATTTGGAGTTCATTCTTGCCGTACATGATGCTATGCGAATTTAGGCCGGAAAAATAAAATCTTGCAAAATTTGCGGATCCGCACATCTACCCCACATTTCTAATCCCGCTAATTTCATGCGGGCCCGCGGGATTGCATTCCCTGCTGACAACGCATCTGCAAAATTATTATTAATCAAAGAATAATAATAATTTTGCAGATGGGCCACAGTATCCATTTACTGTCAAGTGGACCGTGTGCTCGCTTTTCATCCTTATTTTCTATAAAAAATATATTAATACTACTTATGAAAACACCTCATATAAGTTTGGAGAAAAAATCAACCCCTGAGGCTGAAGAAATCGGGGTTGAAGTTTTTAATATACTATTTAGAGCTTTGATATTTCCCTCAAAATGCTCAAAAAGTTAGACTTTTATTTAAAAGTGATAGCCAACTTCAAAGAAATAAAAAAAATTAATAAATTCCGAATAATAGCTTCAGAAGTCGGGGATTTAATTTTGTTTACTATGTCTTAGTAACGACTTCTGAAGCAATTATTCCCATTGTATAAAACTTTTAGCATAATCCTGTTTAGTATGAGGTGGACTGGTGGTGATGTTGATGGTGGTACCTGTATCAAATAAATATTGGTTGCATGATCTCTTGTTTTCCAAACCATTAACTACCCTAAATTCTCATAATCTTGTACTCAGTTACAGTAAAGTTACATCTTATTAATGTCCATGTCCCACGGCTCTGCAGAGGCCTTCTCTCATTTCTCAGAGGGTTTTATTGAAACAAACATAATTTAGTCCTTTCAACTCTAAGCTATTTTGTAAAATTAAAACGCCATAAAACATTATCGAAATAAATTATTCCCTGGTGACATTCTTCGTCTTAATCTCTACAGTCAGAGCAAATCAGTACTAATATTCTTTGCCGTTTAGTGCTGGTGTAATAATATCCACTAACCCATCTCATTCCGTGGGTGTCGTAAAAGGCGACAGAGTTAAATGAAATAGAAGATGGGTAGCAGCATCTTCTTTATAAAAGCTCTACGTGATTTAAAAAAAACTGTGGTGGCCAACCCGCCTGCCAAGTTCAGCAACCATGGCAGACATGGAGAGGGCATTTGTTTAGAAGTGGTTTTTGATAGGCTGTAATGATAATGATTCATTAAAATCATAGACATAATAATGAAGGAGATATGCCCAGTAGTTGAAAATGTATCGGAACCCGGTGTCTCCAGTTGGCCCCTACCATGCGCCAACTAATACACAAACAGATCAGTAAAAGCAATAGATACGCAGTCACGCATACACGTGCATTTAATAAATCATAACGTATTACACAATTAATTATAAACCATATCTCTAAAACCAAAACGTCCATTTACCATTCACCGTACTATTTACTCACACAAAAATGTCGGGCACTTTCGATGTGCTGTAAAAAGCTATTTTTTTTACATATACGTTAGTGATTGGCTAAATTTGAAAGTTATCGATTGTTTCATTTTAACCAAAAAATGTACAAACATTTTTTGGGCCCTAAATATAAAATAAATAAAAACAGTAAAAAAATCCGGTTATGTTGGTTTAGGCAATCATAGCGGATTGAAGTAGTAGGTATTTTGGAACCATGCTATGGTGCTTACTCACTGACCTGTAAAGTGAAGGTATTTGTGCAGCACTTGACGTTTTTATATTTCTGGGTTGGCATTTTTGTCAAATAGTGTAATCTTAAATTAATGTATTTTTTCATGACTGCTACTATAAGAAATATAATGTGATTATTCATCGGGAACTGCTCAAATTGGTAAAACTTAACATTAAAAAAATTAAATTTGACAAAGCCTTTGAAGATGAGTTCCTGTTTGACATTTTTATTTTTAATTTCTTATTTTTCATATATAGTTGTTTTTATGATAATTTTAATTTGCATACAAATTACGACGACCAGTACTAGTTTTTGTAGGGAACGAAGTCAGGTGGCCTTTCAGTGGCATCAATCCATTCCTTTTTTAAACAAGCATCATTTAGCAAGCCGAAAGGTACGATTAATAACTTATTTATTATTTTCATATATCCTAAGCTACTTTTTAACCTCACTATGTACTAAGCAGGTTTTGCTTGGCGATCTTTTGTTATAAAAACTCCTGGTTAGTGATAATATTGTTAAATATATGAAAACAAATACAAACTCGTGTCTAGCAAATAAATAGCAAGAATAGTTATATTGAATGATTTTAAGCCAAAGTCACTATATAACCATGCCGGTTAGGTATTTATGATGCATTCGAAGCTATTGAAAACTGTAAATTATATTAAACCCCAAAACCATAAAAATTATGAAAAATTTTTGAAGATAAGGCATAATATACGATAATTCAAACATAACAACACTCCATCGATTAATAATCTAAAATTTAATCAATTTACTTTACATTTGGTTACGCATTCAGCGTACTAGTTGCTGTAAAATAATCAAAATAAGTAAAAAAACATTAAGTCACATCGGTCTTCCTATCGGGTTGAAACGGTTGACAAATTGGAGAATAAATTATAATAGCAATTCGCCGATCCACATTATTGTCGATAGTAGATCTGCACATGCACATTACTAGCTTGTCACAAGATATAGCGGCCGTACTACGCTATATATCCGCATATATATAAAGTATGATTTAGTGATATTTACATTGCTTGTTGAGGTCACTTGGCATCATACTTAGGTAGTGGTTATGGAGTAATGTATTTACTGCAAAAATATTACAGTGGCTGTAATATCTGGAAACAAAAATAACGTAGTAAGAGAAAAAAATATTTTACGATTTGTTGTTTTATATGATTTGAAAGATAAATATAATGAAATACTTGTACTTAGGTATGGTATGTGAATCCATGATTAACAAATGTTTGTTTTGGCTTCGGTTTTTACAAGAAACCACTGAACAGCATGGCATTCTGATAATATTTCAGATGACGGTCGACAGCGCACTAATTCGCAGAGACCGTCATTTGTATAGAAGCATTTTGATCATAGCGCGCGGACACAGACACCCCCCCGCCACTTCTCCTGTTTTTAATATTTCTATGATTAAAATGATTGTAAAATGAACAACGATTTTTAATAGAGGTAGAGAATCTCTTCTGCAGAGAAATCCGTCTGGCTTGGTAAGAAACAGTGCACACATACTGGATTTAGGTTTGAAGACTAGTGTAAGTACAGAGAAAGTAAGTATAATTACAGCCAACTTTGCACTTATTCAGAGGTGACAACGCATTTGTGACCTCTTTTTTTAAATGTTGGTTGCAAATGTCACAAATATGGTTTGCAAGAGCCACATAGCAAGAGGTTTGTGTTAGCTCGTTGTAAATTCTAGCACTAAAAGTATCGATGGAAATTCACTGTCCTGTCATATTAAAATCTTTAATTAAAAACTAAAAAAATACATTATTATTAAAAAAATTTCTGGCGAACATTCAAAACTTTCGCTCCGTGAAGAGCAAAAAGCGGCTCGCGTTACTTGGTGCGTCAGAACTCTCGAAAGATTCCACGCAAGATCCTCAAATGCTGTATACAACATCGTATCAGGTGACGAATCCTGGATATACGACGTACGAACCCGAAACAAAAAACCAGTCACGAGTTTGGGTGTTCGAAAATGAGTCAAAGCCAACAAAAATTGTTCGTTCACGGAGTGTTGCAAAAAAAATGGTGGCCACGTTTGTCTCCAAAACCAGCCATGTTACGACTATTCCTCTTGAGGGACAAAGAACGGTTAATTCAGAATGGTATGCTAGCATTTGTTTGCCACAGGTCGTTTCTGAACTCCGTAAAGAGAACTGCAACCACCGCATTATTCTCCATCACGACAATGCGAGTTCTCACACCGCACACAGAACAAAAGAGTTTTTAGAGCAAGAAAACATAGAATTATTAGACCATCCGCTGTACAGCCCCGACCTAAGCCCTAATGATTTCTATACTTTCCCTAAAGTAAAGAATAAATTGCGTGGACAGAGATTTTCATCACCTGAAGAAGTGCCTACAAAACGGCCATTTTGGAGACCCCAACTTCCGAATGGAATAGTTGCTTCAATGATTGGTTCCATCGTACGGAAAAATGTGTCAAATTTCGCGGAGAATACTTCGAAAAGCAATAAATACATTTTTAAATAGTAATGTTGTGTCACTTCCTTGATTCCCGAAATTTTCAGTGCCGCCTCGTAAATAGGCGACTGAACCTTGCTCGAAGTTTAAAGAAAATAATAATTATTATATTAGTCCTTGTAGTATCTAAACTTGGAACTACTCTCAATTATCCTAATACAAAATTTCAACACAAATTTCCAAAGTTGTTTTCAAGAAATATACGTATATAATATTATATACGTAAATACATCACTTATACATATATATTTAAAAATACTTAGACAACATACATTAATTAAACTGTTTCAGAAATAACAGACGTCAAAAAGTAGATGAACACTGAAATTACTTATTACATTCATTCATTTATACATGATACATACGGATCAAACTATCAAAATATATATATATATATATATATATATATATATATATATATATATATATATATATATATATATATATAAAAATCGTGTAAGAAAAAATCAAAATAAATAAATGACACATAATCTGCGCCGAAGTGGGAAACCCCGCTGGAAAATCATATATAATTATAACACAGTATTATAAAGAGTTGATCTTTCTGTTTTTCATTCAGATTTTTATTTCATGTGTCAGCCTTATGTTGTCATTTTTTTAAAAGTCCCGTTTGGTTTTTTTTTGGTTCTTCCCATGACAGAGGTTTTTCATTACCAGTAGTAATAATAAAAAACAAAAGAGAAACTTCAAAAAAGTAATATTTATAATCTATATTGAATAAAAAAAGTTCCTGTTTCTGTTTATAGCCTCTTAAAATATGAAAATGAAACTGAGAAAAAATCTTACGTAGTCTAACTCTCATCTTAAATGAAACTAATTTTTACCGATTTTATCTCGTTTAATTTAACTTTTTAACTCCGGACATTTCAGGTGCTTTACAGCACCCATGGTCTCGGGGGGACTGAGGTGTTTAACGTACCGATGACCTTCAGTTTTTTAATATTAATTTTAGGTCTCATCTACGCAGAATGATCTTACAGTATCTGGAAGTTTTGCAGCGGTATGCTTGAGTATCGATTTAATTTTATTATTTATAGGATCCCAAGCAGGTGGTAGTACCCATCCATCTTCTCTATTGAAATTCGGATGTTTTTTTTAAATTCCAATAGCCTCGCGAATCATCCTAGGTGGGAATCGGTTTTTTTGTGGTCTATCAAATTTAATATAATGGCAGGTTCGATCTTGACTGATAGAGACTGTTAGAAATGTGTCAATCAAGAATGATTCGTTCGTTTGAGCTGGTACACTTAAAAGTATTGATGATTCATTCATCTGTTTTTGAATGTTCCAGTACAACCAATCACAAACAATTGATGGAACCTTTTTAACTCGTGATTGGTGTGAATGAGTCGAAAACCGACCGAATCCAGAATGATCTGAATGAATTGTTTTTAGTATAGGGTACTGGAGCCCGAAATGATCCATTTGAATGATCGATCTGAATGTACCGGTACGCGTGACGAAATGTACTAGAATGATTCGGTCACGACAAATGAATGATTGACACATGTCTACAGACTGCCGACTACCTTGAGTGCACTATGGGTGCTGTATAGCACCCGAAACGTCAGGAATTAAGAAGTTAAATTCATCATCATCATTACAGCCCTTTACAAGTCCACTGCTGAACATAGGCCTCCCCCCAAGGTATGACACAAAGCAAAGCGGTGAGCCACCTGCATCCATCGACTTCCTGCATGTCTTACCAGGTCGTCACTCCGTCTAGCGGGGGGGTCGCCCTACACTTCGTCTACCAGTACGAGGCTGCCACTCGAGAACCTTTTTTCCCCAACGGTTGTCAATTCTTCGATTATATGGCCGGCCCATTGCCACTTCAGCTTACTAATCCGTTGGGCTATGTCGGTCACTCTGGTTCTACTGCGGATATCCTCATTTCTAAGTTATCACGCAGAGAAACTCCAAGCATAGCCCTCTCCATACCTCGCTGAGCGACTTTGAGCGTCCTCATACGGCCAGCAGTGAAGGACCACGTCTCAGTTCCAGTGATGACATATGGAAGTTAAATTCAATGCGATAAAATCCGTAAAAAATGTGTCGTGTTCATGTAAATATAAGAAATCATTAACTCTCATCTGTTAAATTACGATCCATTTTGCCATATTAAACGAAATGGCGACCAGGCTTACTACATGTATGTGTACCACATAAATTCGGACTCGGAATTTTACTTTGTGATAAACACAGGTCGCATCAATATAAAATATCTTGGTTTAACTGTGCGTTGGTTGTGAATTGTAATGATTATTATGATGAAGTTGAAAATCCACTCAGTCCTGATCCACTACGAAGCTTGGAAACTTTTATTCATATTTCTTTGTCATTTTTACTTTTAAAGATTGGTTAGTTGATATTATATACCTAGTTCGTGTTGTATAGCTTATGTTGTTTTTTTTTTATGATAATGGAATGACTTATTAATATATATTATTTATTTAAAAAAATCTATGATCATAATAACAAGCCCAAATACATGAGTGGTCAAAAAATATGCATATATTGCTTTGTATGCTATTATTTATTTTATTTTTAATAGATATCAAAAAAGTAATATTATACTAGTTAACCAGTCTTTATTATTGTAATTTCGGTCATAATAAGGTTATTAATCTTTCTTTACTGAAATATTCTCTAAAGACTTTTATTAACACTTTTATAAAATATAACATTAGGACAAAAAATATTGACGATGAGGGTAATCAAAACAAGTATCTGTGCATAGTTTACAAAACTAGTTCGGCGCCCGCGGATCTAATCATCGTCGGTTCCAATGAAGACCGACAACAAAAACATTCAAATATCGAATTCTAACTTTCTTTATTTTTGTGTTTTTATATTTAGTGGCGTTTTTTTTAAATAAATAAGGGTGACAAACGGGCACACAGACCACCTAATGGTAAGTGGTTGCTGTGGCCCATAGACATCTATGTTTATCTTTGATTAAAAATTAAAACGCAGATTCCTTATCAACCCTGAAGACTAAGATGGAATACCTCGTTTCCAGTAAAAAAAGGATCTTCAGATCTCTACACTCACCATACTAAACACATCAGTATTAAGCTGCTATTTTACGCTAGTATTCTGTGAGAGCGTGATCCTTACCCGGTCGAGCCGACCCATTGGTGCTACAACCTACAACCATAATATAGCTACAGCGTGGCTCTACAACGTATAAAGGCGTTGAACACCTAACACAATATATATTTCATGCTTGTTGTCTTAAGACATAAAAGTAGGTATCTATGCCGGATTAAAACAATTATAATTTGAAGTCAAAGTTAAAAAAATATTTTAAAAGTTACCTAACAAGTATTCGAACAAAAATTATCAAGCTTAAAGAATACCATAAAAGACATCAAATGTTTATTTACATGAATACACTATATAGTCTCCAACGTTAGTGCCTTTTACCTGAGAAGAAAATTATCCTCTCCTGGGATCATTCCAGCTCCATCTATATACCATATGAGACATTAAAATATGCCATGATGACACAAGCAAATTGACATTGACTTTGAAAACAAACTATTTAAAATCAAAAGCAGTACGGTGTTAACCATATACTTATAAATTATAATATACCGGCGTACTGTTAACGTAGATTTTAAACTTAGCCTAGTGTTTAATTTCAATTGAGATTCAACAACATCGGTTATAAATAGCTATATTTGAGTTATGAATTATAATTTTAGTAAAATATAAATTAACGTGCTTATGAATTATTGTATCAAAAAAAAAACTTTGTCTTAAATATTTAAGTTATTTTTTTCTATATCAGCACATTATATAAAATGTTCGTATTTTTGTGTTTTGTGTGGTGTTAATTTATTTCAGAAAGGTCTAAGCACTGCCATTTATGATAGCATGCAATTGTCACATGCCACAGAAATCTGGTATAGCGTCGATTTGGCTAAGGTGACATAATCTGAATAGATGTTATACTTGTTAGAGCCGTTTAATATGTGAGAAACCTAGACATTTCATCTTAATTCATGCGCAAAAATATTTTGATTTTTTATTAAAGCTTTCTATAGATTACAGTAGTTGATTCCTATCGGGTGAAGTATGTACTCGTTTGTCACCCTTAGTTAAAATTTAAAAAAACTCACGTTAACGATTTCACAATTATCATCAAACATCATCATTAAATCGTTACGAGGACCCACACCCAAGCGAACCCGCAACCGCGAAAAACACACTTTTCCGTCCCCACTCAGCATGGCTCTACCACGTCTCAAAAATCGATTCAACTAACATTCGAAAATTTATTTTTTATTATTAATGTTTGTACTAGCTGTACCGAAGCTGTTAGTGATTCTATAGTTATCTGTCAAAATTCGCCTCGGCCGGAAATCTGGCCGTGGGAACCGGAGAGGAACTCTTTTCTCAATAAATCGCAAATTATAAATATGGTAATAAACAGATATAAGCTTCATTCCTTTTTAAGCTTTTGCCAATGGTTACTAATTCAAGTTTTTATTTCGATATAAATAAAAGTAAGAGACTGAAACAGTTAAATGAACCATTTGCAAATACTACTAATGCAATCGTGATCGGCGTTTTATGCAATAGGTACTTATTACAATTTTTTACATGAATTAATTATTATATGGCTAACATTACTATTAAAGTAATACACGAACTTTTAATGCGCCTGTCACTTTATCTCATTGCCCAAGGTTGACTGAGAGGGAATGCCAAAAGGCACTGAGTCTGTCCTTTGTAGTTCTTTCTATATAAACACAATAAAATGCTTATCATTTTTCTCTAATAGACTGAATATTTTTTTTTATTTTATCATACAAAGCGCACGAGAAGACAAGGCAGAATGATATTTATTGTATACAAATCTTTATTTTTAAGGCTCCATACCTCAAGGTGAAAAAACGGAGCTCTTAAGTCCGTCAAGACCCATTCTCTAATAAACATGCAAGTATCACATTGAAATTAATAATATCAAATACTAAGTTTCTATAGTGTCGTGGAGGTTGGAGGTTTAAACAGTTCAAGCTTCTAGTTACCGCAATTAATAGATATATGAAAATCTATAGGATACTTTATATTGACTTAGAATCGCAACAGCAAGACGCAATGTCTCTCAGCACAAGTAAAAGAAAAATCCCAATAAAATCATAAATTTACAGTTGAGTGACGTAATAAAATGTTTTACGATTCAAACTTGTATTTGCAGTTGGAACATAGACTTTAATGTTGACCGATGTATAGAAGAACATTTTTTCCACAGCGAATTTAAGCTTATCCTTCAACTAAACTTAACCATTCGTTAGAACTTCCTTAACCATTCATTAGAAAGTTCTTTTTTTTCTTGGGAGCAGTTATGCAGGTTTAGAAAAACCAGTATCACAGAGACCTAAAAGATCTATTGTGATCGCTGTTGTGGCTACATAAAGTTCACTGTAAAGCCCTGCCTTCAATGAATTGAAGGAGTTGCTTAGCTGTGAGCAACTTCACTTCCTCTGGACTAAATAGGTACATAGTTTCCCAAATGAGTGTTACGTTTGCGCGTTAAGGGTCCACAATCAGTTAGGATGTGTAGAGGTGTTTCTTCCATGTCTGGGACTAACCTCACATATAATTTTAGAGAAAGTAAGTACCATCATCCTTCACAGTTAGCTACCGTGGGTAAATCTTTGTTTCAGAGAGCACGAGGGATCTGTGACAGAAAACATCTGGCCGCCGAGCTTCAACACGTCAATCAAGTATTGCAAGACAACAAGCTTCGGGAACGAGTGAAGCCAGCCACAGTCGGGCGTGCGCCTGCTGTACTAAGATATATCAGAGGAGTCACAGACAAGATTGGCTACATCTTGAAGTGAGCTTCCATTAAAACATACTAGAAGCCGCCGAAGAAGATTAGTCAATTTTTACCATCCATCAAATGTAACATTCCTACAGGATGCAGGTGTGTACAAGCTAGATTGTGAATGTGGTCTCTCTTACATAGGTCAAACAAAACGATTTATAAAAACACGCGTGAAGAAACATATAGCTGACGTGAAGCACCGACGCTCCGGGAAGTCTGCAGTCTGCGAACATGTTCAAGATCGTCCCCACCATCACATTCGATTTGATAAACCACAAATCCTCGCAAAAGTACACCGATTTCTACCAAGGATGATACGCGAGGCTATTGAAATTAAAAAACATCCAAATTTCAATAGAGAAGATGGATGGGTGCTGCCAGCAGCTTGGGATCCTATAATTAACAAAATTAAACCCAAACCCAAGCATACCACTGCAAGACTTCATGATACTATAAGCTCGTTTTGCGTAAATCGGACCAAAAATTAATATTCAAAAACTGAAGGTAGCCGGACTAACTATGACACTGGGACGTCAAACATCTCAGTCCCCCCCCCGTGACCATGGGTGCTGTAAAGCACCTGAAACGTCGGTATAGTAAAAACAAATTAAAGTAATTAAACGCAATAAAATCTGTAAATAATAGTTTTATTCAATGTGTAGTGTTCGTGCAAATTTAAGAAATCATTAAGTACTTGTTTTACTTTGTGTACTGCTTATACGGGCCTATTGTGTACAAAAGTAAATATTATGTTTGGTAATTAACGGCATTCGTGTATCGGTATCGAAAACAGGCAAAATTGTAGGGATTTGATTGTCGGAATAGATGAACTATCTACATACGAATCCTACTCGCTCTTGACCGGGTTTTCTTTTACAAAATATTTGTCTCACACACAATACTAATTTTTCTCGTATCCTAGAGGTGTTTTGCATACTTTTAAGTTTCTCATTGAGAGTTGCTCGGAAGCGCTATGTCTTAGACCGATATTCCAAAACAATCTCTAGCTGAAGTATAAAGTTCTCATCTTATTATTTTCATTTTTTATTGACATTAGCACGCTGTGCGGGTGCAAGCGCGCGTGTGTGCGAGTGTGTGTGTGTGTGTGTGTGTGTGTGTGTGTGTGTGTGTGTGTGTGTGTGTGTGTGTGTGTGTATGTGTGTGTGTGTGTGTGTGTGTGTGTGTGTGTGTGTGTGTGTGTGTGTGCGAGTGTGCGTGCGTGCGTGCGTGCGTGCGTGCGTGCGTGCGTGCGTGCGTGCGTGCGTGCGTGCGTGCGTGCGTGCGTGCGTGCGTGCGTGCGTGCGTGCGTGCGTGCGTGCGTGCGTGCGTGCGTGCGTGCGTGCGTGCGTGCGTGCGTGCGTGCGTGCGTGCGTGCGTGCGTGCGTGCGTGCGTGCGTGCGTGCGTGCGTGCGTGCGTGCGTGCGTGCGTGCGTGCGTGCGTGCGTGCGTGCGTGCGTGCGTGCGTGCGTGCGTGCGTGCGTGCGTGCGTGCGTGCGTGCGTGCGTGCGTGCGTGCGTGCGTGCGTGCGTGCGTGCGTGCGTGCGTGCGTGCGTGCGTGCGTGCGTGCGTGCGTGCGTGCGTGCGTGCGTGCGTGCGTGCGTGCGTGCGTGCGTGCGTGCGTGCGTGCGCGTGCGTGCGTGCGTGCGTGCGTGCGTGCGTGCGTGCGTGCGTGCGTGCGTGCGTGCGTGCGTGCGTGCGTGCGTGCGTGCGTGCGTGCGTGCGTGCGTGCGTCGCGTGCGTGCGGCGTGCGTGCGTGCGTGCGTGCGCGTGCGTGCGTGCGTGCGTGCGTGCGTGCGTGCGTGCGTGCGTGCGTGCGTGCGCGTGCGTGCGTGCGTGCGTGCGTGCGTGCGTGCGGTGCGTGCGTGCGTGCGTGCGTGCGTGCGTGCGTGCGTGCGTGCGTGCGTGCGTGCGTGCGTGCGTGCGTGCGTGCGTGCGTGCGTGCGTGCGTGCGTGCGTGCGTGCCTGCGTGCGTGCGAGCATGCGTGCGTGCGTGCGTGCGTGCGTGCGTGCGTCGCGTGCGTGCGTGCGTGCGTGAGTGCGTGCGTGCGTGCGTGCGTGCGTGCGTGCGTGCGTGCGTGCGTGCGTGCGTGCGTGCGTGCGTGCGTGCGTGCGTGCGTGCGTGCGTGCGTGCGTGCGTGCGTACGTGCGTGCGTGCGTGCGTGCGTGCGTGCGTGCGTGTGTGTGTGTGTGTGTGTGTAAACTCAATGCAATAAAAATGAGTTAGTCATCGATCACTAATAGCGATCGATGGAGTTAGTAAAGCAGAGCCCATACTCTCATGCCACCAGTTTTTAAAATCTAGCTTTAGTGTTTGTATAGATTGAGCGCCATCTTTTTATTAGAAGAGTCTCGTCCTGCAATTAACAAGATGTATTAATTAGATTGACATTTGGAGAAAAAGTTGACTACACCTATACTATATTTCTCAGAGGTGACAACACATTTGTAGCTCTCATCATTTCATTTTGATCAGAGGCTTGAGGTTTCCACGGGCTGTGGTAATCACTTACTATCATGTGGATTGTAAGAACATTTGTCATCTAAATTCTATTAAAAAAAACACCAAAAGATTACATAATCATGCTAATCTGGATGTTAGAATTTTAATGAAACCCATCCCACGTCTCGTTTCGAAGTGTATAATGAAACGACTTTTAAGAAGCCATTAAAATATTGACGATACTCAGACTACCCACTAATTAGGTTTTGAGGTCGTAAAGAGGATTGAATGGGCGGCACGAGTCAGTAATTACAGTGCTTTGGTTTACAGTCGCTTCATTGGTAGGTGTGTTATGATCCTAAGAAATGTGTGGTTTCCTCTCAAAATTTTAGTCAAAGAATAATTTGAAGTAAGTAGTTTTCTTTTGAATAGGCATATGGAATAGGGTGACAAACAAGAACACAGTTCACCTGTTGGTAAGTGTTGGTAAGTGGCCCATAGATATTTACATCTATCCTCGATTACGAATCAAAATGCAGATGCGTTGTCACCCGTGAGGACCCAGATGTAATGCCTCGTTTCCAGTAAAAAGGATCTTCGGTTCTCTACACTCACCATACACACAGCAGCATTAAGCTACTATTTTACGCTGGTATTCTGTGGGAGCGTAGTCCGTCCCCGGTCTAGCCGACCCATTTTGGCTACAACTATGCAACTAATATAACTGCAACATGGCTCTACCACCAAAATATTTCATTTTGGGAGGCCGCTTCGTTCTGCTGTTTCTTCGCAGGCAGATTGAAGAGCGCAAAACCTGACGTATCGTACCTACATTTGACGCTGCTACGTCTGGGTATTTTACATCTTGCGTAAATTAAATACCGTGTATTGTCGGTGTAAGAATATCCGCAAACGCATATGATCCCGTGGGTGTCCTAAGAGGCGACAGAGGGAAACAAATCAGGAGATGGGAGCAGCGTCCCCTCAATTATGACTTAAAATAAAAATAAACTGCGGTTGCCAACACGCTTGCCAAGTGTGGCAACTATGGCAAACATACGCTGGCTCTAACGGAAAATGAAATGATTACATTGCTATTTATCAGAAGCCATACATTATAGAGAAGATTTTAATGGTATTTCACATAGTCGCCTATTTCAATGCTCGTCGCCATTACACGGAATGCATAATGTTATAGGTATATGAAATTTAGTTCCAGCTTAAAATTAAGTTGTTTAACATAGAAAACACTCTTAACTTATTTAACTGATTCTCATATTATAATTTGGGACTACAAAGTTGAATATTGTAGAGGTTAAATACTATTTCCTCAATGTTAAGTGAGCGACATTTCTAATATAATGATCCTTAACTGACATTATCAGTTTTAGTGTCAATCTATTCTTTGAAATATTCATTTACTTAAACTAATTGGAGTTTTTAAAATAATAAACTAATTAGTTTAGGAATTACTACTAGATGGAGTGACGACCTGGTAAGACATGCAGGAAGTCGATGGATGCAGGTGGCTCAGGACCGTGCTTTGTGGCATTACTTGGGGGAGGCCTATGTTCAACAGTGGACTTGTGAAGGGCTGTAATGATGATGATGATTATGAAACTAATTGGATGGCTCGATTCTGATTGATTTTAAGAGTTAATTAAAATAACTATCATTAGATAAATTAAAATGTTACTGTAGCTGAGGAAAGGCTCCATTAATTATTATGTTATAGTTATTTTTAATTATAATATATTAATTAAAAATAACTATAACAAATAATTATAAGATTAAGTGAGTTTCTCCTTTTGACGCGACAGTTTTGAGTTAAAACTCATACTTTATAAGACCACTTAACTTTCGAGTTGATGGATGCAGGTGGCTGTGGACTTGTGAAGGGCTGTAACGAACGATGATAATGATATGTGATATTCATCATCATCATTACAGCCCTTCACAAGTTCACTACGGAACGTACGCCTCCTCAAAGAAATGTATCAAAACACTGTCGCGGGCCACCTGCATCGATCGACAATCGATAAGTGTTATAAATATTATTAATTCATAATTATCTTTAGTGTTAAACGTAGGGCTCTTCCATTGATTGCGAGTTGTCACAAAACATGGTAGGCAATGAGTCATCTATCTTCCTGACTCCGGAGTCATCTATATCTATCAACTCCCAAGCTGTTTCATCAGATCGTCCACAGTACGTGCGGCTTTTACAAAGAAGTATTTTCATCATTGCCACATCATGCTGATGATTAGTCCGTAAGTCATCACTCATCACTAAATTTTATTCACTCATCTACTGCTCAACATAGGCGTAGATTGCTAGGGGGGGGGGGTGATACTCGTCATAGTTGCTGCGACAACTGCAGGTGTTTATTATTTTGAGTTGTTTTGAGGAAGATGCTGCTACCCATGTCCTCCAGACCGATTTTCGGTCAAGGCGACCTGCCTCAACAGAGACTATCCATCGGCGCAGGACTGGATTATAGTACCCAAGTGTATGCTCAAGCACAGGAGCACTCTCTATTCCCTCACTCTCATAAGCCGATGGGACGATTAACCGACATGACCTAAGAGAAATCAGACGCAGGACCAACGGCTTTACGTGCTTTCCGAGGCACGGGGTTGAGCCACCGCCTACTTCCTGACTCCGGGCAGCTACTGACAATTTCTTGACGGAAAAACTCAACTTTTGGCCCGACCCGGGATTCGAACCCAGAACCTCATGATCAGCAATCGCTTTACTTCAATTAGGCCAACGAGGCAATCTGATAGATAATATGATAATATAATAATATATTCTCTTACACTTCACGGCGTAGCTAATTAAACCCATCGAAATAAATTTAGATTATGATATGATATTAATATTAGATTTTATTATCTAATATTAGTAATTAAAGCATGCATAAGTAAACATGTAAAATGTAGATTGTACAACTCAGAATAATTGATTCGATACTAATCTTTATAGAATTTGTAAGAAAAAATTCACAGTGATTGGGTTTGGTTTCGAAGTTTGGTTTTGGATGGGCTTTGAATGAGAGGACGTAAGTGTACAACATTTGCGACTTTAACAACCTTGGTATTTAAGAGTCTAAGCATTAGAATGTAAACAACAGTGATATTGTTGGTAGAACCACGCTGCAGGTTATCATGGTTGTAGCATGAATTTTTCGGCTCGACCTGGGTAATACCACTTTCTCACAGAATACCATCGCAAAATAGCAGCTTAATGCGGCTGTGTTTCGTATGGTGAGTGTAGAGAACCGGATACCCTTTGATATTCAGGGGTGAAAACGCATCTGAATTTTGATCCTTAATCGAGGAGAAATGTAGAGGTCCGCCACAACATCCACTTATCATTAGGTGGACTGTGTGTTCGTTTGTCACCATTATTCCATAAAAAAAAAACACCGGCACCAATGAAATCGTCAATTACACTTTTAAGCACTGATTAACCACGTGATCGGCGATGAAGATCATCGTAAAGAACTTTGAATATCTGGGAATGAAATATTTCGTTCGCGGTAGGTCGCGGGTTCGAATCGATCCAAAATCAGTTGTTAGGTTTATCTGTCAAGAAATTCTCAGTAGCATTTCGGACTCAGGAAGTTGGCGGTGCTTCACCCCTGTGCCTCGGAAGGCAGGTAAGGCTGTTTTTTATAGAATAAGGTTGACAAACAATCACATACTCCTCCTGATGGTAAATGGTTGCTGTGACCCATAGACATCTACATTTATCTTTAATTAAGAATCAAAATGCAGATACGGTGCCATCCCTGAGGACAGAGATGGAATGCCTCATTTCCGGTCAGGGTCTCCGGTTCCCTACTGTCACCATACGAAACAAAGCAGCATTAAGCTGCTATTTTTCGCTGGTATTCTGTGAGAGCGTGGTCCTACCCCGGTCGAACAGACCTATTAGTGCTGCAGCCACAATATAGCTGCAGGATGGTTCTACCACGTAACAAAACCATCGATTCGATTACCGTCCCATCGGACTATGAAAGTGAAGGAATACAGAGCGCACGTGTGCTTAGGAATACACTCGGTCAGCACACAGGATTATACTCCTGTTCTGCGACTAAAATTTGACCTAGGGGACATTATTATTATTATACGCTTTAACTTTACATTTGGGACACAATAATCCTGCATAGTTTATGGCAAGCATATAACAGATTTTGTATACTGAGATCAACGAATAACAACCCATTTAAATAACTAAACGTATTTTGACATTTTAGGATGACTAAGTACTTTTATTGCAATTATACGACCGAGTGCAAAGTTTGTTAGGTATTATACTGTGAGTTCTATCGGTGTGCTCATGGTATGTTGATTGTGTAATACGGTAGTGGGGGCATGTAAATGGCAGTGCTGTTGGCCGCAGAGCGTTCGCGACCGTGGGAAAACTATCGCCCGTGGCGAGTAGAGAACAGGGACGTACTTAAAATTGAATTAATAAGCCATTTGAATTTTTGAAGCGATTTTTAATAGTTGTGTATATAAAAAATAACTACGTGCTTAAAAATCACTAGTATCACGTAACACAACTATATAAAAGTTAAATTACAGTAAATACATTCCACTGCTAAGTATAAGCCACAGTGCGTGCGGCCCCAATGTGTGTCGACGGGCTTCACATTATCTATGTCAGTTACTTTACTCCAAAAACTCAGTTTTTCCTTCATGTGGCAATGTATATGCTTTTATAACAAAGTCCCAGATAATATGCAGGCCTTATCTACCAAAAGGTTTAAAATTATTTAGTAAGAGTTAATATATTAATATATTAAGTAGTATACTACTAATGAGTACATGCCTGACTAATAACCCCTGGGAATGAGGTGATTGCTATAATGCTGCTTCTGAATATTTTCATAATAATTATATAAAATATGAGATTGTGAATTATGCTTTTTTTAAATAAAGTTCCACTGATTTCTTGTTGGTTCTTCTCAGGACAGAGGTTTTTTCCCGAACCAATGGTAAAGCTTAAATGACTTTCAATAAGAATTCTTATAATCTATATTGAATACAAATGACTCTATTCTCTATTCTATTCGACTCTTAGAAAATATTTTCTAATTTGTGTCTCAGATATGCAGACAATGTGATGAATCAGTCCTTAAATTACAATTAATGTACTTATTCATTGGTGCCGGCGGTGTCGAACTAGCGTTACTCGTGTACTATGAAATTTACGGCGAGCGCATCGCTTCTGAGCACGATAGTAAAAATAAATACAGCAATAAAATGAAACAAAAATTATTATATCATTGTCATATGCCACTTTCAATATGATGTTTTCTACTCGTAAACTTAACTTCCTATCTATGGTTTTCTGATGTAAAAATCTTTCGCTGTTAACTTCTTGATTAGTCTTTTTTTATATACAAAAATGGTTACAAACGAGAACACAGTCCACCCGATAGCAAATGGATACCGCGGTCGATAAATATCCACATCTATCCTCGATCAAAAATCAAAATGCAGATGCGTTGTCACCCCCGAGGGATAACCTAGAATGATTCGAATGTAGTAAAACTCTCCTCCTCCTCGCTCCTCGCTCCTCTACACCGACCATACGAAACAAAACAGCATTTAGCTGCTATTTTACGCTAGTATTTTGTGAGAGCTTGGTCCTTACCTAGTCGAGCCGAACCATTCGTGGTACGACCATAATGTACTGCAGCATGATCTGCAATATGCTTTTTATGATTATGAAAGTGAATCCTTGAAAGTGGTTCTGTATCTCGTTGGTCTAGTGGTTGTAGTAGTGCGACTGCTGATCATAAGGTCCTGGGTTCGAATCCCGGATCGGACCAAAAAATTAATTATTAAGTTTTTCCGTCAAGAAATTTTCAGTAGTTGCCCAGAGTCAGGAAGTTGGCGGTGTCTCACCCCCGTGCTTTCCGAGGCAAAAGCCCTTGGTCCTGCGCCTGATATCTCTCCGGTTGTGTCGGTTTACCGTCCCATCAGATTACGAGAGTGAGTGAATAGAGAGTGCACCAGTGCATGCGCATACACGGACATTATATATATATATATATATATATATATATATATATATATATATATACATATATATATATAATATGGGTTTAGTCTTATATGTATATATATATATACGTAAGCGGATATGTACAGTTGAACCACATTAACCAACACATCCAACTCAATAGTAATCTGAAGTGACGCGGAACCAACAATTTATGGGGAAGAAAGGTTCTCGAGTATTAGTCTTATACTGGGAAGCGAAGTGTAGGGCGGCTCGCCCACTAGACAGCCACAACCAGATTAGAAATGCAGAAAATTAATAGATTAAAACAGCTCAGGATCATGTTCGGAGGCATTCATTTGGGGAGGTTTATGGTTCAGCGGTGGAATTGTGTGTGCAGGAGTGTGGTGGCTTAGGCACACGTTTCATACATTACACAAGCAACCAGAGATTAATCTTAGCCGGAACCACTGCTGGAGAGCGCGGCAAACTATTTTCACCAAAATAAATCTGTACTGACGACCTGTTCATTAATGTGTCGTATTTACCACTAGGAGTGCTCAGAGCATTCCTAGTGATAAATACAACAGAATATATTATTTGTATTTATATTATATGATAAGGATATTGAACGACGAGTGACACACAGACTGACTGACTCATCACGATATCTCTAAAGCTATACCATGGTAATATTATCTGTACAGTATTCCAACTTTCATACAAACGGACGAAGCGAGAGCTATGCCTACGCGCCTCAATCTCGGCATGCGCTCGGCATGCAGACAGTCGAGACTGTGCCGCAGTCATGATTTTGTGAAATATATAAAAAAATGGAGGAAATAAATAATAGAATAGAAATAAAGAAATAATAAATCTGAACTTCATTTAAAAACAAACATATAAATTGTAAAGTAGCAGCAGGTATCTATAACCAATTAAAAGATATTCCTTTTCTCCACGTTGTCCATGTTTCCCAAAACAATTTTTAATTTATATTATTTTTAGCTTTATATTAGAAAGCGGATTTTTTATATTTAAAAATCTAATAATAAAGCATTTCGTTAGTCTCAACCGAGGTGCAAATATTTTTCGGTCGCAAATTTATTTAACCGATTTGTTATTCAAACATGAACATGGTTTTTTAATTAAATCTACCAATCAAAAAACGACACGCATTTTTATTGAACACTTCCTATTCAATTCACAGTACCTATTTTATTTGTTTATATAAAAAGTATATTTGCAATCATAAAGTAAAAAAAAAGTATAGTTACAATACTGTATAGATAATATTACCGTGGCTATACATCCAATTGACTTGAAATTTAATATAGTTACTCATTTTGCAATGTAGACGCTCATTAAGAACAGATTTTACGTTAGTCCAATAAAAATAATATTGCTATTTTTTTTAGATTCCGCAATAAATATTATTGCGCGCCCAGCGAAAGGAGCGGGTGTCAGCTAGTGTTTTTATATACCCCAGTGGAAAAGTATGTGGAACATAAATAATAAAAATTATCGTTAAAATAGCGTACCTTTCCACTGTTTATTTTGATTCCTCAAGTCCGGCCCCCGTCGCTCGTGCAGAGACCACGGGCGCGTGACGGCGGCGGCGCGAGCCGCAATCACGAGCTTTGACGTGCGACTTGACGTAACCACTCGCCGACCGCCACGCAACGGGCCACAGTGGGATCGCTCATCGACACTAATTTTATCCTTATTTGACACCTATCGGCCAAAATTTCTTAAAACAATGGCACTATAAAATTCTTTACACTTACATTTATTCTCTATTAAGAATCAAAATGCAGATGCACTGTCACATTTTTATGTGTAAGTATAGGTATACTGTATGTACTACACACCATTTATATTGATATTTATACAGTATGTCTGTGTAAACTGTGTTCGTTAGCGCTACTCTTTATCGCACTGCCTAATTACTATTAGTCTATAAGTTGTAGTTACGCGTAATTCGAGGTTCACACACTGACTTGTCAGTAAAGTCACAAGGTTCCGACTGAAAACCAGCGCTGCCTGTGCAGCATCATGCTGAGTTGGAAACCTATTTGTTGTCACATTTTATCTTTAAATTCTTTATTAATTTTTTATTTAATTTTTTTTTCATTATTAATTAACTTCACGCATGTTCTGCTTATTAAATAATGTTTAATGCGCAAGCAGTCTTACACCTGCGCATGCATATTCTTTGCCCCTTATAATTTATATTTAAATTTCTTAAATTGTGCGTAAAGTGTGATTATCAAATAAATGGTTCTTTCTTTCTTCTTTCTTTTTTTCTATGGTTACACCTGAGGCTTAAATGGAATCCTTCGCTTTCAATAACTAGGGTCTCCGGCCCTCTACACTCACCATACGAAACACAGCATTTTTAAGCCGGTATTCTGTGAGAGCGTAGACATGTGAATGAACCTACATATTATTTTACTGTAGTTACAAAATAACTTGATATCTTAAACATAGCGCATCTCTAAAGTTATAAATATTTTTTATATTTTGTTGATTTAAATAAGTTTTTGATGATTTTTATATTTTTGCACAAAAGTCGAAACAGGTATGACTTAAACATTCACTTACAATTTAAGCATCGTCAATATTCTTCAAATAATTTACAAAAAATATACATGTTATAAAAGAAACATATCAGATATAAAGGTAACTAATAAAAAACTATTACTATTAATTACTTAACATTTGATTTATCCTACATAACTACTTTCTTGAGATTTCTTTCATAATTTTAATACGAAATTATAGTAAGAACATTAAAAAAAATTGTAGATTTGCAACAAAATGGTACATGTTAAAAAAACTCAGCAGTATTCTAAAGGAGCGTGGTTCTACCCCGGTTGAGACGGCCATTGGTGTTACTACTATAATAAATAGCTGCAACTTGCTCTACAAAGTGATGGAAACTCAAGATGCTCCCTACTATAAATACGAGAGGCCCACATCCAGCAGCGGTATAGGTATTGCTTGTAATGGCTATTAAAAAAGAACATTACATAACAAAGCTTGCATAATAGTTATTATGGACTGCTGATGGCTAAATACTTAAGCACTACTCAATTATAAGATATAGTTAAATCTCGTGGTGTCACAGTCACTTTGACTTAAAGTGATAGAGACAGCATGAGACTTAACGGCATCTTAAAATTGACTATCATTTGACTGTTTAGGCATGAAAGTAGCAATTTAAAGTCAGCGCTGTTTAGAGACCTACCATTTTAATTCAACCACGCCGTTCCAGTGCACTTCGTGGACTTCCCAAGACCTCGAATCATTTTTATTTTTTATCTTTCCTTTTCAAAAATAGGCTCCCTCTCAATAATTACCTCCAGCTTTACACTCGGTAATTCATCACTTAAAATTGCAATAAACTATTACTTTTATGTATCACTACAGCAAAGTGAGCTTGGGATAAGCAAAGGAACATTGCACTATGCAAAAGATACAAAATGGTGAAACGATCACAAAAGAAACGTTTGTTTAAAAGTTGGCAAGAAACATGCTCCGATGAAGATAAAGAAATATACAAAGAGGCAAAGAAGACTGCAGGAAGGACAGTAGCTATTGAAAAGGAAAAAGGTGATCTAAATCTTTACCATCGCCACCAATAATGACATATATAAAATAGCTAAATATAGAGATAATGATTGTAAAGACTTTAAAAGTACAAAATACATTAAGGACGCGTTTGCAAATCAACCAAAATTAGGGTGTTTTTCGGTAGATTTTGTGACAAAACTAAACCAAATCAAATATAAGTAAAAACTACCATGTATAGATTGGTTCTTCATCTGCAAATGTCTGTAACTCTTTTGTTGAAAATAGTAGTTTTTTATATTGTAAAAACGAACTTTCGTTGCCATTTTCTACAAAATTAACGATACCGGCTTGTGTTTCGGTAAATGTTTTGGTCTTTTATCAACATATTTAAAAAATTTAAAAAATACTATAAGATGACAGATATATTCAATTAAAAAACCCTGTGTTTATTTTTTAACAAAATGTCACAAAAGGTCGTAAAAAAAATAAAAACTGATGCACATTTTTTCACATATTTTGGTAATATGGATGAATCATAATGTATTGCAATAAGGGCTATTTTATTGTTGGTGCCTGCTTTGATTTATTGTACAAAGATTTCGATGAAACCACAGTCCGCGCTCGGCCGCCGTCGTGAGTGGACACTGTGTCGCCTGTTTGCAGCGGCTCGTTCTGAAAAGATCGCTGTACATACACAAAATATTAGAAAAAAAACAAATTGGAAACATAGGTACTTGACAAGTGATAAAATTATTATTTTTATACTCACAGTTTTTATTTAGCTAAAAATAAGTAGGATATATAAACTTACCTACTACTGCAACTCGTGGACGAGCGGAACTAGGTGTGCCGAGTTTGGGCTCGTTTTGTTGGTTATGATGAGACCTTACCTCTGGACTTGATGGCATGACCTGAAGGTGTACTTTCGTGACCGCTATTTGAACTTCTTGCAGAGTAAAACTAGGGGTGACGAATTTGGGCTCCGTTTTGTTAGTTATGACGAGTCTATACCTCTGGACTTGATGGAGTGACCTGAAGGTCTAAATCGGTGATTGCAACTGGAACTCCTAGACTGGTAGAACTAGGTGTGCCGAGTTTGGGTTCGTTTTGTTAGTTACGATGAGACCTTACCACCGGACTTGATAGAGTGACCTGAAGGGGTAATTCAGTAACTACTGCTGGAATTTCTGAACGAGTAGAACTAGGTGTGCCGAATTTGGGCTTCGTTTTGTTAGTTATGACGAGTCCATACCTCCGGACTTGATGGAGTGACCTGAAGGTGTAGTTCAGTGATTACAAGTGGAACTTCTAGACTTGTAGAACTAGGTGTGCCGAGTTTGGGTTCGTTTTGTTAGTTACGATGAGACCTTACCACCGGACTTGATTGAGTGACCTGAAGGTGTAATCAGGTGGTTACAAATGGAATTCCTAGACTAGTAGAACTAGGTGTGACGAGTTTGGTTTCGTTTTGTTAGTTACGATAAGACCTTACCACCGAACTTGATGGAGTGAAATTCGGCACACCTAGTTCTACTGGTTCAGAAATTCCAGCAGTAGTTACTGAATTACCCCTTCAGGTCACTCCATCAAGTCTGGTGGTAAGGTCTCATCATAACTAACAAAACGAACCCAAACTCGGCACACCTAGTCCTACAAGTCTAGAAGTTCCACTTGTAATCACCGAACTATACCTTCAGGTCACTCCATCATGTCCGGTGGTAAGGTCTCATCATAACCTACAAAACGAACCCAAACTCGGCACACCTAGTTCCACCAGTCTAGGAGTTCCAGTTGCAATCACCGATTTACACCTTCAGGTCACTCCATCAAGTCCGGAGGTATAGACTCGTCATAACTAACAAAACGGAGCCCAAATTCGGCACACCTAGTTCTACTCGTTCAGAAATTCCAGCAGTAGTTACTGAATTACCCCTTCAGGTCACTCCATCAAGTCCGGTGGTAAGGTCTCATCATAACCAACAAAACGAACCCAAACTCGGCACACCTAGTTCCACTAGTCTAGGAGTTCCTATTGTTGTAATCACCAAATTACACCTTCAGGTCACTCCATCAAGTCCGCAGGTAGGTAAGGTCTTATTATAACTGACAAAACCAGTTCAAAGTCCAGAGCTAACATCTCACTACCAGTAGAGGGCTTCCAGTGCCAAGCAGTCTTTGGAGCAGGTATTGATATTTCGTATCGAAGTATATTTCTGAGGTAGGTATAAGAAATGAAAAACAAATTCAATCTTTCAAATTATCAAAATAATTTCATTTGACTACGATTCCCACAGCCAACCGTGCGTACACTAGTGTGTGTGTGACTTTTGTCAATGTAGTAGTGCGATTCTATACCTATCCATTTTGTAAACGCGTCCTTAAAAACAATGAAGGCACACTACTTACAAACGATAAGGACATATGTAAAATATGGTTAGAGTATTACTAGGAGCTGCTCAATGAAGAATTCCCAAGACAATCAGAAATAGAATTACCTCCGATGCATGGACCAGTAAATAGAATAACTGTTACAGAAGTTGGAGGAGACATATTTCAAATGAAGAACCATAAAAGTGTAGGCCCAGATAAGATTCCTGCTGAGCTCTGGAAATTTCTAAATGGGGACGGAGAGGCTATGAGTTATTTAATAATATCATGAAAAGCGAAAAAATGCCAGCTGCCTGGCGAAAGATTGTACTGGTCCCATTCTACGAGAACAAAGGAGATATACGAGAATGTGCAAATTATCGAGGTATAAAACACACATCACACACACTCAAAATCTGGGAACGAATCCTAAGTGAACGCCTTCAAAACCTCATTAACTTAACAGAAAATCAGTTCGGTTTTACTTCTGAGAGGGAACAACAGACGCGATCCATGCAATCAGACGTCGTAGAAAAAGCTTGCGAGAACATACAAAATCTCTGGATGGTATTCATAGACCTCGAGAAGGCTTTCGATCGTGTGCCGAGGAACATAATATGGCAAGCTCGGAGAGCCCAAAATGTCCCTGAACACTATATAAAACTGATTATGGACATGTATCATAATGTACAAACCTGTGTCCAGCCGGTCTGTCGGAGAGCTTCGATATCAAAGTAGGAGTTCTTCAAAAATATATATCTAATACATAAAACGATATCTCTGACTTTGATGTTTCCAATAGGTATCAAGGTAGTTATTTTTGCAAAGTACTTTGTTTTATTTTGGATTCGATAAGTTCTAAGAAAAACACTTGTTTTTGCTTAATAGTAACATAATTTCGGTACTGATTTAAAAAAAATTATGTAGTTTCTATTGCTTGAAAAATATTAGAACTAGAAGTGAACAAGTAAGGAATATAATAACGTACACAACGTAACAAGTAACAATGTTGAAAAAAATCTTTAAAATAGATAATTTTTTTGAAGTGAAACTTCTTTATTGACATAGTAGAGAAATTTAGTACGGTATAAAAAAAAGTCACGGTTTCTTATAATGTTTCACCACCGGGACTGCACGAGTATACTATTATTTAACTCACTTATCTTAAATATATAATAAAAGAAGAATGATATTATATCGTAGTTTCTTTTGCTACGTGGAATAATCTAAGGTATTACAAGCGTAATATTTTTTCTCATCACTAATCTATGTACAAGTAACAGAATTTTTTTAATTTAACATTGAAGTCCTTCATCTAACACTATAAAAACCTATCAGCGCATCCCAATAACGCAATACGTTTTTCTGCAATCAATTATTTCTATTGCCGACTCGGGGCTGCAGAGGTCGTCACGTTTCTAATCACTCGATATTACTTTGGTTATTCACAAACGTAGATTTCTACGTTAACATGTATTTTTTACGAACTGTACTAAATTTCTTTATATGCGTGTCTGTTGAAACAATGCTTGAAAGTACAGTTGCCAAAGATATAATTAGTGTTTTAGGTAAGCGTAACTTATTACTAGGTTTGAATAATAGCTGTGTGTATGCGTCATTTTAATTCATATGCATATATGTTTTCCAGGGTAAAATGAATATCCCGCTAAAACACAAAATGTGAATAATGAGCTTAGTTCGGTACAAACGACGTTAGGGGTAGTTAATTTTTCCGGTAGAAGAATCTGAACGGTCGCCAAGCTCATTCATGAAATTTATGGTTCATTTATAAAATTTGATAATCTTGAATTTATTTAGCACCCAAAAGTATAAATATGTAGGTTCTATAAAATTTAAGTAAAGATACAGCCTATATACGTCCCATGTTGGGCACAGGCACCCCATTATTTCTGAAAGGGTTTTAGGGCAAGGAAGTGTCCGCCGCGCTGCCCCAATGCGTGTTCGCGGACTTCACGTGTCTTCGAAATACATATATTTTTTTATTTCTTAGACATGCAGGTTTCCTCACGATGTTTCCCTTCACCGCCGAGCACGTGGTAAATCAGCACTTAAAATTTCAATTAACAATTTCATTGGTGCCGGCGGGGATCGAACCCAGGTTGCTCACGTATTATGAAATTTACAACGAGCGCTAAGCCCCTAAGCTACCATGGTTCTTAGTAAGTCTTAAAGTTTTTGAATTATGGGGGGGTTCGAAAGAAGCTCGATATGTTTCGTCGTTCGAAACACCGCCGCGCCGGTGTGTTATCCGTTTCTTTTCCAAATTTAGCTGAGAGTGTGACTTGATAACTAATTTTTAAATAATGGAAATAGTTTAAGGAATTTCATATGCCGGTGCTACACATTATATCTTATATATTATGTGCTATATGTAATACACATAGACAGATATGTACTTAGCTTAGATATGACAAACTACTTATTATGAAAGAGATATACGTGATGATAAGAACGTGATCACTCTTATAAAATATTGTATACTTATAAAATTTTGTATTTATTTTTTATTTTTCGTTTAATCACCGTCACGGTAAGATAAAAAATCTTTAAATCTGTGAATCGACTGAGGAGAATGAAATAAAAAAATCAACACCTTTCCCGGATTTAAATAACGAAGGTTATGAAATATAATAATCACGTCAATCTAAAATAAACAATCGCATCGGGTTACCAGATAGTGTAACATTAAAAAAGTAAAAGTCAAAGATATCAATTGGCGCAGCCTCAAATTGGCTGCTGATTTTACGTAAGACTCTTTCGAATGAATCGCTGGCGCAAAGTAATTCCTTTGTTGACTTTAATTTCACTTCAGTTAAATTTTAATGTTATGGATACCTACATAAAATAAGCAAACAAGACAATTTATATACACCCTACAGATGGGCTCACAGCTGAGAGCGGTTTTGAGGTAGGAAAAAGTCTGCAAGTCAAAGCAATGCCATAAAGCAAAATGGCGGACATCGAATGTTTTTTTTATAATTTCCTATACATGCATAATTTTTCACGATAGACGCTCTATTATAACGAATTGCACTATGATCTCTATTTTTACATAGTTACTATCTCAGACGAAATAAAAACTTTTTCGAGTTTTTATTTCGTCTGAGGTTACTATATAATCAAATTTGATTTTACAACTTTTTCCTTCATTTTAAGACTTGACCAACAACAGTTGTTATGCACTAAGGATCCAATTCAAATTCCCGTCATAAATTAATGATATATATTCCAAAATAGAGAAAAACACTTTTCTATAGTAAAAATAAAATAGCATATAATAGCATATAGCAGTCACAGTCAATAAAAAGCAAAATGACAGAGAAAGCGAAGCCCACCATTGTCACCGAATGCCGATAGTATTTTCAAAGGTCTTTTTAACAATAAGATTATCGTCAATATAGTTATTTTATGTAATAGTTATTGATGGTAATAGTTATATATATATATATATATATATATATATATATATATATATATATATATATTATAACTAACAGTATTAATAACCTCCATATTATATACTCATAATAACAATTGTAGTGCTTCTGTGTGTGTGTTCTTGTTTTTTTGTCCTTAGTTTGTATGCTTCATTTTTAACACGAATCCTACATTAAAAATTGTTCTGACGTATATTAATTGTTCTCACGATACAAATATTAAAATTGAACCTATCCTTATAATATTTACATAGATTTTAGTAAATAAATCTGGAGGCAACTTATTTTCTCTTTCATAGTACCTAATATCTAGTCTAGCTTTTCTTTTTAATAATGGTGGTTGGTGGCAAACTATTTAAAGGCCACATAGTGGTAAGTAGCTAATATAGCCCACATGCAGCTTCAAAAAACAAAATATAAGAAGCCCCTTTTAAGATTGTAATCAATTTTATAGAAGATACACTTTTAAAGCTAACTGACCTATAGTGTTTTGAAACAACGAAAACGACGAACGCAAACGGCGTAATTATACACAATTTTCTTGCTATTTTTATATCGAATATCGCACGGTTATAAGTTATAACCGAAATCAAACTGCTAGTAGCCACGTTATTTTCACCGAAGCTTCCCACGGTTAGGCTCACGCAACTACAAGACCCAATTAGACGGGATCGAACTAATTCTAAAGTGCGCGCGCGCATCGCCTTCGCCCGGAAGGCGATAGTATTTACGCTGGACGGTTGTGAGAAACGGAACGTTTCCAATTGTAGAAGCTATACGTGACTGATTAACTAGTCTTTTATACGGTCCTATTAACAAAGCCGTTGCACATGCAACAACCTTTGAAATTTAAAAAGTGAATTGATTTGCATGAAAAGAAATCATATTAAATAGCCTAAAATAGTTATTATACTGGTACATGTATAAAACCGTATGGTGTCGGGGCTAAGATTCCAACATCCCGTTTCATCCTGCGGATGATATAGAAAGCTACTACGGGAAATGTCAGAAAGATCTGTTCAACGTGGTAGAGCCACGCTGCAGTTACCCTTTAGCCTTAGAAGCCTTTTTTTAAGTTTGTTATAAATTTTAGAAATGCCAGAAAGACCTTTTCAACGTGGTAGAGCCACGCTGCAGTTAGCCTTTAGCCTTAGAAGCCTTTTTTAAGTTTGTTATAAATTTTAGAAATGCCAGAAAGACCTTTTCAACGTGGTAGAGCCACGCTGCAGTTATATTACGGTTGTAGCTCGAATGTGTCGGTTCGATCGGGGTAGGACCACGCTACCACAGAATACCAGCGTAAAATAGGAGCTTAATACTGCCGTGTTTCATATGGTGAGTGTAGAGAACCGTCGACCCTTTTCACTGGAAACGAGGCATTCCATCTCAGTGCTCAGGGGCGACTACGCATCTGCATTTTGATTATCAATATAACAAATGTAAATGTTTATGGGCCACAGCATCCAGTCGGCATCAAGAAGACTGTGTGCTCTTTTGTCACCCGTATCTTATAATAAAAAAGATCTAATGGCTTCTAACAGTCACTAGTAAAATACACAGACCGGCGACTGAAAGCAGTGTCAATGTGCGAGAAGTCTGATACAATAATCATCAATCCGCCGATCAAGTATTTGTACTATAGAAAAATGATAACAAACGAGCGCACAGTCTACCTGATCGGTAATTAGATGAATGTGGCCCATGAACACCAACATCTATACTCGATTAAGAATTAACATGTCAGACTTCGATCAATAATATACTTGAGATGTCAGAGGGCCGCTGAGGATTAAAGCAGAACATCTCGATACCAGTAAAAAGGGTGCCCAATTTGACAGGTGACGAAACATCAAAGTAAAGGTGCCATGTAACCTTGGTATTCTGTAACAATGTGATCCTTCTTCAGTTGAGCGAACCCATTCTTGCTCTGCAGTAATATAGATGTAGCGTGGCTCCTTCATGTTAAAACGTTGAAAGCGTTACGACAAATATTTCCGGCAATGGTAGAGTCATATTTTGGGCAGTGAATTTCCACGGGCAGATAATAAAAAAAATATTATATTTATTCAACAAAAAAATGATATTATTACCAAATTATTGATCCCTTAAGATGAGATCTCTCGAGTTGTGAAAGAATATTTATAAAAATGATTTAAAAATATACCTATAATACTAACTATATTGGGTTACCGTTGTGAGTTTCAAATTCAGGTTTCAGACAAAATCAATATTTGTTATCAAAAAATTATCTTTAAATATTGATTTAGTCTGGGTGCATACAGACTATCCGTATACTTACGAGTAGGTATATCACTGTATACTCTGAGTATGTATGTGTAGTTTAAGGCCGCAAGAGCTTACCTTAAATTTTGATAAATGTTTCGTTACACCCACCCGTTCATTGTAAAGCAAAATATTAATAAAAAAAATAGTAATAACTAACTAACTATATAAAACTAGTAATAAACAGACAGAACAGAAATGCTTAATGTTATGCAATATTTTAATATTATGCAAGAAATGTAATGTGAAAGAAAATGTTTAAAAAATACTATTAATTAGCAATACTATAAGGACACATAACTTGATTTTGATTTAATATTAGCCTTACATACATTTTTTTATTATATACGAGCTGCTATGCAGGTCTAGGGAAAGAGACCAGCATCACTGCGACCTAGAAGATCTATTATGATTGCTACTATGGCTATAGTTCACTGCTAAGCCCTATGTCTTCAATGAATAGAAGGAGTTGCTTAGCCGTGAGCAATTTCACTTCTTCTGGGCAGAGTACATAGTTTTCCAGATGAGTGCACAACCAGTTAGCCTTATATACTCGTACATAGTGAAGCTGACATTATTATTTATTATACAACCTTTGAACATAGGTATATTATTATACATCACCTGAGATTATAGATTCTTTTATATAATGTATTACTTCGAATAATGTTTTAACAATAAAAATATTTAATTTACTTATATACTTATTTTATAAGTGTTGGACGTTATGACTCTGGACAGCACGAAGAGTCTGATTCGAGACTTGAAAGCAATACATCACACAACGTGCGGCTATAACGTAACAATCTTGCTACCTATTGTACAGTTCAGGAAATATTATTTGCACCAATTCGACCTATCGGCTTATCTTTGGAGAACAATAGAACAAAAGAGTACGTCGTCTCTGTGAGGCACGTGCCATCCGTATACTATTTAGAGCTAGTATTCATACTATTATGCTTGCAAACGTCAGGTTAAATTGTGAAAACTTACGACAGTATAATTATAAATGTAATAATTTATTATTAGGAACAATTCAGTGAAATAATACAATTCAACAAAAAGTAAGTAATGTTTAATTTACAATTAAGTTATTGTAATCTGAATTACAACTACAATATACGTTTTATAAGCATATTAAGTGTCCACAACTGTTTCTCCACAGTGAAAAATAAATATATATATATTAATATATAAAGTATATATATATGTGTTATATATATATATATATATATATATATATATATATATATATATAGCCCTTTCGTCCTGATTTGATCAATCTAGTAGCATTGGTTTTGAACGAAGGGGTTGTTCATTAGGACCAACAGTGTGATTGTGTAACTCTGGTGTGAATCGTTTGCCGAAATCACTCCACAACTGCCTTTTAATTATGATAATATTTTGTTATCTAAACCCTTTGTAATATAAAATGGCATCGCCTTATAACTCATAATGATTTCTTATATTTACGCGAACACTACACATTTATTATAACAACTTTTACGGATTTAATCGCGTTTAATTTTTTTCTAGTTTCCGTAGGATTTATCTTATTTTTGATAATAAAATGAATACGATAAAATCCTTAAAAGTAGTTTTAATAATACTAATACATTTACACAATGCAATAAACCAAACGTCACTACCTACTACAAAACGAAACCAAGAACGATTCCCACCAGTTATGCACATCCGGACATGGATTACACCTATAGACACAAAAGATATTGACATCCTTAAAACAACAACTTGTAAAATTACCAAAGATATGTAAATAAATTACTACTGATTAGGTATTGAACAATTCTTGTGATCATTTATAAATTTCTACATCTACGAAGTAAGTTGTAATGTTTATCAATTAGTACAAAATATATATCAGACGCAAAGTAAGAGCCATGAAGGCAATAAAAATGAATCCAGAATTGAAAACCAGTTCTTTTGTGGGAACAAAAAGGATGTCGCCACCATAATTATAAAACTAATGACAACGTAGTGGCTTAGTTTTTTTTTATTATTTTCTTTCTTGTCGCTTGTTCATTTTGCTTTTAAAATGCTAAAAATGCGAAACTGGTCAGGTTTTGGTTGAAATAAATATTAAAATAGTGAGTGTGAACTGCTCTTAGTTGCTCTTACTAATAATAATCAAAGTTGTTATTTAGTATTTCTTTCGTGGTAGAGCCATACCGCAGCTATATTAGTAGAATCGTTGTAGCACGAATGGGTCGGCTCGACCGGGGAAGGACCACGCTCTCACAGAATACCAGCGTAAAATAGCGGCTCAACGCTGCTGTATTTCGTATGGTGAGTGTAGAGAACCGGAGACCCTTTTCACTGGAAATGAGGCATTCCATCTTAGTCCTCACGGGTGACAACGAATTTGCATTTTAATTCGTAATCGAGGGTAGATGTACATGTCTACGAGCCACAGCAACCCGTCGCGACGTCAATCATATCAGACCCGGTACCAAGGGTGCTGGCAAGCACTCGAAACATCGGGTATTAAAATTAAGCTAATTAAACGCGATAAAATCCGTAAAAAGTAGTTTTATTCAATTGATTTTACATAGATAAAATTACTGTATGTATTCGTAAATTGAGAATCGACGAATACGAACTAAGTATACTAAACTGAAGTAACAAACGCACTTGTCTTACAACTTACTGTCCACTTGATAGTAAATTGCTATTGCAGTTCTTAGAAATCTGCAGCTAACTTAAGACACCGAAGGCTACTTTGTCACCTTTGAAGATTAAGGCGCCAGGCCAAAAAAAGAAAAACAAAACCAAAACCATGCTGCAGTTATATTTCTAGTATAGTTGTAGCACGAATGGGTCGGCTCGACCGGGGAAAGACCACGCTCTCACAGAATACCAGCGTCAAATAGTAGCTTAATGCTGCTGTGTTTCGTATGGTGAGTGTAGAGAACCGGAGACCCTTTTTACTGGAAACGAGGCATTCCATCTAAGTCCTCACGGGTGACAACGCATCTGCATTTTGATTCGTAATCGAGGATAGATGTAGATGTCTATGGGCCACAGCAACCACTTATCATCAGGTGGACTGTGTGCTCATTTGTCACCCGATCCTATAAAAAAATTAAGGTGGAATGTCTCACAACCTGCCAGCACTGCTATTTAGCAAAAATAAATAGCAGTGTAGATAATATGTAGTACCTGTCCAGTTATAACGCGTTCTACCACCTCGTAAAATCCTTACATAGTAAAAATAATTGCCACGTGCCACTCATCCTATAAATATAAATGTTTGCATCGAACTATATTACTAACGTATAGAAGAGACATCCTGAACCAAAAGTTTTCTTCATTTAGGTAAGAGTTAGAACTAAAGTTCGCTGCAGCGCTAAAATAATAGTTATGTAGTCTAACCAAACTATTAAACATGCAGCGCTAGTTTGCGTAGTGTACGTAGTAGTAATACCACAATGAATGTTTGCCCATTTTTAGTGTCGGTTTTCATTTCACTTCACAAATGCATCATACCCACTAATGGCGCAATATTCGTCCACAAACAGTCTGCAGACTTCCACCAGGAAGGGGTTCAGGTCGCTACTGCAGCCTAGTATGAGTGTCGGCACACGCGACTTGGACATGGTGTCCGCGAAATACCAGCTACCTGACTTGGAGACTTGGAGAGCGGTTGCTGTTTCAGGAGTACTCTGGATAGGGGAATAATAATTTATATAACTTTATTGTACACCATAACAATTTACTTGATTTACTAAATACGTGGTATCTCGAATTATATGACTTTGTATGTAACTCGAACAAAATATAATATCCCTGCGAAATACTGTGACGAACAGAACAAAATTTTGGATTATTTGAATTATCACGAGAGAAAAATGCTAATTTGGTGCAACCTAAACCGTTTTTCATCTTTCGATAGACGAGCGGGCTTTTTTATTTAATTTAATCCTTTGTAGTTAGAAATGAATACTGTATGGTTTAATATTGAATGCTTTAGAATTATGTAAATATGCGATGATCTTTGTTAGAGTAGGTAAGGGAAATTTTAAAATACTGCTACTGTAATATAATTTGTAGTTTCAAATTAGTCATTTTCATAAAAGTTTTGTTCTGGTGCAAGTCAGTATCTACATTACGTAAACGTAAGAAAACATACGGAACAAATAAGTTTTTTTTACTTCATATTTGTATACAGGTATTGTAAGTTTAAGGCATTTAACATTCATGTAGTTTTGTATTGAATTGGATTGGAATTGGATTTAATTGCGTTCTTTCGTTCTATAATTTTTTTGGAGATCATTTTTGTATACTATGAAATCGTATGTAGGTATGTGTTAATACGACTTTATCACGTATAATTTATTCATCTCAATTTATCAATCTCATGTTTCTTTGCCTTTTTACCATCAATTTAATTGAATTGGTTTTTATTAATGTTTTAGGTACATAAGACGTATAAACGATTATATTTATATCATAACTGACGTAGCGAAAAATGTTAGTTTTATCAGATTCGTGGGTGGTTTATATGAAACAATCAACAAGAAATCTATTTATAACACAGATTTATTATTTTCTTTACCCATAAACTAAAAATATATCTAAAAGCAAAGGTCTTAGAATTTAACTAATTAGTTCGTATTCGAACAGACTACAAATATCACAGTTTTAACTTAATTTCTACGGTACTTTGTAAGTTTAAAACAAATTAATTGCAAATTAAACCGATGCGGAGACGTTGAAGTTAGGCATACAAAATAACAAATCAGTTAGTAAAACAAAAACCTTACTTTATTAAATTAAAAACAAAACTTCAACAAGCAAAGCGAGCGGAACTGAGTCTATTTTTCAACACACATCGGTTCTAGGAACGTTAACTGGGTCAAACAACAAAACGCTTATATATCACACGTTTGGTCACACAGTCCAGGCTGGATAGCATGCGAGATCAAGAGTTGGTTAGACCAGAATTGGTCACCAGGGCCTCCACATCGACTGGGCGGAGTCTGTCTCGGAGGCGGGGCTGTGCGGAGGCGAGGGCGGCGCGTACGCCCGTTTCGAGGTCATCTCTGCTTCCGCGAGCCGCTCCGCTGACCTCTTCAAGCCTCTTTCATGCATCGCTGGCCGCTGCAAGGTTTGTGGCTGTGGTGGAGGCGCGGGTGCAATCGGCTGCAGCGGTGTCGGTCTTGCAACTCCGTTCGGGGCTATCGGCTGCGGCTGCACAACTTGTGGACTCTCCAACCTTCTTATACAATTGCTTAAATGCTGCAATAGTCTGGCTCCTGCTTGGGGATCGACAGGCCCCTGTCGCTGCAATGCATTTGCAGCAAGAGTTGCATTTGCTATAAACTGTGATACTTCCGTCGCGCACTGTGTGAAGCCTGCACGAAATCGTTCCGCGTATGACATTTCAGGTTTCAGCACCAATTGTCCTCTTCTTTTCAGGCTGTGTAGATGACGCACTGTCAGTTCAAGAATGTCAGCTTTTTCCAGCTTGGACACATTTTCGCCTTCAGCTTGTAGGGCGGTGACCATAAGGTCCTTAAGCTCGTCGAGGCAGCGGTTGATGCGTGCTCGTCGTTTCCTTTCAAGCATTGGTTTCATGACTTTTCTGTACTGATAGGTTCTGGAGACGGGTTCTTCTTCGTGGTGTGGCGTGGTGTAAGCGCCTTGCGGCGGTGACATTGTTCTCGCGGGGAGGATCATTTGTGCGGCGCGCACGACTGTCTGAGAACGAATGAATCGCGCGCCGCTGCCTCGCCGCTTTTATGCGCCCTACAGCGATTGTGGCCAAACGCTTGTGATAAAAATAGGGGTGGCAGTTGAGCGGATGAATTGTTCATTTTTAAATAATGACAAAATTATACCTGATGATACTGATCCAATATAAAATACATAAAGACATATATACTGGTATATATATATATATATATATATATATATATATATATATATATATATATATATATAATATATATATACTGGTTCATTATAAAACGATTTTTTTAAACTTATTAATTAGTTTAAAACTTATTATAATCCAGTTATGTATGCTTTTATAATTATTGTTAATGAATCACAATAATATGTGGCTGTGTAAAGTAAATGGTGCGCTTGTAAATTTTCGAATGTATTGTATCTGTAACTATATTACATTAACATTTATAAGTGACTGTTGAAAATAATTTAATATCAATTTTTTTATTAAACCTTAGTTATTGATATTCAATTTAAATTTTGTAAATAAATTAATATACTTTATTCGTTATACTTTTTTATGTGAAAGATATATTATTATTTAAGCCACCTCTTCATACTCAGCAGCTGTATGGTAAGACATATCAAGGGAGTCAGCTGACGGCACCTGGCAAGCACGCGTTCTCACGCGCACCCTCCCTTCTAAAAGACACACAAGCAAACGAGCTTTCCTACACGTCAATTTCACAATAACGCATTACTCTTAAAAGAAGACTCGTGGCAATAAATAAAGCAGCTGTGAGCTGTGAGGACTTTTAAATTGCATAACATTTTATAACATTATTTAATTTGATTTTATTTATCTTGCATTTTTTAAATTTTTTGCTGTTCATATCTTACGCTTACTATAGGTTATGAATTCTTTTCAAGTTCTTTTACCAATTTTGTATGTACCTATAAATACAAAACTAATTTTTTTTAATTTTATTATTTTATATTATTTTAAGATCCAGAGGTTTTACGTGTTTTGAATAACTCATTATCATTTGGGACATACGTTTTCAACATAAGGATAAATGCCATAATCATAAATAAAAAATTTGAAAATAATTTAAAAATAATAACATTATTACTATTATATTATCTACATGGCGATATTCGCATAATTTAAAAATATGATTTGTACAGACATTTAAATTAGTATAAAATCAATTACTTAGTCGCTAACGGGAGTACTATATCTGCTTTGGTTTGAAAACACGCTATGCGGGAATAATATATATATATATATATAATTATATATATATATATATATATAATTACATTTTATAATCCCCTGAGTAATTTGTAGCAACCCTAGTGAGGCGGCGGCAAAGGCGTAAATTCGCGCGGTGCGTTATCGCCTCCTTCTCACACAAACAGACGGAACGACGAATAGAAATTACAGTACACACTTTTAACTTTTTACAACCTAAGTACATTTTTAAATGATTTGTGCCCCAGATAAATATGTAATTATTTTACGTCAAGTGATTGCTGAAAGATAACTAGTTTTACTGTGTTATAAAACTTTTTAATTTCAAAAGTTAACTAAAACAACAATTCATTGCATCATATGTTTAGTACTTCGTCGATTTAAGAGGAATTTTGAAGGTACGTGAATTATAAGCTTAAATCTCATCAATTAGTCATCCGAAAACAATAAGTGCCAAGTTGCAAAGGTGTGAGTAGGTTCCCAGCACCGCTAGTCGACACAGCACCAATCTATTGTGCGGTCGGAACCTCCGTGACGCTACTTACTCCAATTCTGTCCCACGAAACCAGACACCGAAACGTCTTAAGTGTCGACACGCGTCTTTGTTATAGGCGAAATGTACCGCTTCTTGCGACCCATTGGACGCTTAAGACCTGTTAATAACGAAGCAGCGTTGGAGCCGAATCGCGAACGGTCGTAAGAGACCTTATACTTGGTAGCGAGCAAGACATTCTTCTACTGAATTCGACATCGTGGGAAAGCCCGTTCCGCGCGTGTTCCCACACACTCGGCCGGCACAAGCCAACCGATAAATTATCATAATACCATTGTGAGTGAGACGATACTAAGAAATTTTATACTTCATCAATTGCTGCGTTGAATACATTAGCGCGTGATACTCCTTTGTTGGAACGCTGACGCTGGGTCTACAAGTTCTGAAACACCCGGGTTGATTTCTTATTTTTTCTATCACGTGTCTATTCTATAGCGCGTATATATTCGTAGATAGTAGATAAATTTATAACTATTATTGATTCAACAGTTTGATTGTTATTTAGAATTATTGCCATCTCCTATGTAGTGGTGGTGGATAATCCACCACCCCATTTCGTCAAGGGGTCGTAAGTGGTTTAACCATTTCGTTGGCATCAGACCTAAAATATCTAGACCAGTGACGGGCATCGTCAATTCGCCAGCCAAGCGCAACAATTAGACCCGTGGGATGCACCCAAGTCCAGCTGTAGACCTTTACAGGCTGATAAAATTTCTAGACAGGTTTAAGAGACAGTTTTTATTCAATACTAAAGTGAAATCTGCATTTTGAATTTCCAATACGCTGCCACGATTTAAACAAATTCTAAAGCTCTATCTGGCTTCTATAATCATCATCATAAATATTTTTAAACGTTTTGCTATGTAAATAAGAATAATATACATGTCGGCCTAAAAATAAATTTATGAATAAGTTATGAACTCATGTTGTATATGGGTACCTAAATACCTAAGTAGTTCATAGCTTCTTTTTTTACAGGACAAGAGTGACAAACGAGCACACAGTCTACCTGATTGTAAGTGGTTGTTGTGGCCCATAAACGTTGTCACCCGTGAGGACCAAAAAGGAATGCCTCGTTTTCATACGAAACCACAGCAGCGTTAAGCTGCTATTTGCCGCTGATGTTTTGTGATAGCCTGGTCCTTCCCCGGTCGAGCCAACCCATACATGCCACAACTATACTACTAATATAGCTGCAGCATGGGTCTACCACATCAAAGACTGTTTAAAATATTATAACTTCAAATGATTTCTTATATTTACGCGAACACTACACATTGAAATAATACTAGTTTTTACGGAATTTATCGCGTATATTTAAATTTTTAAATACCCGACGTTTCGAACGCTTTACAGCACTCATGGTCACGGGCGGGACTGAGATGTTCAACATCCAAATGTCATAGTTAACCGCGGTTAACATAGATTAAAATTTAACTTTTGTTCCGATCTATACAGTATGAACATATGGTGTCTTGAAGTCTTGCAGTTTTATGCTTGGGTTGGGATTTATTTTTATTTATTATAGGATCCCAAGCAAGTGGTAGGACCCTGCAATCTTCTCTATTAAAATTAAGATGTTTTTTTATTTCAATACCCTCGCGAATCGTCCTTGGAAGGAATCGGTGTTCTTTAGCGAGGATTTGTGGTCTATCAAATCTGATGTAATGGTTGGGGCCATCTAGAATATGATCGCAAACTGCAGACTTCCCGGAGCGTCGATTCTTCACATCAGCTATATGTTCTTTAACGCGGGTTTTAATTGATCTTTTAGTTTGTCCTATGTAGGAGAGACTACATTCACAATCAAGCTTGTACACTCCTGCATCTTGCAGAGGGACATTACACTTGACCGATGGTAAAAACTGACCAATCTTCTTCAGCGGCTTGAAGTATGTTTTGATGGAAGCGCGCTTCAAGATGTAGCCAATCTTGTGTGTTGTTATAACTTCTAACTTTATTTTGAATTGATTAAAACTACTTTTACGAATTTTATCGCGTTTTATTTATATTAATTTTAATACCCGACGTTTCGGGTTGCTTACCAGCACCCATGGTCACGGGGGACTGAGGTGACTGACGTCCCGATGTCAAAGTTAACCCGGAACCGGAATACCTTCAGCTTTTTAATTATTGTCTTTGGTCCGATCTACGCAGAATGAACTAACTGTATTTTGAAGTCTTGCAGTGGTATGCTTGGGTTTAGTTTTAATTTTATTAATTATAGGATCCCAAGCAGGTGGTAGTATCCAGCCTCCTTCTCTATTGAAATTAGGATGTTTTTTAATTTCAATAGCCTCACGTATCATCCTTGGTAGGAATCGATGTTCTTTCGCGAGGATTTGTGGTCTATCAAATCTGATGTAATGGTTGGGGCCATCTAGAATATGATCGCAAACTGCAGACATCCCGGAACGTTGATGCTTCACGTCAGCTATGTGTTCTTTTTCTTTTTATTCTGCGTAGATCGGACCAAAGACAATAATTAAAAAGCTGAAGGTACTCCGGGTTAACTTTGACATAGGGACGTCAGTCACCTCAGTACCCTGTGACCATGGGTGCTGGAAAGCACCCGAAACGTCGGGTATTAAAATTAATATAAATAAAACGCGTTAAAATCCGTAAAAGTAGTTTTAATCAATGTATAGTGTTCGCGTAAATATAAGAAATCATTATTTATTTTGAATTATTTTTTATTTATTATGGAAAAATAAAACGTAAAGGTCATCTTGTGACAAATATAAATTGAAAACATTAAACCGGTTTTAATTAAGCATAATATTAGTAACGAGATCTATGGATAATAACTTTCAAGTTCTTCATAAGTTTGTTAATCACATGTCCAAACCTGATTTACTGTATGTACTAATTCTTGTTTTGTTTGTTGTGGCAACATATTATACCGGTTTCTAATATATACTTAATCTCCCAAAATTCGCGTTTAATGCTTCACTGTAATAAGCAATAACGAAGTATGGTAACTCAGCTATGTTAGCTATACGTTCGCCATAAATATACGCAAGCGAACTAACTGGATTCGATCCAAGCCGGCACCAATAAATTTATTCATCGACGGTAAAGAAGAACGTCGTGAGGAAAGTTGTTGGTCCATCACCTTCTTATAAAACATAGAAGGCCTATGCCCAGCCGTAAAACGTATATATTAAATAAGTGACGGTTAACTTAAAATAGGTTTCATACCAATTCTAAACCCATACACAGAAATATGTGCGGCATCCTTTCGATTGGTATAATCCATAAAGTTTGTTTAAAACAATATTGCAAGGTGATAAATTCCACTTTCTTCGGACTCAGGGCTTCTTTGTTTTGATTGATTTTGGGCCATGTTCGATAAAGCTGTAAAGTCTCCTAGCTGACAGTTCAAACAGCACCGAAACCTAACAATGTTTTGTTAAGCTCACAAACGACCCGTATTTAACTGTATTAGTTGTTTTCCGTAAATAGTCTTCTGCGATAATAGTAAAGTTTTTTGTTTAAATCTTAAGCCTCTTCAATAAAAAACTAACCTTTTACTGATTGCTTCTATTATAAGTAAAAATAAGAACACAGTAATACATTTTTGCTTTTCTCCGTAATTTAGTTTTATTGCACGTGCCATTTCCTCAAATAGCAGACTAAGTAACAGTATCCTGAGATGAGGGATATTTTTAATATATTATTTGTGACCAGCTATATTATAATGTTATTGGCTAAGTGACCATGTTTTTTTTAGTTTACGTAAATTAAAAGTAAGGTAACAAACAGCCTTTGTGTGTCGCACTGGTACATCATCGTTGTAGAATCTATGTAGAATAGGTAAGAGTTCACCGCGCTACTACGATGCGTGTTTGCGGGTTTCACATATTCTTGTTTTTATTTTATTTATTTTTGCAGGGTTTTCTTGCATTGCCGAGCAAGTAGTAAATCAGCACTTAAAATTGCATTCTACAGGATGCATTTCGGAGTGTATGCGTAGGAATTACATAATTTAATTCCTCCCTCTCCCTTCCACCATCAGAAAACCGGACGTTCGGCTGGTCTCCAACCTTTCGTTGTTGACTTATCACTCATTCAAACCAAACGGTTTGCTACGTCATTCATCATAAGTACAGTAAAGGATTATATATAAGTTGCCAGCATCTGTCTTTCCATCCGACTACGGTGTCAGTCAGTGCGATTAAACATCTTAGGCTACCATCAGGTGGGGTTATAGCTAAGCTCTGTCTTAGAATAATTAAAAATATATATTACAACGGCTAAATAAAATTTACGTAAACCTTAAATAGTACGAAATGTATTTGAAGATCTTGATGTCTAAAAATCTAATTTCGTTTTACTTCATTTATTTTCTTGTCGTCACAATCTTAATTTTTTTTAAAGTTTTATTATTAGGTTTTTTCTGTCTGCGTTTAAAGAAACATGAAAAAAATATTCTTTATAAATGAAATGCTGTTATCTTTAAAAGGAAAATTGCATTATTATTGAATAAAATAACAATAGCAGTAGCGGAATTAATGTCAAGATTTATTATTACAATCAATGTTTTAATGTATATCTGTATAAATACTTATATACACAACATTGTAGCGTTTAATAGCTCGACAAAATGCGGAATATGTATTCGTTATTCCTTTGACTAAGCTAATTTAATACAAGTCTAGTTGGAAAAGAGTAAGTAAGAAAACAAAAGTAAAACGACCATTGAAATCAAATAAAACAGTGTTACCTGTTACTTATGCACAAAATTGTTACAAAATGACTATAATTTTATTAAAGTTAGATATCTAGGATGGAACTGTTGACTCAGGCAAATGGAAATTATGAATAAGTTTTCTTTACAAGTTTTAACTCAAATGATTCTTAAGAAATTTTGCCCAGCAAAATTGTATTATGTAAAGATAGTAATCCGTTTTATGATAGCCTGTAGTGTAGCCGTGTAGTGGCGGTTAAGAATATCCACTATCCCATATCTTCCCGTGGGTGTCGTAAAAGGCGACAGAGGGAGACAGGCAGGAGATGGGCAGCAGCATCTTCCTGATAACAGCAACTGTACGACAAAAAAAACTGCGGTTGCCAACCCGCTCACCAAGCGTGGCAACTATGGCAATATACCCCCCATGAACAATTACACAAATAGACGGCCCCCAGTTCCCGGCGGCCGCGCTATTCCTGGCTACGGTGGCGACCATGGTAACGGCGGGGCAGGGGGTGCTAAGAATCTCCGGTGGAGGTTCGGTTGCCACCTACGACGACTCGACCTGGCATCATTTAACGCACGCACCCTGAGGACTGACGAGAAGATCCTCGAGCTGGAAGAAGAGATAGACAAGTTGCGCTGGAATATTATTGGATTATCCGAGGTCCGAAGAGAGGGGGAGGATACGGCAATCCGAGTCCGGCAGCTTGTTCTACCACCGGGAGGGCGACCATCTGTCCCAAGGAGGTGTCGGATTTATCGTCCACATGTCTCTCGTCAACAACGTTGTAAAGATTGGGAGTGTGTCGACGAGGGTCGCGTACCTGATACTCAGAATCACCAAACGGTATTCGCTGAAGGTCATACAGGTTTACGCACCAACCTCGGCACATCCCGATGAGGAGGTGGAGGAAATGTATGAGGATATTTCCAGAGCCATGCATTCCTCCAAAACCCACTACACGGTGTTGATGGGAGTACAAAACTAGGTACAAGAGAAAGCGGTGAGCTGAAGGTGGGGAAATTTGGAGTAGGGCAACGGAACCGAAGGGGCCAGCAGCTGGCCGACTTTATGGAGAAAGAGGGACTCTTTATGATGAACTCTTTCTTCCAGAAGCGGCCGCACAGGAAGTGGACCTGGTCGAGCCCCGACGGTTCGACAAAAAATGAGATTGACTTCATTATGACGACCAGACGCCAACTGTTCAGTGATGTCTCAGTGATCGCAAGGGTGAAAACTGGCAGCGATCACCGAATGGTTAGAGGCACACTGAACCTAAATGTTAAGTTGGAGAGGTCTCGTCTAATGAAGTCAACGCTCCGTCCCCCTCGTGCTCTAATCCAGAATCCCGAAACCTTTCAGCTCGAGTTACAAAACCGCTTTCAGTGCCTAGAGGATTGCAATGCAGTGGACGATATGAATGACAAGCTCGTGGAAACTGTCCATGCGGTTGGAGCTAAGTTCTGCAAGACCCGCCGCAGAAGAACACAAAAACTCTCCGATCACACTCTTAATCTCATGGCTGTTAGACGGGAGATGAGGCTGCAATCGTCAATAGATTTGACAGCATACAGGCAACTGAACAGACAGATCTCCAAATGCATGCGGCGAGACTTACGCAACTTTAATACTGCTCGTATTAAAGAAGCGATCGAGCGGAACCAGGGCTCCAAAGTCTTTGTCAGAGATCTGTCTGCCAGAAAGAGCCAACTGTCAAGGCTGAAGACTGAGTGTGGTAACATCGTTTCCGGGACACCTGAGATTCTGAGTGAGATTGAGAGGTTCTATGGGCAGCTGTACACATCATCGTTGGAGCCACACGCAAGTGTGAGTAACGATCCAAGAGCAAGTCTTATCCGACACTATTCCGATGATATCCCGGACGTCAGTCTAAGCGAGATTAGAATGGCTCTCCAGCACCATAAAAACGGCAGGGCCCCAGGCGAAGATGGAATTACAGCGGAGCTTCTGAAAGCGGGTGGAACACCGGTACTTGAAGTCCTTCAGAAGCTCTTCAATTCCGTCCTGCATGGTGGCACTACTCCAGAGGCGTGGAGCAGAAGTGCGGTGGTCTTGTTCTTTAAGAAAGGCGACAACGCTCTCTTGAAGAACTACAGACCGATTTCCCTTCTGTGCCGCGTCTACATGCTGTTTTCGAGAGTCATTACCAATCGTCTCGCACGCAGACTCGACGACCTCCAGCCTCCCGAACAAGCCGGTTTCCGAAAAGGCTTCAGTACCATAGACCACATACATACCCTGCGGCAGATTGTACAGAAGACTGAAGAGTACAATCTGCCACTTTGCATGGCGTATGTGGACTATGAGAAATCCTTTGATTCCGTCGAAATTTGGGCGATGCTACAGTCCCTTCAGCGGTGCCAAGTTGACTGTCGGTATATCGAAGTGCTGAAGTGTTTGTACAGTAGGGCTACGATGGCTATCTGAGTACAGAACCAGAGCTCGAAACCTATCCAACTGCAGAGAGGTGTAAGACAGGGTGACGTTATATCCCCGAAACTCTTCACCGCTGCATTGGAAGACGTTTTCAAGCTACTGGACTGGAAAGGATACGGTATTAACATCAATGGCGAGTACATCACTCACCTTCGATTTGCTGACGATATAGTCCTTATGGCAGAATCGCTGGAGGACTTAAGCACTATGCTCAATGACCTCAATAGTGCCTCCCAACGGATAGGTCTCAAGATGAACATGGACAAAACAAAGATTATATTTAATGTCCATGTCACACCTATGCCGGTAGTTGTTGGGAGTACTATCCTCGAAGTTGTTGACGAGTACGTTTACCTGGGACAAATAGTCCGACTAGGTAAGTCCAACTTCGACCGAGAGGTCAATCGACGGATTCAACTCGGCTGGGCAGCGTTCGGGAAATTACGACATATCTTCTCGTCAGGTATACCTCAATCTCTAAAAACTAGATTGTACAACCAGTGCGTGTTGCCAGTGATGACTTACGGATTTGAGACGTGGTCCTTCACTGCTGGCCGTATGAGGACGCTCAAGGTCGCTCAGCGAGCTATGGAGAGGGCTATGCTCGGAGTTTCTCTGCGTGATAGACTCAGAAATGAGGATATCCGCAGTAAAACCAGAGTGACCGACATAGCCCAACGGATTAGTAAGCTGAAGTGGCAATGGGCCGGCCATATAGCTCGAAGAACCGATAACCGATGGGGAAGAAAGGTTCTCGAGTTGCAGCCTCGTACTGGTAGGCGTAGTGTAGGGCGATCCCCCACTAGATGGAGTGATGACCTGGTAAGATATGCAGGAAGTCGATGGATGCAGGTGGCTCCGGACCGTGCTTTTTGGCATTACTTGGGGGAGGCCTATGTTCAGCAGTGGACTTGTGAAGGGCTGTAACGATGATGATGATAGCCTGTGAATACCGGGACCATTATATTATGTAGTAACCTCGTCTCTTATAGCAGACTCTTCGAGGACTCTACGTAGAGTTTCATTAAACATGAATGCTTTTATTTTAAGCTTTTAATTCTGGTACCTACTGAGTATTTCACACGCATTAATGAAATATTTTTAAATCACTTTGGTTCAATATAAAGGATATAAAAAACAACGAGCGATAAACATTATTTATAAGCATACGATTATCTTAGTGTCAGTGGAAAACTTTTAAGCTTATGGTACACATGATGCAATTGCTAAGTCGAGTCTTCGTCTGTAGTGATTATTCGAAATTTATCTGAAACCGAACGCAATCATGTCTAGCAAAAAAAAGTTATTTTACCGCCGAATGTCAAGCGCAATTTTGAAGAGGAAATGTATCTAGTGTTCGTGGTAGTGCGTGATGTGATAGCAATAATTTTATGATTATTAGTATTATTAGTTTGGCGTTAAAAGAAAAAAGACATTATTATATTTTTGTTAAATCAAGTTCTATAGGTATATATTTGAAACCATTTAAAAGAGGGTAAATGTCGAGATTTGAATTTCGAAATTAATTGAGATTCGAATTTCGAAGTATATTTTGTGCCAGAAATATACACTGAGAAAAGAAACTACCTTATTTTACTACTTTTAATTTTAGGGAGTATTGAACTCGATGCGGGCGTCTTTATTGACACTGGCCACAATATCACGGCTTAATCTGTTAAAAATCAACACGGTACCTATACTATGTTTACACTAGGCACTTGATATGAAAAAAAAACGTATTTTATCGTCATGCGACACTGAAGTAAACAGGTTGCTACACCTTGTTATGCTTCAGAACGGTTTCGCTATTAGTAAGGATTATCACATTAGAGAAATCGTTACTCCACACTAAGAATTTCACCTGTATCGAGAATGCATTTCACCACACCGAAGCCAAATCTTACATTTATTTATTCATTCAATACAGCCTATTAAAGCGATGGACGATCTCGTGGCGGTGATATCCACTATCCCATATCGTCCCGTGATCGTCGTAAGAAGCGACAGAGGAAAAGAAACTAGGGGAGGGGCAGCAACGTAGCCCACTCCCCTGCCGGCATGGCAACTATGGCAAATATCTCCAACTGTGATCCAATCAATTGGGGAGGCCTACGTCCAAGAAGCTAAAGCCGGCGGATTTACACCGCAGCTTTTTATTACTTCGTATTATTATCAAGATATTGCCGTTGCCGATTCCCTGTTTCATTTCCATCCGTTCCCTCTTGCGACACCCACGGGATGAAAAGCGCTAGTGAATTCTCTTACGCCGCTACGACACTGCGGCCATCTATTTCTAAAACAGGTAAATCTTTCAAATCAATCTACAGTGGACCCCCGATAATCCGACCCCAGTCTAATCCGGCGCCCCCTGTAATCCGACATGGTCGATCATTTATTATTGAATATTTTTTGACAGTCTTCGCTAATGCATGATTGAACAAGTTATAACTTGTACCCTCCACCATTATTGTGCTCGACGCGTAGGGAATTGTTTTGATTCTGATTGCTTAGTTTCAATTCGACATAATGAAGTATGATTCGTACTTCAGAATACATATATAAGTATAACATATAGATTCTTATAATTGGATTTGTAGTTTGTCGATTTGAAAGGTACTCTTTTGTAAAAAAATTCCGGACCCCTATGTCTTGGGAAGTACTCTATAATCCGACAAATTCGATAGTTCTACACTGCCCCCCTGCAAAATGTTTGCCGGATTACTGTGGGTCCACTGTATATTCAAAACCTATTTAGCAGCTTCAAATACGGTACCTTAGCCGAGAAGTTAGCCTCATGGTTAAGGCATGTTTCTCTCCAAATTATTACTCTATATTAGTAGAGTAGTATTTTAATTTGGATATTATATAAAATTTAAGTTATAATTGACTGCGGGCTTGCTAAAATATTGTTGAAATTGTAATTTTTGTGTGCTTTGACCACGATAAACAGCAATAAAAACCATATTATGTATAATTAAATCACAGACATTGACATTACAAGTTTTATGTGTTTATGTTATTTTTATGGTAAATCTATGTAGTCAAAATAATATATTATGTAGCGGTCTATGGATTGGTAAATGATGATGATTATGAATATTTAAATAAAAAGAGATTTTAGATAAGATATATAAATATTCAAATACACATTGTGTTCACAAATAGACATTTAGAAAGGCAGAATATTATAGAATGCGGTGTTATGTTGGAAGTTCGTAACCGAATAATGTATACTCTATATTTTATAATTAAAAAAAAGTTTATAAATTAATAAATTCGATCCATGACATTTTTATCACTATTTTAATATGTATCGAGCAATATATATAAAGCCTTGCCAATATAATATCTAAAGAGTGAACGAACCGTCTACTGTTTGAATGGGGTAGGGCTGAGTTTTCCAGAAATCAATTATTTTAATTTTTTGGCATTTTACTTAGATACACAATGTAGGCAAATCTTAACAAAATACGCAGAGACCTGGGTTCAGCGGTGGACTGTGGGATCAGCTGTTTTAAGTTGCTCATGATTATTGATAAATTTATTTTTATTATTATTGTAATATGTATTTTTTAGATATGAAGAAATAACAGTCCGTCAATCTACCAAGTATTACTGTAGATTTACGCATTGTGTCTTAGAAGCACTAAATCAATGAAAATAAAAATCCTCTTGATTGAGCCTCGATCACCTTCAAATGACAACATTTCTGAAATACTGGTTTTAATAGGTATACAATTTTGTTTTCCCCATTTCTATTTATTTCCCATTCACTAAACGATGAGACGAAATGACATATATATCTTACGGTAATTTTTAATTACTGTGTCTAAAAAGCGGACAGTGAAGTTAGTAAAATTAGTTTTATTAAACACGACAGCCCTGGCTGAAGCCGGCATGCTTCGCGCACGCCTACCGCCACGCCTGTGCCGCCGCCGGACAAACACGGATAAAGTTGTGCAAACAACGTCGCACCGCCACTCATAACTGTTTACAAAGACCGCTTCGTACTAAGCTATTATACCTAGGTACCGGTATTAGAATCACAATAATTATGCCCACACGTTAATTATAGTCCAATTAATAGAATCAGACGTTACTTTGTGAAAATTCATTATGTTAAAGATTCACGATGTTAAAATTTTACTAGCTATGATCCTCGTAATAAAATAAAATGGTGTAACTTACATAGTTTGAAAAGCACCTCCCGTTTTCCCTAAATCTGTGTAAATTTTCCCTAAATCTATGTAGATTTTCCCTAAATCTGTGTAGATTTTCCTTAAGTCTGTGTAGAAATCTACACAGATTTAGGGAAAACGGGAGGTGCTTTTAAAACTATGTAAGTTACACCATTTTATTTTATTACGCGGATCTTAGCTATTAAAATTTGCACACGCACCATTCTAGTCACCACTAATCCCAACACCACAACTCCTAACACCACTACACTTGGAAAGACACATAATCCTCCACTTTCCACCATCGGACAACCAAAGGAGTCTGCAGACCTCGTTGTTGAACAAAACGGTTGAATTCGTCTTTCATAATACGTACGGCAAAGAAGTCGAATAATTTGCCAGCGTCTGTCTTTTCGTTCGATTGGAATCTGTGTATCTTTAAGGAAAGATTGACAGTGCGATTTACCATCTAGGGCTACATTACCACTTACCATCAGGTGGTATTGTAGAGAAACAGTGGCTTATAAGTAAGAAAAGTCATAATAGTCGTCATTCAAGTATCATCGTAGTTAATAAGACATGTCGTCAAAAATATATCTTAATATTCACAATTCACAACTTATATTTCTGTAATAATTATCTACTATCTTGTGATCATCTGAGAATACAGCTACCAGACAGCAACATAGATACCTACGTAGAATTAATACCGTCAAAAACATCGAACTATATTACTAGCGTAAAAAGTAAAAAAAGTAAAGTTACAGCCTATATACGTCCCACTGCTGGGCACAGGCCTCCCCTCATTTCTGAGAGGGTTTTAGGGCAAGGAAGTGTCCGCCGCGCTGCCCCAATACGTGTTGGCGAATCACATGTCTTCGAATTTTTTTCCTTATTTCTCGGACATGTAGGTTTCCTCACGATGTTTTCCTTCACCATCGAGCACGTGGTAAATCAGCACTTAAAATTGAAATTAACAACTTCATTGGTGCCGGCGGGGATCGAACCCGGTTTGCTCGCGTACTGTGAAATTTACAGCGAGCGCTAACCATCTGAGATACCACGGTTCTCACTAGCGTACGTAGTAGTAATACCTTAATGGCCAAAAACTCCACTTTACTGTGTGATGTCAGTGTAAAAACAAGACGACACGACAGTGGGAAAGTGGAACAGTATATAGGCAGCAGCATCTTTTCGATATTAAGTCAAAATTATAAAAAAATTGCGTCTGACACGCAACGGACCTTTAATTGGCTGTAACATGAATGAAAATCTTGAATGAGTAACGCATTTTCGACGATAATTGATAAAGTCAAAACTGTAATGACCTATAATGAAGAATCGAATTTGATTTTTAATTAAGTCGATTTAGATTTCTTTAGAACATATTTCTTTATTCATAAACCTACATCGGTCGATCATCAATCGCATTACTACAGTAGTATAATTTTAGAATTTCAGTTTTCGTACGAGTATTATATTGGCGTTCGCACGCTTGGAGTGGGACTGCGAAATTTGAAACTTAGCAAGACCGTCATGCGAGCGGTTATTCTTGTGGTGTCAAATTTTCAAATCGGAAGCCACTTGGCGAGGTCGTTACTCACTTATTAAACTTCACGCATGGAATGGTCTGTAGCGACAATTTTTTATATTTTTTTCGTTCGTATAGAACATAAAAGAAGAAGCACAGAGACATATTTAATATATTAAGAATCTTATGTCTTTGCTTCTAGTGTATAACAATGACATCGTGCTATTTCAACCCGGGACTTACGATATAGCGTGTACGGGCAGTATACCATGGCACCGTATCGATATTGAATAATTTCAATGTTATTCAAACAATATCGTCAACATAGATCCGTACGCGAACTAAACGAACCGAACCGAACCCTACCTTGTTATCTACACTGGCAGCTGAGTAATAAAGTCACAATTACTAAGTATTGCAACATTTTCGTGTGTATAAGTAGCTCATTTAACTCACCAGTTGTAAAGATCTCAATTTACGAGATCATAAGATACGAAAAGTACATCTTAATGAAGCCCGCGGGCGATTCGACATGTCACTCGTAAGAGCGTCGAGAACGAGAACAAAATCGCTAACGATCCTTATCGGGAGACCACTATTTACGCATTAAAATGCGGTGGCATATTATTTGTTGCCTTACTAATGGCGAGCCCTTTATTGGACAAATTGCCCTTGAGGGCAGGGCACCAGCACTAACATTTAAATCAAGCTTAATGGATCCCATTTCCATAAGTATGTAATGCCAAAACGATCTATAGCGGTTAGAGCTACGAACGTTCAGAGGTGGCGTTAATATTTCAAATGAATAGGTAAAATACAATCAATTTAGGATTTAGTTATGTATAATCAAATATATAATAATTAAATTAAAATAAATTTGTAGATATCACAGATATAAATCGGCCTATTGGTTTTCTGCCCCCACAACCATTCCTGAATCTTGGTTTCGTTGATAACACTTTTTATAAAATTAGGGCTTCTGTTCTCTATTTAGTGCATTTCAATTTTCTAGAAATCTTATCTTAAAATCTCCAGATATTTATATTCTATGTGTCTGATTGTCATGAGTTTTATATTTTAATTTTTTTAATAATTTAGAATTATTTAAAGTTTAATTTAATCAGGTCTCCTTTTTAACTGCGATGTAAAATCGTTAGATTAATTATTAACCAGACGTGTAATTTAAATTATTAACCTCATCTGGACTACATAATTAAGTTTTTTGATTGTATTATTGATAAGATATGATTAATTTTATACTACCTTACTACGTAAAGTATAGTATAAATGTTATTTCATAATGCGTAGTAATTACATTGCTCTACCAGATTTGTAATTGAAAAGGTTATTTTTGTGTGGATTGTTGTGAAATCCATTGTTGTTTATATACGTTTGTTTAAGTTCATTTTAATTTTCATTTATAGCACATACAATACGGCAAAATTTCGAGCATTGATTAAATTTGTTAGTAACTAGTAAATATAAAGAGCAGTGGTAGCTCAGATGGTTAGCGCTTGCTGTAAATTTCACAGTACGCGAGCAAACCGGGTTCGATCCCCGCCGGTACCAATGAAATTGTTAATTGCAATTTTAAATTCTGATTTATGAAAACATCGTGAGGAAACCTGCATGTCAGAGAAATAACAAAAAAATATTTCGAAGAAATGTGAAGTTCGTCAACACGCATTGAGGCAGCGCGGCGGACACTTCCTTGCCCTAAAACCATTTCAGAAATGAGCGGAGGCCTGTGCCCAACTGTGGGACGTACATAGGCTGTAACTTTACTTTACTTTACTTTAGTAAATATGAATGGAATGTATACTTATAATTATTTTTATAGAAGTGTGGGGAAAGTGGGGAGGGGCGGGGGGTAAGTGTCGACCGCTGCCCATGAAATATGCAACATCAGGAGAAATGCAGTTGCTGGATTTAATTATCATAATCATTATCACCCCGCTCCTAAATCGAATAAGTTGATTTTTGTTCGCCATAATTTGCAGACGATAGAAGATCGTAGTACTACGAGATATGCCACATTTTAAAGGACGATTCTTTTTACTATTATTGACCTGCATGTTTTACAAGTTAAGGCGTTTTTAAGTTGGTTCGAATAGGGCACCACATTACACAAATGAAAGAATAATACAGAACAAAATAATAATGCACATTTGTACCTGTGAGCCGTGGTTCAGAGGCTAAGCGCTTGCTGTTTTCACAGAGCGATAGCAATTTTGCGAGCTCAGGATTCTATCCCCACCGGCACTAATGAAATAATTAATTACAATTTTAAGTTTTTTATTGCGTGAACAGCAGTGAAGGAAAACCACGTCAGAAAACCAGATAGAGTAGTTAGAACAGTTCGCCAAAACGCGTGGCGGACACTTTCTTGCTTTAAAAACCATTTCGGTTGTTGAGGTGAAGTTGAGATGAGGCCTGGGCCTAGATGTATGACGCATATATGCTTCAATTTTATTATTGTACATTAAATGTTATCAAAAAATATTTATTATGAAATTCTTATTTGGCAAATAAGCTAAAATTGCTATGTCAGTTTATTTTTAGGTTTAGGCATGCCACGAGTAGTTGAAAAGTGAAGTGGACCAATCACCAATTGAACTACTTACTAAAGCTCATCGTAGTTTCCAAGCTCACTGTGCCGTATTCCATCTTCAATTGAGTTATCATCGTAATGCGATTTAAATTGGCCCGGGCTCTTTGACACCTGTATTCAAGATCTGTGGGAATACGTACTGTACACAAGAAACGTGGCCCCCGTGTAGGGTCACCATAATATAGAAATTTTAAAGACGCGGATTCCAAAGCAGACACTTGAGAAAAGTCCGATTTTTAACATAAATTTAAACAAAGTCAAACATATTGGCATATGCGTTTCAACTTTTTTGTAATTTTATTTCTCTGACATATTTTTTTTAAGTCATCATCATTATCATTACAGCCCTTCACAAGTCCACTGCTGAACATAGGCCTCCCCAAGTAATGCCACAAAGCACGGTCCTGAGCCACCTGCATCCATCGACTTCCTGCATGTCTTACCAGGTCGTCACTCCATCTAGTGGGGGGTCGCCCTACACTACGCCTACCGGTACGAGGCTGCCACTCGAGAACCTTTCTTCCCCATCGGTTATCGCTTCTTCGAGCTATATGGCCGGCCCATTGCCACTTCAGCTTACTAATCCGTTGGGCTATGTCGATCACTCTGGTTTTACTGCGGATATCCTCATTTCTGAGTCTATCACGCAGAGAAACTCCAAGCATAGCCCTCTCCATAGCTCGTTGAGCGACCTTAAGCGTCCTCATTCGGCCAGCAGTGAAGGACCACGTCTCAGATCCGTAAGTCATCACTGGCAACACGCACTGGTTGTTTTTTTTTAAGTACTGCAAGTAAAAATAGCCAAAATCTGTACAAGAGGGTTAAAAAATGCTGAATGTGTTCGGACAGATCCGGACGTATGGTAACCCTTTCTCGCTGTGTGACTTATTGCGATCGGTAAAACACGAGACCGTTTCTAATGACGTTGGCATAAGCAGATTGCGTTTTTGCCTACATTTACCTACGAAACACATTCGTCTAAAAGGTGCGTGGACAATCGTTTCTATATTGGTTGAATTAAAGATGTAATTCAGTGCAGAATTTGTTCTGATTCAAGTTATATAGTTAATATAAAATTAAACCTCCATTTATGTTTATAATAAGCATTGGATGTCATTTTTGATGTTTGATGAGCATTAAAGGGTCAAAAAGACACGTATGGAAAACAATGCTCTGTTTGGAGTTATTACAGTAGTGTTATTAGCAGGTTAGTATCAATGTACAGTAGAAACAGATGGGTGTAAAAGAAGAATTACAAGAGTAAAACTAATGCTGTAGTAATGCAGTAATTAAGAAATATGTCATGGGTATCTGAATTTTCGACTGAGAAATGGTGCAAGTACAGAAAAGTGTAGTGTTGCTGGATGTTGTGACCAGGATTAAAAAAATATGCTGGGGTTGTTTAGATACGTGAAAGGAATGAATAAGGAAAAAACCCGGCCAAGTTCAAGTCGGACTCGGGCATGAAGTATTCCGTACCATAGTACAAGATTTAATAAACGTCTCGTGTATGGTGGACTCCCATTGATTAATAAATATAATTTATAGAAAAGATTGTAAGGACAATATAAATCGTTTATGATCTGAGGTCGATTTGCTGCAGTGTTCAGCCTTGGCTAGATTAAACTGTTATTAACTGCATTCAGAGCTGATTGTGTTGAGCAATAATTTTCTAGTAATGCATGATGACAGTTCTCGAGTGGCAGCATCATACCGGCAAGTGAATTGTAGGGTGTCTCCCAAGTACCAAGTGACGACCTGGTGAGAGATATAAGAAGTCGGTGAATGCAGTGGTCTTGTGATGATGATGATAATGGCGGTGTTAGAGATTCCACTACTCCGTATCCGTGGGTTACTGCTTGTTGGTAACTGCGTTTGCCAACTCGTCTATCAAGGGGTGACAACTTTAGTAAAGGTCCATGTTTAGCCGTGAATGACAAGGGATAGTGGACTCTCTCATCCCCGCCACTACACCATGAATACTTTAATACATATCTATAGCTTTAATACTTATAATAATACTTTTCTTTTACAGAACAAGCACACAGTTCAGATCACCGTTTATCAGAAGTAAGTGGATCTGTGACCCATAGAACCTCTACATCTATCCATGATTAAGAATCATAATGAATCTTCATTGTACAGTTGCATTGTCACCCCTAAGGACTAAGATGGAATGCTTCGTTTCCAGTAAAAAGGATCTCCGGTTCTCTACACTCACCATACGGAACACAGCAGCATTAAGCTGCTATTTTACGCTGGTATTCTGTAAGAGCGTGGTCCTACCCCGGTCGAGCGACCCATTCATGCTACTAACAATCTAGTGTGGCTCTATCACGTATAAAATACTTGTAATTATTGTCTGTGTCAAGTAAACAGAAAAACATTATGAGCCATTCTTTTGAACCTTTAGAATCTTTAGTTCTTTTTTATGATGAATTAGAGTAACTTTTAAAATTGTTCACTCATTCTTTAACCTTTCTTTACATTCATTACCTACTCACATATTGTCAGTAGTTAAATATATTCTACACGCGGTAGTGCCATGGTGCAGTTATATTAGTAGTATAGTTGTAGCACGGGTCGGCTTGACCGGGGAAGGACCACGATCTCACATAATACCAGCGTAAAAAAGTAGCTTAATGCTGCTGTGTTTCGTATGGTAAGTGTAAAGAACCGGAGACCCTTTTTAGCTTTTTACTGGAAACTAGGCATTCCATCTTATTCCTAACGGGTGACAACGCATCTGCATTTTGATTCGTAATCGAGGATAGATGTAGATGTCTATGGGCCACAGCAACCACTTACCATCAGGTGGAATGTGTGCTCGTTTGTCACTCAATCCTATAAAAAAAACTAAGAAAATACAAACCACTATTGCAAGACTGGAGTAAAATAGCAACCTTATTTTCCTTATGCTTGTTAAGATATTTATACTTGACTTTTCATAGACGCTGTATCTCTTTGGTCTCTTGGTCACCGGTCGAAATCAGGGTCAGGCTGAGACTAGTTATTTTTCTGTCAATTAATTGTCGGTAGCAACCCGGAGTCAGGAGTTTGTCAGTGTTTTCACCCCCGTAACTCAGAAGGTACGTAAAGCAGTAGGCTCTGCGCCTGATCTCTCTTCGGTCAAGGTTTATTATTTATTCTGTGGGTCGAGTCGTATTACCGTCCCAATCGACTATGAAAGTTGAATAGTGAATAGAAAAGTGAATTTAATCCTGTCCTGCGCAGATGGTTAGTTAACGTTGAGACTGGCCGTCGTGACCGCAAGTCGGTATGGAGGACATTATTAGGCGCTACTATTATGGGGTATTTCGGTCGGCAGACAACCCCACCTGTCAGTTACCTCGTGAGCTAGGCCCAAATATTTTCTTTGCTTAATCCGTTTCGGCTATCATGAAGTTCTCGTCTTATTATTATATATGTCTAAATAACAATAAATCACAGCACTATTCCATGTCAATAAATAATAGTATATTGTTGGAAAACCTTTATTTGTATGAAGTATTTTCTTTCATTCACAAACTTCGATTTAGACTTCTCAACTACCTTTGAGTCTACTTCCGTCACCAGTGATGGTCTTACACGAGAATGTTATTAATTTATATGGAACACCAATACAACAACAATATGTTATACATATACAATTGGATAAATCTACATGCTACTCGAATTCCTTCACGATATCATCAATCACACTTTGGAATAACCTTCCACGAGATTTAAAAGGTGCTCGTTCAATTAATATATTTAAACGTAAGGTTGAGCCACATTATTTAAAATTACTTGATTAATTTTGTTGAATTTATATATATTTGTATAAATATATATATATGTGTATATGTATGTATAAGTGTATATATGTGTAGCGGCGCTGTCGTCGCGCCACAATCGAAATACACCGAAGTCTAAATCACGCTATTAACATTCCGAATCATAGACAGTATATATAGAACTTCTCCGAACTATCACTAGGAGTGCTGGCCGCTCCCCGGGCAGAACACCTTGCCCGGCGGGAGATCTCCCCTTTTCTTTCCACGGCCACAGTGATGACTAACCGACGTGATCTGAACACGCAACCAAAACAACCTTCGGAAACTACAAGCTTCATCATCGTCATAGAATACCCCACCCATTCGCTCCCGAGCAGATATCGTCTGCAGTCTTCATATCCTGCAAGCCATCTAGCTTCACAAGGTTCATCGCAGCACTGGAATAATAATGCTTCCTGTTCCTTCAAGCTACTCTCTGCGCTATACAGTGTTCGGCACGGCTTTGAGCCTTACTGCTCGCCTCTGCTCCACGGCACTCTCGCAGATTACTTGCCTTTTTCTCGACTCACCGCAGACTACAAGGCAATCTCCTGGCACTTGCACATTCGTCGGCAACGAGGCTGCAATATCGACCTCCGGTCTGAGCAGGGGGGTGATGTAGCGGCGCTGTCGTCGCGCCACAATCGAAATACACCGAAGTCTAAATCACGCTATTAACATTCCGAATCATAGACAGTATATATAGAACTTCTCCGAACTATCACTAGGAGTGTCGGCCGCTGCCCGGGCAGAACACCTTGCCCGGCGGGAGATCTCCCCTTTGCCTTCCAACGGCCACATATGTATAAACTAACATATTAAGAGTAATCCTATTTTAGTTTAACATAGTGGAATATGAAACAATTTTTGGACTCAAAATCATAGGATTGTTAGCGGCACAGAAAACTTTATGCATTCAATTGGGTCTAACTCTGCAATCTGTTTCTTCTGCATATCAATGTATTCACCCTAACTCATTCTATGCAGATACAACCTCTCTATATTTCTCGGGAAAACGTCTCCTAGTGCCGGGACAAACTTGTGTCTGAAGTCGAGTCTTTGCTGAACAGAGTCTCGGATTGGGGGCGACTAAATCTAGTCCAGTTTAACCCCCACAACAAAAGACACAAGTTTGCGCGTTAACCGCTAAAAAGAACCCCTTTGTCGTATCTCCTCAGTTTCAAGGCACTCCCCTTGTTGCCTCAGCCAGTATCGGAATCCTCGGCGTCGACATATCGAGTGACGTGCAGTTTCGTGGTCACTTGAAAGAGAAAGCCAAATTGGCCTCTAAAAAGCTTGGCGTGCTCAGCGGAGCGGGACAGTATTTCATGCCGGCACACCGCCTGCAACTTTACAAGGCGCAGGTTCGGCCGCACATGGAATACTGTTCCCACTCTTGGGCTGGGACTCTCCAGTACCAGCTCCTTCCACTTGACCGCATCCAGCGCAGAGCGGCTCGAATCATCGACGACCGAGTGCTTTCCGACCGGCTCGATTCGCTGGCACTGCGAAGAGATGTTGCATCTCTTTGCATTTTCTTTCGCATATACCATGGAGAGTGCTCTGAGGAATTGTTCGGATTAATCCCAGCCGCCAAATTTCGTGAACGCACTACGCAGCAAACGTCCAGATACCATCCACACCATCTGGATGCTTGGCGGTCCACCACTGTACGTTTCAAGACGAGTTTTCTTCCGCATACAACCCCTCTGTGGAATAGTTTACCACCAGCGATTTTTCCGGACCGATACGACCTGGGGACCTTCAAGAAAAGAGCATACTCTTTTTTAAAGGGCCGGCAACGCACCTGCAATTCCCCTGGTGTTGCAGTTGATCATGGGCGGCGGTAGTCACTTAACATCAGGTGAGCCGCATGCTCGTTTGCCCCCTCTTCTATAAAATAAAAAAATAAAAAATCTAAATAGACGTTGAAAAGTTTAAACAGAAACATTTATCATACCTATATCTAACGGCCATGATATCTTTGTCACATTTTTTACTATCGCCTTTTACGACTTTCACGCGAAGAACAGATACTATACGCCTCTACTATTTTTTTTAATATATAGAGTAAGTATGACAGACGAGCACACAGTCCACTTGATCGTAAGTAGATTCTGTGACCATAGAAATCTACACCTTTCCTCAATTAAGATAAAAATGTAGATGTGTTGTCACCCCTGAGGACTAAGATAGAACGCCTCGTTTCCAGTCAAATGTGTCTTCGGTTCTCTACACTAACCATAAGAAACACAGCAGCATCAATCTACTATTATACGCTGATATTCTGTGAGAGAGTGGTCCAACCGCGATCGAGCCGACACATTCGTGCTACAACATAATATGCCTGTCTCTACCACGTATAGGTACTACATGTTGATTTACTCACTCAATTATTGCGATCATTTCGTGGTTGTATACTCATTTGCCACCCTTCACATTGATATGCCCATTTTCGCATACACAGATGTGAATTTAAGTTCATTAGCGAAGCAACGGTACAGTGAAATCGGCGGTGCGAGGTCGTTACCTTTAACGGGTTGGCATCCGCCGTGCTTTCTGACACACTGCTATTGACAGCATGATTTGCTATCGATTTCCTTCCATGATTCGGATTATTTTAATGCCTGAACTTCATCCGGTGGCATAGGCTTTTTATTTACATAAATTTAAATTTGTGTAGGAATTATTTTATTTATTTTGTTTTATAGAATAGGGTGACAAACGAGCACTCATTCCACCTGATGGTGAGTGGATACTGTGGCTAATAGATATTTATCCTCAATTAAGAATCAAAATATAGATGCGTTTTCACCCGTGAGAACTAAGATGAAAAAAATATCTTTTGGTGTGGAACATTGAATGGAAAGTAACTAGGAGTATGTGTTATTGATGAGCAGTTTTTAGTCGCATTGTAGCGGTAGCTTAGAGAATTCTTCATCCTGACTCTCTCCACGGATTCCTAAGTAGGCGATTTTGTAAAATGCCCAATGTGTGGCCTACTAAAATAATATTATTTATAGTTTGGTTTGTTATTGAAAAACTGCTGAATCTAATTTAATGAAAATGCAATCAAGTGCTCACTACGCATTTATACGTCAAGTGAATGGTAAAGAATCGGAATGATAAACTTTTGCTTTGAAAGTATGACAGAACAAAGTGTAATTTATGCACAAATAAACACACACTCACATATACACAGATAAAAAAGGGCTCTAGGGAATTCGAAACGATAGAAATTGTAGCATCTAAAATGAGAACCCATTACAGAATCAAGGGAAGTTAGTAAATAAGTTGTTTCGAAAGCAAAACCAACAATAGACTGTAATAACAGGTGACTAACACACAATCCACCTCGTGGTAAATGAATGCTTTGGTATCTAGACATACATCTAACCTTGATTAAGAATTAAAATACAAAAGCGAGTTCAATCGTGAAGTCTAAGATGCTTAGTTATCAGTAAAAATGGTCTCAACCCTAACCATTCCAAACGCAGCACCGCTAAGCTGCAATAGTATCTGTGCAAGTGGCCCTTACCCAGTGAGACTATTATTTATTTATTTAAAAGCTTAAATGTAACATTTTAAAGTAAAGGGTGTATAGGATGGACTTAATGGCAAGTAGGATTCTCTGCCAGTCAACAACAACCCTGGATGCCAAAGACAATTGTTGGCAAGTGCGAAACATAATACTCATGTAAAGTGCTGTAGTCAATACAGTTGATGTTGTAGCTCAAGTACGTAAAAATGATTTTTTGCTTACATCTACCAACTGTCATAAAGTATTCAATGCAAGGCACACTTTAATTGACGCACTCACTTATTACGCACGCATATTTTTTCCAGAAGACAATGCCCACATTAAAAGACACAATGTCCCTCCACCCCAACTAGACGACGCATCTTAAACAATTTATCGTCGATTTAACGATCGCCGCAAATGCCTGTTTTACGACGTTTCATTTGTTTCAATGCACAATCCATCCATGCTTGTTGACAATTGTTGAGATTGCAGGATGGTGACTAACTCTGTATAATTCAATCAGACCACTGTTCGTGGCAATTGAAGCATTATTATAATTACAAATAAATTGAAATATTATTTGTAATATAATATAATGTACATTAAAAATATACATTAAAAAAAATTTAATTACAGGCTATATCTGTCCCACTCCTGGGCACATGTTGTCTCCCTTCATTTGACACATTAGCTCACCACGCTACGGGTTGACTGACAGAAAATGCCGATAGACAAGTCCACCCATTGTTACATTAGTTGTAAGGTGTTACACAATAAAGAATAGTAATAAAATTAATTACAATAACATTACTTTTTAAATATACAATTAATAAATTGTAACTCGTAGATCAAGGTATTTTATAATAAAGATTAAATAAATAATAATTTATAATTACATAATTATTATAGAAAAAACTAAAACTAAAAACTAAAATTATCGTACAGTTATAATTCTTGCGGTATAATATATATTATCGTATATATGGCCACGTTTTTTCGCTTACACATCAGGTCAGGTCAGCCGAAAGCTTGTTGGGGGGTCCGAGAGAGAGTTTCTCGGTCTGCGCACACTATAGCGAGTGTGGATAGTGGCTCACGAATGAGATGATTTGGGTGGGACTCTGAGGCTTTGAAAAATCTCTCAGAGAGTGATTTAAGGAACTGTTGGATTGTTGGGAGCTCTAAGTCTCGGTGTAGGTCGGCATTACGGACATAAACTATTTGAAGTTCATTTATAGCTTTGGGCTTAGCATGTGCGAAAATGGGGGCCACGTAGGTCATGACAGGTCGTATGCAGACCTTATATAGGGTTCGCTTGTTGCGGAGGGACATGTTACTGTGTCTGCCCAACATGCTGTTGAGCCTACCCATGTAAAATCGTGCGGTGCGAGTAACCTTCTTGATATGGGGTTCGAAAGTGAGCCTTGCATCAAGGGTGACGCCTAAATATTTGGCTGTAGTTTGCCATGGGACAGGGGTTCCTAACATCCTGATTGGCGGAGTGGTGGTGAGACGGCGTCGTTTATATTCGAAGCAAACGGCGGAGCTCTTCTCCGGGTTTACGTCGATACGCCATTTTTGGAACCAAGCTCCTAAGTCGCTTACTGACTTTTGGATCTTGTTCCGAATCTGTGGCAGTGAGTTGCCTTTAGAGTAAAGGGCTGTGTCATCTGCGAAGAGGGCTAGTTTAACACCATTCGACGGGATAGGGATGTCGTTGGTGAATAGTATATATAGGAGGGGGGCAAGCACAGAGCCTTGAGGGACACCGGCTTTGATTTGACGAGTAGAGGATAGCGTGCCTTCGTGTCTAAAGCTAAAGGTGCGACTTTTTCAGATAGGAGGCTACAAGGCGAACGAGACGGTCAGGGAGGCCTAAGTCGTACAATTTGTAGATAAGGTCCTCGTGCCAGACTCTGTCGAATGCCTTGGCAATGTCGAAAAAGACCGCGATGGTTTTTTGCCGACGAGGATAAAAACCGCCTAGGATATATTCCACTATGCGGTAAACTTGCTGGGGGCACGAGTGTTTGGCTCGAAACCCGAATTGTTGTTGGATGACAAGAGAGTCGCCGTCTGTGGGAAACGAATGGCGCCTCATGCGCACGAGAATGACTCGTTCGAAAAGTTTGCCCATGGCCTTGAGGAGGCTGATGGGGCGGTGATTGGAGGGGAGGTGGTGAGGTTTGCCTGGCTTGGGAATGCCAATGACAGTTGCCTCTTTCCAAGAGGTGGGAAAGTAGCTGAATTCGAAGCAGGCGTTGAAGATTATGGCCAATAAGGCGATCATCCGCTCCGGAAAGTGTTTGGGGCTTGGTTGGAGATGCCATCCGCACCCGGTGCTTTTTTGGGCTTAAGTCCTTTGATGGTAGATGAAATCTCATCTTTGGACACAGTGATAGGATCATAGGCGGTGGGGGGCGAGTTCCGGCGACGGACCTCGTCCTCCACTAGTTGGATGTGTATGGGGTCAGTGGGTTGTGAGCTAGGAGAGCATTGAGCGGCGACGCTGTCGGCGAAGCACTCAGCCTTTTCTTCGTCCTCGAATGCAATAGAGCCGTCGGGACGAGACAGAAGGGGAGTATGCGTTATAACGTCTCTCCGGAGGGCTCTCGCCATCTGGTAGTACGCTGTGTGGGAGGGAGAGATTTTTTTCATGAGATTGCCCCTTTCGAGGTCTCTGTAATCTTGGAGGCGGCAACGGAGTTTGCGTTGAAGGCGGTGGGCCGCGAGTCTATATTCGGGAGGAGTTCCTTTAGAATTTTCACCACACTTAAACCCCATTTACGATAGTCTCTACAGCAAATAGCGTAAATACAAGGTAATATCGCACAGACTTATTTTTTGCGCAATTTACTCAGTTCAGTCTCCTCTGATGACACCCCGTTTGCAAATACGATATACATTTTATCTACATAATTTAAAAACTGACTACCTAAATTTTGTTTGTAAAATTTGCTTTAATAGTGTCTAAATCTAATGGAGCCTATGAGTAGCATAGCATAAATTTTTATTATATCGATTCCGCACTGACTGGTTTTATTCCCGTAGTACCTAAGTGTGATTGAATTTTAAAATTTTCTTTGGTCAACCTTTACAGCTGCATTAGAGTTTGTTAAAAATGAACTCGCTGAGTGGTATATATGTATACTGTACTGTACAAATGGCCTCACCTTTATTGCCAAAACCAAGCGGTAGGCTGAAAATTTGTTAGTAAGAGATAAAATAATTTTGGAGTAGCTAATTTTGAATTAAAGCACCGAAACATGGATTCAGTGGCAATAGGACAGATAGCTACCGTTATCCTTTTTTTTGAAGGAAGATAGGTAGTCATTTAAATATTTATTATATTTATTTAAATAACTTAATTATATACTTGCAATATTTATTATAATTAGAAAAAAAAATTATAATATAAATGTTTACGCCCCGCTGTATAGTTCTAAAACTGCTAGCTTCGTTTCTTATGTTGAAATGAAAATGACGGGGACGATACGCGGATGGCGGACGTATTATGAACCGATTGAATTCTTTCCAGAGCATCCACAGACCACCAGAGAGAGACCATATTCAGAACGGAGTTTATACACTTCTGAATTTTTAGGTAGGCTACTAATCTTCTTTGGCGGCTTGTTGGAAGTCCGCTTCAAAATGAAACTAATTTGATCGGCGAATCCGATCATATTATGATTTGACATTTAAAAACTATTGTAGTTTAACCCATTTTAATATATATGGAGTCACAATGTATTTTTACGTTATGATATAATATGTACGTGTATTATTTAATTTTAATTAATGCTCTTTTCTACTTTTGCATGTCGGACTTATGCCGACCAAATATCTGAACATTTAAGATTTTTAACAAATTGTATGCAGGTAAATTTTATTTTATTCTACATACTTTAGTAGTGAAGGTATGTACACTTAAAAGAAAGTTGGTCACTATGATGAAGCCAGCTTGTCGTACAAAAATGCTTATCGTGGTGGCGCTCGATCACCAAGTTTTACTGTGAGTACTCCTTTGTGTTCGTTGAAATAAAAAAATTCTCACTAACGGTGGCGGATATTTTGTATCATACTAGCCTGGATCTTATTGATGTAATTCACAAAATATCTTCAAGTATTTCCGATAAAATATAGCCTCGGTTGTGGCTTTCAGATGTAAGCGCTGGCCTGTGGTTTCCTGACCCCCTCCCCCCACCCCCTATTACAACTATGGCAAATATCCTCCTTCTGTGGTAATCTTTTGGAGGCCTATGTACAGCGAACCTTGATAGGCGGTAATCATTGAATGTGTGTTTATTTTATTATGATTTAAGTTGTATTTGCTCTAGTACTATTTTTTAAGTCTCGTGATGTTAATAATGATCCTGTATGTGTGATTATTAATTCAAATTGTAGCGATAAGAATATTGCAGAGGAAAACTGTGGAGCAATGTCAACACCAGGGATGATTCCCTCGACCCATAATCATAAAATAATGTAAATAATAAAATAAATTTGTTTTACCTGTATGTCACTGTTATGTATAATTCAAAAACTTAGAGTGGGTAATAACTAATAACATACTTTTATTTATTGTTTTGAATACACATTTATAGTAAACATTCATGAATTGGAAGAGATTACATATAATTGTACTAGCATCAAACTAATAGTTTAGTGAATAAATTTAAGGGAATAAAGTCGCAACCAAATTATTGGACTGTGGACGCACACTATTCATTGGGCAATTTATTTAAATGGGATAATTAAGCTGACACGGCGGGAAATTGTAAGCAACGCCTTCCGGGCTGTGTGATAAGGTTAAAAAAAAGCTGCCACTTCGGTATAAATACATACTTGTCGTTTTTGATCACACAAAGTAACCCGTTTTGTTGACTACATAATTTTGGATGAACTTATACAACCAAATGTATTAACATCTGTGTATAATTATACCAATCTCAGTACGAACGGTATTACAGTATTTTTAATTCCTTGATTAGATCAGACCAAAAAAGTCAAACAGTAGTTCCATTTACAAATATATACATAAAAATATTGCGTCATTAACAAAATACAAGAGATAACATTTTCTAGTTACAACTGTTTATATACGTACATTACGTTATGTTTTATGGGCTTATCCAAGCCCTATCTGTATTTTTGTACCCCTTCAGCGCAGAAGACGAACAACCAGAGATAACCTGCACGTATGAAAAATATATTATATTTCAAGGAAAGACGAAGTCCGCCAGCTTGTATCGCAGACGTCTCTCCGTTCTATTACACTTTCAGAAAGAGTAGGTTTCTACCGTATAAGGTATTATAAATTATAACCCTGACTGGTTTTTATCTCGATATCTTGGCATATTGAAAATTTTTGCTTATTAAGCTAGTATAATACATATATGATACACTTAAAGAAGGACCACAGAAAAAATAATAGTACAAGAAAAAGGACTAAGAATAAATTTGTAAATCGTTGAACTAGAAAACATTTTATTGTCTATGGATAATGAGACGTAGTTTTTTTTATTTATTTATGATAATCAAGTTAAAAATATCGCATATATTTTTAACTTGATCATCATAAATAAAAAATATACCAGACATTGCGTTAAATCTACGTTGGTTATTTCTAATTGATCACTTCTGAAATCTCGTAACACGTATTATCGAACATCAACATTTTTATTTTTGTCCGCAATTAAAACTGAAAGATCTGTTCAACTTCAACCCTAAAGATTCGGGCACAAGAAGTTAGCAAGGGGTAATTAGTAATTTGAAAAAAAATCTACGAAATTATGAAAGTCGGAGTTGATACTGCCTCGAAGAGAGCAGCCGCTGTCCCGTAACCAAGTTGTGGGAGACTAATTAATTATCTCATCCCAGCGGATGCGGTCAATAGCCCATTATTTATCGCCCACAGATGCAATAAAGCATCGGTTATAATATTGATTTGTCGCAGTCGTTCACTTTATTATTTATTGATTTATAATGGTATTTCTTAGACGTAATAATAGAATTTTTGCCTTATCCATTATGATAGTTTTGTTGCGCAGACACACACATGTCTTCTTTGTCCGTCCACTGATGGACGTAAACCTCTTTCATAGTGGAGACGATTTGCCTTAAAAGCAATGATTGGTGGAAGGATTGACGTTAGCAGTACCATACTACGTGGTACCTACTTAGTAAAGCCCTTACTGCAGCTATATTATGGTTGTAGTACGAATGGGTAGGCTCGATCGTGGTAGGGACGCGCTCTAAAATAATACCAGCGTAAAATAGCAGCTTAATGTTGCTGTGTTTCGTATGGTGAGTGAAGAGATCTGGAGGCACTTTTTTACTGGAAACGAGGCATTCCATCTTATTCCTCAAGGCATCCTCCCGCATCTGCGTTTTTGTTCTATATCGAGGATAAATGTATGTGTGATGCGCCACAGCATCCAATTACCATCAGGTGGACTGTGTGTTAATTTCTCACCCTTTTTCTATAAATTAAAAACTTTAGAGATCTGTCAGAAGCCATACAATTTATCAGGTATTTCAGGTATCTCGGCTCTTACGATAGCCATTGTTACTTACGCCGCACATCTATTACATACTCCATCCGTCTATCAATGTCATTCTTTCTTACAGCCCAATAAAAACGACTGCTGAACATAGGCCTCAGCAAATCTAACATAGGATTTTTGCTTCATCGGGGGCCGTAGCGGGTGGGTTGGCAAACGCAGTTTTTTATAATTTTATGTCATCTCCCAATTCAGTTTCACTACGCCACCTTTTTCAACACTCACGGGTGTGATGGTGGATGTGATGCTGAATATTCATACATCCCTACGCGGTTAGTTACACACTGTTACAAGATTTATTCTATTAAATAAATTATAAAAGATGTAACATAAACCTTAATGTGTTAGTTAAAGTTATGTGATATGTGGATAAATAATTACCTTATACGAATTTAGCAATTTTTGTTTTTGTTAAGTGTAAAATTATGTAAATGTAAAAACGATGAAGATCATTTAAATTTGTAATTCCAGATTGATTTAATAATTTATATACTTTAATGACTAATACTATTTTTACCAAAATAACTTAATTTATAATTGATGCTTAGGGCGTAGTAATTAGAATGTTTTTTTGTTGTAATATAGTATAGACAATTTTTTTAAATATTTATTATGAGATAATATTCCACTTAATCGAAAAATAGTTTCTGCAAACACTTGGAAGCAACTACATAGACGAAGATCACAAGTGTATTGTCGCACCCGAGGTCCCGAGGTCGAAGATGAAATGCCCCACGTCCCGCATTGGAATACCGCAGTGCGTGTACTGATGTTGGATGAAGAAATAGGTACGAAGATAACCAAGCGACGGGATCAAAGACTGGAAGAAAGTTCACCACAAAGAGTCCCTTAGTTTAGCGCATTTTCTTACAAAAATCTAGTGAATGTGGAATGTAGTAAAAACTACTTAGGTAAATGAACAATGAAAAATATCTTAAATTTTCTATCGGTTTAAAACTATTAAAGCGAGTGTTACTCAAAGCGATTAACATTTTGTCTGTCTCAAATGATCCTCACGTTACACTGAGTTACATTGAAACAATGTATGAAGTGCCCAGCAGTATAAGGTGATAAGCGGCACCTGGCTACTTTCCCACCGAGGAACGGATGTGCTACATCCGTCGCGTTATCTGAAAACCTATAATAAAATCCGACGAGCACACGCGATAGGGAAGTGGAATTTATTATATTTAATTTCTCAGTTTGTATCTTAAGACCGAACGTTCGAAAAAGCTTTTGAAGATACGAACTTTTGGGACGTCTTTTTTTTCGTCGCTACATTAAAAGTTATAATCTATATCAGTACTCAATTATAATTTGTCTTTAGTCGTCTGTAATTTCGCCCAAAGTTCCTCTCCAAACTCTCATTACCATCAATTGTACAGAGTTTGATATATACATAAAAGCTTCGATCAACAGTTGGTATTGTTGATCAAAGCGTAAAAGAAATGTTCCATGAATAGGGGAGAGTGGGGCTGTTGTTACATATTTTAGATAATTGTCAATATGACAAAGCTTATCACATAATTTCTACATTAGAATGTTTTAATCGATAAAATAACTATCCAGCTAATAAAAGTTTTCTCACAATAGGCAACATAATTTAAAAAAGTCGATTGCAAAAACTTGCTCCCGTTCGGGGCCTGTTGTTACACCTTGGGAGCACGTTTTTACGGTAGATAAATTAATAAAATCAACAATGATGAATCACAATTCATTCTTTATTTTTAAATGCTGTATATATACAAAACAGACATTTTACATAATCTTATATCAACCTGTAATGATAGTGTCTATATCTTCATTTTTAAACTATTTTAACCGTAACATCACATTACAATGGCTGTAAGTTTTTTTAATTCTTAGGAAAAACAACATTATTATTACTAAAATAAGAAATGAATTTCATCAGCTACAAGCAACTTTCAGTAGATAATGAATAACTTTTACTAATTTTAATCAATGTATGTAAAAAATAATCAAGGTGCCATCACTTTTATGAAACAAAATAAACATAATAAACTGGCTTTATTGTAATAATTTACGGATTAATATGGAAAAAACTAAAATGATCCAATTTCAGACATATCAGAGAAAACTATTGAATATTAATGTTAAATATAATGATAAGATCATCGAACAAGTAGCAAGTACTAAATTTCTGGGTATAATTTTGGATCAAAATTGCGACTGGAAGACACATGTCGATTACTGTACCAAGAAACTGACAAACGGGGAGAAGATAAAAAACCCAAAAAAAATGTAGCTCCTAGAAATAAACATAAATTATACTTACCTCAATGCAGGCTCAAATTGTACGAAAGGAACTACGTTAATGCTATAAAGGTGTATAATAAAATACCCAACGACTTTAAAGAGTTACCTTTAACCATGTTTAAAAAAAAGTTGATACAATGCTTAAAAGAAAAATGTTTTTACGACCTAAATGAATTTACGTCTTTTTGTGGAAAATAAATCCGAAGTCAGTAGTAATATTAGTAGTAATATAGATATATATATATAAAAAAAAAAAAATCTAATAATTAATTAATTAATTACAAACAAAATGAAAGTATGGACATTAACAATTAAGAACAATCATTAAACAATGTGACATTTTAATTGAATTCCCACTTGTTGTTAATTTTTTTTTTTGCATGTATACTTATAAAATATTTACACACCATATAAAGTGGCAGAATGTAAATGGGCCATTATACATAATTTAAGATCATTGTATACATACATTCTGGCAAATAAATGAACTTGAATTTGATCTTGAATTTGAAAAAAATCTTTGGATTCTAACAATAATAAGGCATGCACTTCTATTTAATTTATCAGAATAGGATAGGATAGATAAAATAGATAATCATTTTTTTAAACGTAGAAAATAATATCAAATACAAGTATTAAATCAATCTTCATCAGAATTGCAATTAACACAAATAAATGAGTAGACGTTTCCCATTACACATTCGACATGGACCCACATTTTACATTCTATACACTCTACCTAATCTTTTTTTAGAAGTACTGTAACTTTCGCTACACGCTAAGCAATACATGATAATGATAATCAGTATCAGAGTATGAATCTAAATCTGAATCCATTTTTTCTTTGCCTTATCTTTTCCTTTTTTACTCATTTTTGTCGCCTTTATCTTACCTTTTCCGTTAGCTTTACTTTTATCGCAGCTTTCATTTCTTGTCCAGTATTTCTTAAAACTGTTTTCCTAATGCTTTTTTCCGGTATACCGACGACTAACAATTCCGGATTTTCCAGGACCAGTATCAAATTGGAGACGTTCGGCAAGGATGTGGAAAGATCTCTTAGTTTTTCTTTTATAATTTATTATTCTGAAACAGAAACACTGTATATTCACATTTTGTAAATATGAAGTAACGTAACAGTATTAGTGAAAATACATAGTAAAAAGACGTACGCTTTGAAAATAGAATTCCGCCTTGGAATTCGTTTAGAAAATTGCTTTTTATCTCTTCCAGAGACTGATAAGCTCAGAGAAATCGTAATTACTATATTATATTTATTATATTGTATTAAAGCTAATAAGTTAATCAAGGCAAAATTATACGGGGCAAGTTGTTACATGTAACTATCTGCCCCATAGCATGACTTTTTAAATAAATTGACGTCACCATTGATGGATATCACTAGCAGTAAAAACATTTTTTTTAAATTAAAAGTAGATACGTTAACAAAGTCCAAGCCCTGAAAATTAGTGAAAATAAATTAAAATATGTGTCGAAAATCAAAAATTTCTTAAAGGATTCTTTTACTTACTTGGCTGAAATCGAAGCACTTACACACAATTTTACAGTAAACCATTGGGAGGGTTACTGGTCGTTATTGAATATTGCGCGATGTCATAAGGAACCCATTAAGTCCAATACTATGCACCAGAGAGTTCTAAAGGAACCCATTAAGTCCAATACTATGCAACAGAGAGTTCTAAAGGAACCCATTAAGTCCAATTCTATGCACCAGAGAGTTCTAAAGGAACCCATTAAGTCCAATACTATGCACCAGAGAGTTCTAAAGGAACCCATTAAGTCCAATTCTATGCACCAGAGAGTTCTAAAGGAACCCACTAAGTCCAATACTATGCACCAGAGAGTTCTAAAGGAACCCATAAGGCCAATACTATGCAACAGAGAGTTCTAATGGAACCCATTAAGTCCAATTCTATGCACCAGAGAGTTCTAAAGGAACCCACTAAGTCCAATACTATGCACCAGAGAGTTCTAAAGGAACCCATTAAGTCCAATTCTATGCACCAGAGAGTTCTAAAGGAACCCACTAAGTCCAATACTATGCACCAGAGAGTTCTAAAGGAACCCATTAACTCCAATACTATGCACCAGAGAGTTCTAAAGGAACCCATTAAGTCCAATACTATGCACCAGAGAATTCTAAAGGAACCCATTAAGTCCAATACTATGCACCAGAGAGTTCTAAAGGAACCCATTAAGTCCAATACTATGCACCAGAGAGTTCTAAAGGAACCCATTAAGTCCAATACTATGCACCAGAGAGTTCTAAAGGAACCCATTAAGTCCAATACTATGCACTAGAGAGTTCTAAAGGAACCCACTAAGTCCAAAACTATGCAACAGAGAGTTCTAAAGGAACCCATTAAGTCCAATACTATGCACCAGAGAGTTCTAAAGGAACCCATTAAGTCCAATACTATGCACCAGAGAGTTCTAAAGGAACCCACTAAGTCCAATACTATGCACCAGAGAGTTCTAAAGGAACCCATTAAGTCCAATACTATGCACCAGAGAGTTCTAAATTTCGGTGAAAATGCGTGAAACAAACACTAACCCTTTCACACCATGCCCCACTCTCTCACCTACGAATAGTACTTACTAGCTCCGGCAATTAATGAGTACCTGGATGACCGAGCTTTCCTCAGTATTTTTGTTTGGAAATCGTGTGTTTAAGAAATCATATTTAGATACAAATTACATACTGATGAAACATGAATAATATGTTTGATCTTATTGACATAATAGAAAAAACTGAACTGGTTATTTGAATAAAAAATCATGAGAGCAACTAGTTTAATTAAAATTTTCGTATTTTTAAAAAAAATAAAATAAAAAAGGGCTCGAAATAATAGATTTTCTCAGAAAAGAAGGGAACTTTAAAAAAAAGGAAAGACAAACCCCGGTTAAAAGTACCGTGAACCCAAAAAAAAGTTACAGCCTATATACGTCCCACCACTGGGCATAGGCGGCCTCTTATTTTTAAAAGAGTACCTATTAGGGCAAGGAAATGCCCACCGCACTGTCCTAATGCGTGTTTGACGGACTTCACATGTCTTCGAATTTTTTTTCAGGTTTCTTCACGATGTTTTACTTCACCACCCAGCATTTGGTGAATCAGCACTTAAAATTGTAATTAACAATTTTATTGGTGCCGAGGGGATCGAACCCGGATTGCTCGCGTACTGTGAAATTTACAGCGAGCTCTAACCATCTGAGTTACCACGGCTCTTTAAATATTCGTATTTAATCGTCGGTGAGATTAGTGTTCACTGATCATGTAACTTCTGAACGACTTGATAAATTGAGCTCATATTCACAAAATATATATGTTTTGTTCAGGTGAGATTACAAAATCTGTAGACACGTGATTAATATTTTTGTATTAAAACTTTAAAAACTCTGGACTGAAGTGACACTCATCGCGCCACTTACCGAGAAATTCAGAACAATAACTGCTAGCTAAGCGAGTTGTACTCGTAATCATTGAGGTATTACTACTACGTAGTAACATAGTTCGTAGTTAAGTAGTAGTAATATGTGATATACAAATACAAGCCTAAGAAGAAATCTGTTGAGCTGGCACATTCATTATACTTGTTTTATAATAGTATTGGATGTTGTACAATGTACATATGAAAATAATACAATAAGTCAGCTAGTATGTTTGTTTAAAAACAATGTTTAGTTTGTAACTTATAGATTTTTTGTTGAACTTGAGTATCGTTAATAATTATAGCTCATAACAGGTGTTTTATTGCTCAACTGTTTACATTTAATTGCTGGCCATTAAATACGTATATCATCTCGCAGCAGCGTGGGACCACCCGCAGAAGCTGTTTAATATAAATCAAATGAAGGTGGAATATTAAGATTATATTGGATGTTGGGTAGTTTTATAACGCACCGAATACATTGTCTATGGCTTTCGCTTTTTTACGTGGTAGAGCTATGGTGCAGCTATATTGTGGTTGCAGCACGAATGGTTCGACTCGACCGGGGTAGGACCACGCTCTCACAGAATACCGGCGTAAAATAGCAGCTTAATGGTGCTGTTTCGTATGGTGAGTGTAGAGAACCGAAGACTCTTTTTACTGGAAACGAGGCATTCCATCTCAGTCCTCAGGGCTGGCAACACATCTGCATTTTTTTTTTTAATTGAGGATAAATGTAGATGTCTATGGGCCACAGCATTCACTTAACATCAGGTGAACTGTGTGCACGTTTGTCACCCTTATACTATAAAAAAAATTACAATTTATGTTATACAATAGAAAATAATAATGGCAATGTTACTAATACCTCGTTAATTACTGCTCCAACTAGGTTAAAAATGCGACAGCAGTAGAATGGTAAATTCGAACCCACTACTCTTTAGTTTCCTAATTTTACGTTAGTTTAAACCTACCTTCGTATAGTTAATGACCCTACTAATTATTTAGACACTATAAAGATACTCAACAGACATAATTTCTCCTGCTTGCGAGACGACAACCAACACTATTGCAAGAAACTACTTCTTTACTTTTGAAAATTGAAAAACAGTAGACAGTAGACCGTAATTGCCAAGATACACATTATAACCAAATTCAAGGCACAGCTTACATACATCTTTCAGTATATATAGAGAAGAGGTGTAATGTAGTGTAATTTTCTATAAACAGAAGTTTTCTCTTGGTGAATTCGATGAGGTCTTTTTTAAGAAAAAATTAAGTGACAATCAAACTTTCAGCCCACCTATCGAGATACTATGTACTAGTAAAATTTAGTTCGACCCACCACCTGATGGCGTGACTACTGTAGCCCACGGAGACTTGCAACTAACTTCAGATAAATAAAGCTACAGTATGCGTTGTCACCTCTGAGGACTAATATGGAATGCCTCATTTCCTGTTTTCCATTATAATGGCTTTCCATTCCCTTCAGACCGGAACACCAACAGTGTACGCTCTGCTATTTGGCGGCAAAAGCCAAGCTGTTAATAGCTTTCCTCGATTTTCGAAAATCGGGAAAACCGCAATCGAACGGATTTGCCGATTGATGCCGGGCATTTACTAAATTAACATCTTGACTGCGATCAACAACAAACTTAAGTAGTGCTGGCGGGACAGAGGGTTACCGTTGAAGGGTAGATGATACTATAAAATTTAATGAGTACGTAGCGCAGTTTCTTAATTAAACTAACTTTTACTTAACTTATTTACTTTTTATTTAACTTAACTTATTGCTTTGTTGTAGCGAAATTAAAGAATCCGTCACCTTAATTTTGTCCAATGAGTATCGTAAGTGGTAACTATGGAAAATGCCAGAAATGTATTATCGCACTCAATAGATGGTGATTATTTCCCTCAGACCGAATTGTGGTCACGGCGGCCATTCTTCACGGAGACCTTATATATATATATATATATATATATATATATATATATAAGGTAGTATAGATAGCCTTTCCTTGTATATTTACTATACTCTTTGGACTAGCCCATGTAAAGGCCCACTTGTGCACATGGCCTCACCATGAAACGGCGCCAGGTCTGGTCTTCTCCCGTTAAATGACGCCTACAAAAATGGATGATTGAATTGAATAGAACGCGCAAAAGGCCGCTGCCTGTAGGTCATCAGGGCGCGTCTGGAGCTGGTGCTGAACGCGACAGCATGCAAACCGCTAGCCGAGCGCGAGGTGCTGCACGACCCCAAGCAGCCCCTCGCATCCATCATCCCCACCAGCTGGCTTGGTATCGGCAGGGTCTTCGCGGGCCCAGCAATTGATACTCTTTGGACTAGCCCATGTGTATGTGCAAGCACCACTCTATTCTCTCACTCTCATAGTCCGATAAGACGGTAAACCGACACGATCGGAGAGAGATCAGGCGCAGGACCAACGGCTTTACGTGCTATGATGGCAATACAACCATTTCGTTTAAGCCAGACGTAAAACACCTAGATCAGCGACGGCATAATAGTAGTACTTGCATTGATAGGTACCGGGCTGAAAACCTGAAGAGTATAGTTCGTCAATATAACTACAGGCTATAAGAAAAGTAAGGTACGATACGTGTATGAAGTTGGCTACGATGTACATAGACTGCAGTACCATCAGGTGGATTGAAAGATTGTTAAACACTTCAGTTTTATAAAATAAGGGGTAAATTATAAATTCGGATGATTTTTTAGAGTTATTTTAACACAAGCCTTTACTCGATAAAAACATCAAGTATGAAATAGCAGAGAATACAGGAATATTTATTTAAACGTAATGATACACATAAGGTAAAAACTTAATTTTGGAAAGTCGAATATATCAAGCAGATAAGTCCGGAAATGAAGCTACAAGAATAATTTATATTCCGTATTAAAACCCGTGAGAACGAAGCCTTACGAAAAAATAAGAAGTCGTTACCACTTCCACTTTTTTCGGCCTTGAAATCTTTCCAAAGTTCGTTAAAAACTTAACCTCGTATTAAATTACATAAAGCCAAATAAATGCTGTGGAGAAATCCGCTTTCGTTTGTTTTTAAATAATGCAACATACACATCATAATGCGATATATGAAGCTCATTTCTGAGCACGATTTTGTTATTTAAATGACATAATTTTCGATTGGATAGACTAATGTAAATGACCTTATAAAATGCTCGATTATAAGACCTCGACTCAAGACAAGTTTTTTTTTAATTAAAAAACTCTCTGATTTAATGTCTTTAAGTAAAATATTTAAGAATACCCAATTTAAAACCACTCTTTGCCCTGAAAAAAAAATTTTAGATACAGAATTAATATTCCAATAATATAGCAAAAATAATAAAGTTGAATAAATATATAATAATTTTTTGTGTCCCTATAGATATCCAATTTAATAAAATAACTTATAAGAATATGAAAACTAAGTAACTCAATTGTATGTTTGAGAGTTTGTAAAAAATAATGATTTAACATCTCAATAAAAATTTTATGTCGTCTCGCAATCGAAAAAATAAACTTTCATTTAGGTTTATATTGTATAATTTAAAATTATTCTTAACTTCCAAAGTGAGATGGATCCATCTTATGGTTGATTACCAAAAAGATTTGCAAAAGTGGGCATTTTATTAACTAAACACGTGGGCTATAAAAAGAATGGAGGGAGACCGTGGGAATAGCGCTCCCTCAGGAGATCTTACTGTACACACAAGTAGGGATATTGTTTCTTGAGCACATGCCAGGCTAACGCTAGAACTAACGTTGATCTATTTTTTTATTTTATTCGTGTGCAATCACTATAACTGGCGAACGAATCGGCAACAATTACAATATTTAATTATGTTATTAATGCTAACATTGTAAATCGATTTAAGTCAAAAAGGCTTTTTTAAATTGAATTAGCAATTATTTGCTAAACAAAGTGTAGTAGTTCAAAGTGTAGTTGTTTAGTTTAGTTTTTTAGTAGTTTCTCTAAGCTTCAATCTAAACAGACTTAAACATGCTACTCATCTTTTAGTTAATCCAGTTTATAAGTTTTCTAACAGACATTTACCATAATATTGCGACCTTACTAAAGTATTTTAATCGTAGCGGAGACTTTGAATTACGTTCAAATTGATTTTTAAAATAAGATTGAAAAGAACTCTAGCTAATTTAGTGTACGATAATATCTACAATTTTACAGCCAAAGCTGCATCTAGCATCTATCTATGAGAAATAAATTATTCCATGCAAACAAAAAAATGTATTTCGCAAAATTACGCAAACGATAGTTCACCTTTCTGTATCCGATGTACAAAATATAGAATCATCATCATCATCATCATTACAGCCCTTCACAAGTCCACTGCTGAACATATCCCTCCCCCAAGGGATGCCACAAAGCACGGTCCTGAGCCACCTGCATCCATCGACTTCCTGCATGTCTTACCAGGTCGTCACTCCATCTAGTGGGGGGGGGTCGCCCTACACTTCGCCTACACGAGGCTGCCACTCGAGAACACTTCTTTCCCAACGGTTGTAGGTTCTTCGAGCTATATGGCCGGCCCATTGTCACTTCAGATTACTAATCCGTTGGGTTATGTCGGTCACTCTGGTTCTACTGCGGATATCCTCATTTCTAAGTTTATCACGCAGAGAAACTCCGAGCATAGCCCTCTCCATAGCTCGCTGAGCGACTTTGAGCGTCTTCATACGAATATAAAATATAGATAGATAAATAAAATATAGAATAGGACTATAGAAAGGACCAGATACAACATTTTTTGTGAAATAGATCATGATTTTTATTTGTTTATAGACAAATATTTGTTGAAAAGCACAATATTGTTCACCTTATTTCGATGATATACCTTGTTCCGAGGATGGACTTAAAGACGGATCGGGTACTGTAAATAGGTAAGTGAACGGGAAAACACAGTCTAGCTGATCTAAAGATTTAAAATATGTAATGTTTCGTATAAAACAGTAAAAATAACCTATATTAGGTCATACGTATTTGTATCTTGTGTAGTTTTCTTTACACGAAGTTCGTATCCATGTTTTTCTAACGTAACCGCCGTTTGATTGAATACGCGTCCCGCATAAAAGGATGATTCGCCATCTGCCGCGCGTCGCCGCCTCGCTCCAATACACTGAATCATAAATTACTCAAGATTGGGACCGTGTAAACACATTTGGGAATATCCAATTTTGTTTAACGACCGAATTCAATAATCTTGATTATAATTATTATATCACATAATTGTTTTTATAACAAATGACCTAATTAAATATTCATTGTCTGCTTATACCAAATTAGCATTTTATAACTGAGTAAATTTAAAGGAAATTGTTCCTTTTATAACCTTTTCACTCTTTCTTACGTTTAATCATTAAGTATATAAAATAAAAATTAGCACATTTCTAAAAGAAAATTTCTGCTACAAACAAGATATTTTTATCGTTTCCCTCATGAATATTACTTTATAACTACTAAGAAAAAAAGAATTATAAAAATTTAAATATTGTAATAAATATCACCCATAATAGTATACAGTGTCTGATTACATTACAGCATCTCTTAGAGGATATGAAGTTACAAGATATTTGCAAATAAAAACGGTTCGCCTTTTATTATGATGTATTATATTATATGTGCGTGTAAGGCTAAACTGTTACTGCAAAGAAAATCACCCAGCAGTGTACCTACTATTTTTTTAATAATATTTATGTAAAATTTAAAAAGTTCAAATTTTCTGGATTAATGTTGAATAAAATCTAAAAATATTGTTTTATTTTTATTTCAAATACCTACCTACGCGCAAATATCTTAATAACGAATTGAAAATTGAAAATCAAATTCCTAATACAAAAAAGGAAACCGTTATATTTTACGAAGCAACAATGTCGTCAATAACTAAATAATGGGTCATTACCCGATACGATAATTATTCCGGCCGTATATAATTTTATTGAATGTGTATCAAAGCTAAAAATGAGCCTTCAAGTAACGAAGTCCGAACGACCACGCGTCCTTTACAAAGAACTATTATTATCAAGTTGAGTAGGTAGCGGCGTACGCGGTCATAATTGTATTAATCATTCAGCGCGACCGGCAGACGTCGATTTTCTTCAACAGAGTGCTCTTGTTTGTTTTTTTCGTAAGGAAGTCGGCCGAAGGTGAACCGTGGGAACGTCGGGCGGGTGCACTTCCCAAAACATCGACGCACGGCAGCAATACGACGTGCGCCGGCAAGAAAGAGACGTTAAGCCATTTTCGCGCCTTGATCAAACAAGGACGGAGGCCATGACGTGTGCACGCCGAGCGACAGCTTACAATCGCGTGATCATCTACAAGAAATAATAAAACGGCAATAAAAGAAACACGAGACAACGGTAACAGTGGCGCACGCGTGCGAAAGAGACGGGAATCGGTGGCCGTAGGCGCGCGCGCCGCTCGAGTTACCGCATTCGAATTTCAAAGATCAATGATCGGTGCGATAAGAGAGAGACGCACGACGTTATTTCAGTCAAGAAAAATGAAAGAGATTTGTGTCTAACAATACATATGAACAAGCGAGATAGTGATATTTTGGCTCGTGGCTCTTCCAAAGCTCGGGCATAAAAGCGTTAAGAGATGGCGCTAGGTTCGATGAAAAAATATTTTTTTTAGTTTTTTAATTTGAAAATAGGTATTGATTAGGTAGTTATATAATCATTTGTAAAATATTATTATAAGAAAAAGTAAAATTTTAACGAATACGCCATAACAGATAATTATAATTTTTTTAAGTATTTTATTATGCATAATTTCCTAGGTTAGATTAAAATTTAATGTACTTTATTTTTACGTCAAACATTAAACCTATTTTTCGTTATTATACTATTTTCGCAATTTATTTGTCAGTCAAACCATACTTTAATCAACATTTTAAAAGCGCTTACAAAAAGCTTTCATTCGATATCAGCGCACGTGGCTAACTTACGAAACATTTATAGTTTCTTGGTTTTACGATAGATGTCAGGAGTAGTAACTTTTAAATTCTAACTAATTTATTTTTTAATCATGAGTTATTTGACAACAATGAGATTTTGAAACATTATCGATCTTGATTTATACATTTTAGAGTGAAAAAACCAAGATTAAAACTCAAAATGCAGTAGCGTTGCCATCCCTGAGGACTAGGATGGCAAGGGATCTTTGTTTTGATTTGCATTTCGTATGGTGAATATAGTAAATAAATAAATAGGATGTTTAGTTTATTACTACCTATAATACCTACCTACCTATACAAAATTTAAATATTGGAGTACAAGTACAAAATGCAAAATCAAAAAAGTATATTGTGCGTTACTTTACACGAGACGCGTAAATTTTATAGAGTTACTTGATTTATTCTGAGCGCCAAATTTAATTTAAAAAATGAAGGTTGAAATACTATTTTTGAATTCATTAACAGTTTATAAAAAGCTTTTATTAAATAAACCATTCACAAATAAACAAATGGCTAGAGCAGCTCGATCTCGATGCAAAAACGTTAAAGAAAGTTCTCACTGTAATCAATTCAAGAAGATATTCATCTTAATAGTGCATGTATAGGATGGCATAGTAATTTAATAGTGCAGTCGTTTTTCCATTTTTAAAAGAATTAAACCAGATACTAATTCTTTTTATGTACCTTTATTAAGTGATTATATATACATATATATATATATATATATATATATATATATATATATATATATATATAAATATCTTAATATATATAAATTACGTGTCACGTTGTTTGTCCGCGATGGACTCCTAAACTACTTACCCATTTTAATCAAATTCGCACACCGTGTGTAATTTCGTCCAACTTAAGAGATAGGATAGTTTTTTTTTTTGCCCATAAGTGAGCCTCAATTTTTTTTGCGAATTTAAGGACTTTTATTAGGACATGACAAAGGGTCGTCGAAAAGGGCAGAAAATCGTCTGCCTGGCAAGCTAGTATATATATATATATATATCTGCCTTTCTCTTAGTTTTGGTTTTATAGGGTGGCAAAGCACATAAGGTGACCATATTACCCTCACGCACATTATAGTTAAAGGTAACAACCTATATAATGATAATAATAATGTCGTCCAGACTGAATTCCTGCCTCAACGGAGGCTAACTATCGGCGCAGGACAGGATTATAGTGCTCAAGTGTATACGCAAGCACAGGTGCACTCTCTATTCTCTCACTCTCATAATTTGAGGGGCCGGTAAACCGACACGACCGGAGAGATATCAGGCGCAGGACCAACGGCTGTACGTGCTTACCGAGACACGGGGGTGAGACACCGCCAACTTCCTGACTCCGGGCAACTTTACTAAGAATTTCTTGACGAAAAAACTCAATGATTAATTTTTGGCCCGACCTCGGATTTGAACTCATGACCTCATGATCACCAGTTCCACTACTACAACCACTAGACACACACACAACGATGCAGGTAACAGGTATATACATAGTATCGGCCCTGTAGTTGCAGTGTAACATATATATCACTACATTTCGTCCCGTGGCTGTCGTAAGGGGAGACTATAAAAAATTCCAGAAAGACCTTATAGCGTTCGATAGATGGCAGCACAAGCGTCTCCTTACGCCAGTGTAAAATACCCAGACCGACAACGGGTGTTGAAGTTTAAGGTGAATTTGAAGATTTTAGACCTCTGGCTGCGATTATCGCCGAACTTAACGATAGACACAGATTCTCCTTACAACAGGTTAGACGCACACCCAGCAATAGATTTTACAGTCTAATTGTAAATACTACAGCTGGGCTCACCCCAAATTGGCTGGCTGGGCCTTCTTTCTTATATGAGAATGTTATAGTACAAAATAGTGGCAAGACAAGCAGCGCCATGCCTAAATTTTCAAAATAATTTACTTAGGATATTTTCTTTTATCGCCGAGAATGTAGGAAATCAGCGTTTAGGTAATTTCTTTTTACAATGAAAATAATAGTAATTAAAAAAAAATAAACATAAGCCCTGCTTTATAGATAGTTCAGTTAGTATGCAAAGTTTCATGATCTACCTAATTTAAAGTATTTTATGAATAACAGCGGTTTATTGTTCAGTTTGGAGGTAATTTTGGACTTTTTTACTATCGAGAAAATTTTACGGAATCGTGTTTTCGTCTAACATATATTTATTTCAAAATTAATGCTGCAATATTTTCGGTATAACGGAGGATCCTGTTAAGCCATTTGAGGTAGTATTTTTAATATTTCCCCTCGTCTGCCCAACTATCCAAGCATGGCAATTATCGTACATTTTGCAGCAGGCTTTTAACGTGGTATTGCCACTTTGTTGCTATATTATGGATGCAGCACGAATGCCACCAGTATTATACCTGATATATAGAATCGTACTATATTTCAGTCAATTGTACTATATATTATAGAGAAATAATACAGTACGAAAAATACTATATTTTTATACCTTATTCAACTGTCGCTTCTTTATATTAACTGTGATTGGAAGTCTGGTACAAGAATGTTTTCCATAATAAAGATAAAATTCAAAGAAGAAAGTAAAAGAGCATGTATTATTTTAATTAAAAATTAATTTTTAATTATTTTTAATATGAATCTAAATTGCTCAGACTCCTATAGGTAATTACGTTAAAAAAGCAAAATATAATTAGTAGAAGGTAAGGTGGTTAGATCATTGATGGCCAAAGCAAAGAGCAATAATATATATATATATATATATATATATATATATATATATATATATATATTTGCTCATTTTTATAAAGATATCCCGTGCTGTAAAACATAGATAACACATAGGTGGTAGAGCTACGCTGCAGTTTATTTTGACTGACCGATCAGACCAAGACCACGCTTGAAAAAATTCCAGCGTTGAATAGCAGCATGACGTGTTTCGTAACGAGAATGACGAGTAGCGGAGAGCATCGGGTGTAACCAAGCATCTGCATTTTGATTGTAAATCGAGGATAGATAGAAGTCTCTACGGGCCACAGTTTCCACTTATCTACCATTAAGTAGACTATGTGCTCGTTTTCGTCATTACAGTCTTTCACAAGTTCCCCAAGGAACACCACAAAGCACGGCCCTGACTCACCTACATCCATCGACTTCCTGCATGTCTTACAAGGTCCTCACTTCATCTAGTGGGTGGTCGCCCTACACTTCGTCTACCTGTAGATACGAGGCTGCCATTCGATAACCTTTTTCCCCATCGGTTGTCGTTTCTTCGAGCTATATGCCCGGCCCAGTGCCACTTAAGCGTACCTACTAATCCGTTGAGCTATGTCGGTCACTCTGGTTCTACTGCGGATATCCTCATTTCTAAGTTTATCACGCAGAAAAACCCCGAGCATAGATCTCTCCATAGCTCGCTGAGCGACCTTGAGCGTCCTCATACGGCCAGCAGTGAAGGACAACGTCTCAGTTCTTAAGTCGTCACTGGCAACACGCACTAGTTGTACAGTCTCGTTTTCAGGTTTTGACGTATAAGCTGACGAGAAGATGTGTCGTAATTTCCCGAACGCTGCCCAGTTGAGTTGAATCCGTCGATTGACTTCTCGGCCGAAGTTGGATTTACCTAGTCGGACTATTTGTCCCAGGTAAAATACTCGTCAACAACTTCGAGCTTAGTGCTCCCAACAACCACCGGGATAGGTGTGACATGGACGTTACACATGATCTTTTTTTTGTCCATGTTCATCTTAAGACCTATCCGTTGGGAGGCACTATTGAGGTCCTTGATCATTGTACTTAGATCCTCCAGTAATTCTGCCATAAGGACGTCGACAAATTGAAGGTGAGTAATGATGTAATACTCGACCATATAAAAAAAAAAAAAAAAAAAAAATATATATATATCCTATATACCCATTGATGTTAATACCCTATCCTTTCCAATCCAGTAGACGTCTTCCAACGCAGCGGTGAAGAGTTGCAGGGATATAACGTCACCCTCTCCATCTCCGTGCTCGTTTTGGGTATAAATATTCTGGGAAATTTAAAGTATTTTTCCTTTTAATTCAATATCAACATAAAATACCAGCTTAATACTGCTGTTTCGTATAGTGAGTGTAGAGAACTGGAAACCCTTTTTAATTGCAAAAAGAGGTATTCCATATTAGAGGTAACTAGTGACAACGAAATATTTTAATTTATATGGTTCACAACAACCACTTACCATCTGATGGACTGTACCTATGCTCGTAGGTCACTCTTATCCTCTAAAAAAATTCTAATGTAACGCAAGCTACTTTTAAATTTTAATCTTTTGTCCAATCTGCGCAAAATTTCATACATAATTACATCCGCTTTTAATTCTAATAAATCCCAAATTAAATTCTAATAAACGTAAATAATATTTCTTATAGAGTATAATTTAGAGCTGTGGGAGCTCAAGCTAAGGGCTCGCCGTGAATTATATTAAAGGTTATCGTAGAAGTTACATAAACATGTCACCCACCCTGTCTCTTATTTTTTTTAAACATTACGCGCCTTAAACGAAATAAAATTGCAGTTATACAGCATCACGCAATATTATAATCTTATGATAATAAACTAAAGTAAAATTTGGAATGGAGAACGCAGGATTTTTCTCAACATAAGTAAAATGTTAAAAACCTATTGAGAAAGCAATTGGAATCTATTCAAGACCAAAAATAGAAATTAGGTAGGCGTGCGCATTGGAACGTGGCGCGCGCGTACTCTACCATTGGCTGTGCGACCGCCAATGGCGACGGGAGGCCGACCTATTTGTGATACATTTTCCACCCTAGTTGTCGCGGAAAATCTAAGAATAATCGGCTTGTTTCACTTTTGTAACGTTTCAGAAGTATTTGAATGTACAGTTCTAACAAATTAAGACACTTTATTGTTAAACTTTTATGTCGCAATTCAATCTCAAAACTTTCTATTTTAAGTACTTATTTAATATAGTAACCATCTATTCCCACCGATATCGTAAGGGAATACAGGAGGACACTGAAACCGTAGTTGAGCAGTGGTAATTTCGGGTTTAAAGTTTAAAGCCAACCCGCCTGTTAAGCATTTAAAGGAAGGATTTTATTATAGGCACAACCATAGCAAAATCCCTCCTTTTTACCGATCTATGTGGAATACCTATGATCAGCACTGGAATTTTATAAGTTGTATTTAAAAAAAGACGTGTGTAGTTCACACGAGGTTTTTTATAGGATAGGGTAACAAACGAGCACACAGTCCACCTGATGGTAAGTGGTTGCTGTGGCCCATAGACATACACAATGCTCAATTACGAATCAAAATTTTGAATGAAAGTTGTCATCTGGACTACGATGGAATGCCCCGTTTCCAGTAAAAAGGTTTCCGGTTCTCTACACTCACCATACGAACGCAGCAGCATAAGGCTATTTTACGCTGGTATTCTGTGAGAGCGTGATCCTTCCCCGGTCGAGCTGACCCATTCGTGCTACAACTATACTAGATACTAATAATTGCGGCATGGCTCTACCACGTATAAAGAAGTAGAAGTGAAACCTTCAGAAATCTAAACTTGAAATGAGAAGAATGGAGTGTATTAGAAGTAGTAGGCATGATTGTAGCATTTATGTAATTAAAATATGAATAAATTTATAATAAACACTATACTGAATTTTAGCTCATTCTCTTGCAGGCTTAATCCTATAGATGTATATGTTTGTCTCTTTCTATTGTCGCTTTTTTAATTTCATCGAGTTTCAAATTGCAACGATTCTAAAGGAGTCATAAAGTATAAATTCTGTTGCGTCATCCATCATCATACATCAGTAGATCCGTATATCGTACATCAACAAAAAGCTAGATATTACTTATATTTCCTTTAAACATTTATATTATAGTGAATGGTCCAAGTAATTGTGATTGCGGTTTTTCTGTAGTTTAAGAATAATCATTAAAATATATTATAATCATTATTTCTAGATAAATGGGAAGGCTGGTCTCCGCGACACAGGGGATCCAAGTGTTGAGCTAAGTAATGCTGTTTGAAATTATAAATAATAAAATATGTGACTTGTAAAATATGTAACATGACAGTAACTAAGCCAGTATCTGTATACTTTTTGACCTGAATAAATACTTCTTATTCTTTAACCACTCCTAGTAATCCGCGGATTTGTACCCACAACCTTTTGAGATCGCGGTCCGCACTTTACCATTAACAGACCATTAGGCAACTATCGCTTAAGTAACACTTAAGTAGCTGTAATGGATGGATGTATTTAACATTACTTTTATTAGCAATTTTCAACTTAATTGGCACTGCTACGGATTAACATCGCTGTTAAGCTTTATAAGGTACCGTAATCGCGATGTTTAACATATGTTTCGTATCATTAGATCTGCCATATATAACAGATAGTTTGTACGTTATTTTTCCTTTACTACTTACTTTACTCAGCTTTAGACTAGCGGAGCATGAGCTGAGCCGCTCTACTCGTGGTTTCAAGTGTGGACGTATAACGAGCCTACAACATGCAAATCGATGTATGCGATGCAAATCCCTTTGTGTTCGTTAAAAAACAATAATAGGCGGAGCACGGTCGAGCACCAACCAAACGCTCGAAGAGCGCTCGTTCGAGGCTTGTTAGTTGGTCCACACAAAACGAATTTGTGCTCAGGCTCGGGACGCTGTGGCCCATAGACATTTAAATTTATCCTCGATTAAGGATCAAAACGCAGATGCGTTGTCATCCCTGTGGACTAAGTTACTAAGTGCACCTTTTTCATCTATCATTATTTACATCTATCATCTATCATTATTTACATCTATCATCTATCATTATTTACATCTATCATCTATCATTATTTACATCTATCATCTATCATTATTTACATCTATCATCTATCATTATTTACATCTACAACTTATCATTATTTACATCTAACATCTATCATCTATATTCATATATTTACATCAACTCACTCACCTTATTCATCTATAGATGCTACTATATTTTAGTTTAAATTAGGGTTGAAGATATTCTTACTTCATATATTAAACCTCTTAGTTTGATCAATTTACCGTTCTAAATCATCCTCATCATCATCCCAACTAGAAAAAGTAAGGACAAGGTAAGAGATACAGGAAGTCGATCAATCTAGTTTCTGGATGTTATCGCAGTCTATGCGACTCTTACAGCTTCATCTGACTCAGGGCTATAGTACTATAGTCGATCAATGAAGGTGGGGCTCAGGAGAGTCCTATTTTCAGTATGTGATGATCAAAATGATCATCATCATACTAATCATCCCAGATACAAAATACGGACAGTATGATGTGTGTTGTAGAGAGCGTAAAGTGCTCTCTGTGTGTGCGTGAATGACTTCCTGCACGTCTCAACGGGTCGTGATGGTGCTGCATTTCTGTGGTTCACTTATCGGTATACAGCTGCCACTCGAGAACCTTTCCTACCCATCGGTTGTAGGTTCTTCAAATTACATGGCCAATATATTACCAAAAATTAAACGATAATTATCACCGATTGCATCAGTTTTAAATCTAAAAGACAAAATAATAAAAATTATAGTTTTTTAAAGAAAAAAAAAAACATCGGACCTTGTCGTTTTTTGTCAGATCAGGTGCTACCATTACATAGATTTTTTTTTGCATCAAGAACGTTGAATAAGTTTCACGCAAGGGAATTAGAGCCCTGGAAACGAAAAACCAACACAAAAGCCTTGGCCAAAATCCAAACAGAGTTTTGCCCTAATGCCCTCGCGACACAATAGCTTATAAAAATATGATACGGTGATACCCTATGCATATTTCACTAATAACAATAGAACACCTGTGTGGAAGTTTTTTCATTTTTGTTACATTTTATTTTTTGTGATTTCGCTGGACCTTAAAGCTGCTATTGTATTATTCCATATGGGGGATAAATCACGTAACTACGAAAAGATTTTTCATTTTAAATTGGTACCCCTTTTGCTATTGTTAACATTCAAGAAAAATTTTAAAAAATTAATATACCTATCTTTAATATTGAAAATTAATTTGATTACAGCAATTATTATATGTGTAACATTAAATAAAAATAATAATTAAAATTATAATATTTACAATAATACCACAAAAAAAGACATAATATAGAAAAACTAACACTTAAAATTTAAATTGTCAAAAAGTCCTGCTCCCCGTTGTAAAATGCCAAGAACGCTGGCTGCGTCTCCTCGCTGAATAGCTATACTAAGCCTTTGAGCGAGGAAAGAACCAGCCCTCTTATCACCAGCAGCGACAACCAGCCGTGGATACAGATCCTTTAGGACCTTCACTGCACGTGGACCCCACGGACCGATAGTCTCTACAGCAAATGGCACAAATATGTAGTCATTTCTCAAAGACTCATATTTGCGCCATTTACTAAATTCGGCTGCCTCTGATGCCACCCCGGCTCTAAAAGAGGTATTCTTGAGATGAGAGGCCGCCAAAGTGTTAACGCAAGTAGCATCCCACACTAGGGCTTTACCTCTCTCCCAAGGGACCAAAGTCATACCGTCGGGTCTCTTGCCATCGTCTCTAAATATCCCGCAAGGCTCTAAAACCGAGGGGATATTTATGGAGACAAGAGCCCTTCGGATGATTTCGTTCAAAGAACCGTGACGGGAAAATCTACCTGCACTTTTCTTGCATGAATTACTTAATTTTACTTTTTTACTGTAATACTTGGATTTTGGTGTAAGAATATCTACTATAGGTACAATATCGAATCGTAGGTGTCGTATTAGACGGGAGGGAGAGCGAAATAAACGTCTTTATGATAACGATTATATCATAAACACCCCATCAACCAGAGGGTAGGCATAGAATACGGACTTCTATTTGTCACGATACTGACATATCGCTCACGCCTTCTTTTCATCCATATACCTACGCATATATGCTCGTCGGTTAAGGGTACTTTAAATCCGACCCATCTTCAATATCTCCTTAATTTATTCCATAAACGTTATCCTAGGGCGTCCCTTTCCAACTATGACATTCACTTCTGCAATATAATTTTGTCTTGTCACTCTTTCCTCGTTCATTCTTTCTGCATGACCAAACCACCGAAGCATTCCTTTCTTAATCATGGTCGCAATATCATCTTGCAAATTATACTTTTCTCTTATCACACAGGTTCTCACCGCGTCATTTAGATTCAGCTGAATCTGAGTACTAGTAAAATAATAACAACCGCGGGTGTACTTACCGACTTTTCGGGTGCTTTACAGCACCCATGGTCACGGTGGGGGGTGGGGGGGGGTGTACTGAGATGTTTGACGTCCCAATGTCATAGTTAGCCCGGCTACCTTTAGTTTTTTCGGGAATTTAATATAAGTTAAAATAAGTAAATTAAACGCGATAGAATCCGTATAATATAGTTTTATTCAATGTCTAATTAGACAGTTACCTACTAAACAGTTACATAAAATGTTCCCTACACTCACAATACGAAACTTTGATTTTATTTTTGATTGAACATTGAGCTGCTAGTTTACGCTGTATTTTGTGAGGGCGTGGTCCTTTCCCACCCACCCAATGGAGGTGGTGGATCAAACCGTGCTGCAACCTTAACGTAGCTGCAGCATGACTCTACCACGTAAATAACAATTTAAGGTCCTTATTTTTCTTGTACATACAATCGTTAGGTATTTCGTAATTTTAAGTGAAATCCGGAAACGTTGTTACTACTAGGTTTTCTCTTTGTTTTACACTTTAATTTATAATCATTTTTAGCCGATTTCAAAAAAAGGAGGACATTTTTAATGTGATATCCATAATTTGGAGACAAAATTTTACCCCTAGAAATAGGGGACGAAAATTTTAATGTATATATTCAGACCACATTGAGATTGTGATATCCCTTACATCATTCAAAAGTGTTAAATATTTACTTTAAAAAAGTAAAAGCTGTCTTAAAACAACTAAAAAGAATAAAATAATTTCACATTCAAAGTCGGGGATTTAATTATAGTGTACCAATAAATCTTAGCAACGACTTCACAATAATAAATTATTTTATAGTTCTTTGAAGTCTGCTTCTAAGTTTATGAAGTTTTTATTTTATTGTTATATATGGTATATGGCATAATTGTGCAAAATTTTAATATATAATTCTTACTAATAACTAACCTATAACAAGCATACCAAAAATTTGCGATAAAATGATTGCTATGCATAGTTAGGGTTTTGTACCATCAGCTTCCGAGCTAGCTTATATATTAGTTAGATTCTTTACAAAAATTGGAGACAGTAATTTCAGTATCTCGAAAAAATTTTTGAAAAAAAAAATGTATTAAGAAAACGCATTTCTGAAACATTTCCTCTAATATATTCTTATATTCTTATTATATCTTATTCAAATTGTTTTTATTAGATATAGTGCAGTCAGACTTGCTAAAATTAAATTTCATAACAGATTTTGCTAAAGAGCAAGGCTGCAGCTATATTATATACTCGTATAGTTGTAGCACGAATGGGTCGGCTCGCCGTGGAAGGACCACGCTCTCACAGAATATCAACGTGAAAAAAAAATACTGCTGTGTTTCGTATGGTGAGCGTACAGAACCGGAGAATATCTTTATTGTAAACGAGACATTACATCTCAAGCGCTTATTACATTATACCATTTTTAGGAAATCTAATTAGGAAATAGGAAGGTGTAATCGTAGTTGGAACAGTTAGGATCCGATTTAGTCAAATTGGAGGTCCCAATCGCTCTACTCCCTAAATTGTTTACAATTTAGGACAGTGTAATCGCAACGTTACGATTTAGAACAACCAGTCGGCGCCCGCGCTTTGATACAGCGGATGTCTTGAAGTTTTGATAGAAGTCTGATATCAGAGAGCAGTACTTTAAATCTTAATATTAATTTCCGGTGGCTAAAACGTAATGTCACCATCAAACATTCTTTGGTACTCACACTTTACCGAAATATCGTGACTTCTTTTTCAATATGTTTGGATACCAAACTTAACAAATATTCAAACTGTTTATAGGTGGTAGAGCCGTGCTTCAGTTATATTAGTAGTATAGTTGTAGCACGAATGGGTTGGCTCGACCGAGGAAGCACCACGCTCCCACAGAATACCAGCATAAAATAGTAGCTTAATGTTGCTGTGTTTCGCATGACGAGTGTAGAGAACCGGAGACCCTTTTTACTGGAAACGAGGCATTTCATCTTAGTCCTCACGCCTGACAACGCATCTGCATTATGATTTGTAATCGGAGATAGATGTAGATGTCCATGGGCCGCAGCAACCACTTATCATCAGGTGGACTGTGTGCTCGTTTGTCACCCTATCCTATAAAAAAACTGCTTTGAATCTAAAAATATATAATTATATTCATATTGGACAGTTTTTTCTCAATGACAAGTACTCTTTTCTCTTTTTTTTAATATCCATTGTTCCCACCACGGCTAAGGCAAGTCCTATTTTCTGCTGTTTTGATAAATACGGCGCCATCGATCAAACGTGCAACCCCGTTGATACTTCTTTACGAATGCGGTTCGTCACGATTTAGAATTCAATAGTGTAGTGTGATCACTAGCTTCCAATTTAGGTTCCTAATTAGATTTCCTAAAAATTGTATAGTGTAATAAGCGCTTTAGTCCTTAGGGGTGACAACGGATTTACATTTTAATTCGTAATCGAGAATAGATATAGATGTCTATGGGCCACAGCAATCACTTACCATTAGATAGACTGTGTGCTCGTTTGTCACACTATCCTATAAAAAAAATTAAACACATCAAAAATCAAAACCATAAAAATATAATCATGTAGGTAATTTAAATGTGAACCGTGGTAGCTCATGTGCTAAACGCTCGCTGTAAATTTCATTGAACGCGATCAACCCAGGCTCGATTCCCGCCGGCACCAATGAAATTGTTAATTGAAATTTCAAGTACTAAAGGAAAACATTGTGAGGGAACCTGCATAGATATCTGGGAAATAATAATAAAAATTCGAAGAGATTTGAAGTACGTCAACATGCATTGGAACAGTGCGGCAAACACTTCCTTGCCCTAAAACCCGTTTAGAAATGAGAGGAGGCCTATGCCCAGCCGTGGGACGTATATAGACTGTAACTTTAAGTTTTTTTAAATGCCATATAAAATACAATACATAAGCACAATGGAATTATGTTGTGATGGTGTTATGTTGTGTTTTCCGATTAAGCCGACGAATTGGGTTCCCGTCTTAGTTACTGCAGCATAGCTAAAACAGTTTGAAAATTGCTTGGTAGACCGAGCAATTTTTAAAGTTTTAAATGACCTGCAATTCCCCAGGTGTTCATGGGCTGCGGTAGTCACCCACCATCAGGTGAACCGCATGCTCGTTTGCCCCATCTTCTAAAAAAAACCTAATGGATCACAACCAGTGACGAAAAAAGATTCTCAAGTGAAAGTCCCGTACTGGCAGGTGAAATAGCAAATAGTCGATGGCTGCAGGGCTCAGGTCCGTGCTTTGTGTAAATCTATGATAGGATTCTATATTAAGTAGTGGACTTAAGGTAGGCTGTAACGATAATGATAAAGATAAGTGGAATTTATGTAAAATATAGCGTCAGATATGGTGTGAGTACTTGAATAGCTAAAACAATTATGGAAGAATGCATTCAAATATTATTTTAAAAAGAAAACATCTTCAAGAATGTCCACGAAAATAGTCAACATTTACTATACAATGTAACAACTTGATAACTCTCCGACACGAAAGATATTGTTCAAGATATAAAGAACGATGTGTGTACCTACAGCGATCGAAAATTGCGAAATTGGAAGGAAAGTGGTGGGTTTAAATGCAAAACAGTTACAAAAAATGCAATGAAGATAAAAAAACAGAGTTATACCGTGGGAGAAGCGAGCAGGTGGACTCGCTCCGTTTGCTTCAGTAGAGTCGCCACACTTTTATTACTTGACCGATAAATGTATATATCTAATTTATTATTCTTAGTGTAATAATCCTGCACTTTAAAACTTATGTACCGTATTTTAAAATAATCGTATACTATAGGTTCGCTGTAATTAATTTAAACGATTTATAGAAATTTTATAGCTTCGAATCTACTGGGTAACTTCTTTTTTTTAATCACAAACTTTTGCTAAGCATAGGTGTCATCCAAAGTGTATCCACTTAGCGGATTAATTGGCGATAACTCTCCCGGTTGATTCGCACATATGAAGCTGTTTCCCGTCGGCGATCCGTTACCGCCATTTATCGGATACCATGAAATAATGGCGTACTGCTTTTCCTATAGTCAATTATGACCATACCCATGGGATAATATATATATATATATATATAAAAAAATACTATATATATATATATATATATATATATATATATTGTCTATTATATAGTGTTACAACACATTTACGAAATTCTTTGGCATTCCGTTAGCGTTCACCATTTTGCACTTAAGTCCATAGGTGTAACGCCTCCCGGCATAGAATGCTTCGTAAATGGGCAATATTTATCGTATATATATATATATATATATATATATATATATATATATATATATATATATATATATATATATATATACAACCTGGCATGCTTGGCAAGCACAGTATTTTATTTTTAGTCGTTATTAGAAAAACACTGCTGCCCATTTCCTGATCGCTTCCCTCTGTTATCTCCTACGACACCCTCGGGATCATATTGGGGTAGTGGATATTCTTACACCGCCACTACACGGTTCATGTCATGCGCGCCGAATCACACAGAATAATTTGAAATTGATAACATTAAGAGGATATAGTAAGTCAGCTCAAATTCTAATTTCGCCCCCACTTCCCCGCGCGTCGTATGCTATGTACCGACATGTTTGTAATCACTAATATTGTAAGTAGATAGGTCGTTAGACACTTATTTAATTAAATTTATCATATTTATGCCTGTTTCTTAACGCCAACCAGCCGCTTCTTATTTTTATTACGGTTATTTCCCATTTTAATTTTACGTCGTACTGTTGCGTAATGTATATTCTGATCGTAAGCGACACAACCTCCCCGTTCAAAGGCCGAGGCGAAGTGACCGTGCTGCAGGAATCACGCTTCAAAAGGCCAATAGTTTAGGTAATTTCTTTTTACAGTAAAAATAATGGTATTTTAAAAAAAGTAAATAACATAAGCACTGATTTATAGTTAGTTCAGTTAGTATGCAAAGTTTCGTGATCATATTTAAATTATTTTATGAATAACAGCGGTTTGTTGTTTATTTTGGAGGTAACTTTGGATTTTTTTCTATCGAGAAAATTTTACGAAATCGTGTTTTCGTCTAACATAATCCTTAACATTAAGCCTCAACTTTACCATATATTTATTTCAAAATTAATGCTGCGATATTTTCGGCATAACGAAGGATCTTGCTAAGCCATTTGACATTATATTTCCCCTTAAGATACCGTCGAGAAAATATCCCAGCACAGTCCCCATTCATATGCACTCTACTCGAGCGGGAACTTACGTGGCGCGACGTACATACAGGACACGACAAAGAGTAGTTTTTGCGCACTCCTATTGATTTTTAATTAACACCGGCCGACGTAAATTGCAAAAAACGACTATCGTAGGAAGCGTCGTAACTGTAGCCGATCATGGAACGCAATTTATTATTTACGAGGGCCACTTTAGTCGTGTCTGATTGCGCTTGTGTAAATAAAAAATTATGAAATGTTCAAGCTTTTTTTGGAATGGCGTTGATGAATGATAAAATTAAAATGTGTGTTGATTTTTTTAATCACATTTGATTTAACTGCGGCAGATTTTATTCCAAAATATGTGCTTGTAACTTGCTCGCTTCGCTGTGCGCCCGGTAATAGACGTAGATATAAAATATCAAGATATTTTGATAGGACTATGCTAAAATCCATACTTAGTGAGCGTTTAGATTACGAAATGAATATCTATACTAAATTTCAAGTCAACCGGGTGTATAGTTTTACAGATATTGTGATGACTGATTTCGCATATCGCAGTTATATAGGTAAAAGAAGATTTATTATAATTGTAAACATCATTTTTACATATTACGTGGAACTATTTCCTGAAATGACTACTCCGCGATCTGATATAACAGTAATACCATATATGTACTGGTGTAATAGTAATACATTGAGAACGGTGTAAGGCTTAGGAAGTAGAGGGAGATAAAAAATTAAATTGACAATTTTTTTTAATATGTTTTACGACATAGGTAAACCACTTCCATATTATGATTATGTATGTTTTGTTGTACTATAAAGTTTCTTATATCTTCTATTCTATATCTTCATTACAATCATAGCCTCTTCACCTAGAAGCAAAGTAAAACATTATGCATAACATTGTAAATAAAATATAACCGCCAAATTTTTTTAAAACTGTTACCACCACACTAGGATTTTCTCCTGTATCGTGGAGGGAGATTACAAATATAACTTACACAAGAAGAAACATCCAGATCCGGAACAATTGTTTGTAGGCCTTAGAAACACTTGTTTCGTGCGGGATTCGAACCCGCGGCTCCAGCGCTGCAACTTATTGCTAAGCCGCCGAAATATTTAAACACACTGCTGAAACTCCCACATTTTTTTTTTACAGAATAAGGGTGACTAACGAGCACATAGTCCACCTGATGCTACTCGTAAGTGGATACTGTGGCCCATAGTCATCTACATTTATCCTCAATTAAGAATCAATATGCAGATGCGTTGTCACCCCTGAGGACTGAGATGGAATGCCTCGTTTCCAGTAAAAATGGTCCCCGGTTCTCTACACTCACCATACGAAACACAACAGCATTAAGTTTCTATTTTACGTTGGTATTCTCTGAGAGCGTGGTCCTCCTACCCCATCACCCATCGACCCATTCGTGCTACAACCATAATATAGCTACGACATGGCTCAGTTCTACCAATTAGAAACACCTACGATAAAATATCAACATTTGCATCGTTCAGAAATAATAGTGGTATAATTATGTCACCTTTTATTTAAATTATTAACCTTTGAAATTATTCAGAAAGAATGTTGGCAGAATTAATTCCTCTCTCTCGATTTCATCATCGCGGACCCCAGACGCATGGCTGGTACTCCACCTCTTTGTTATCGACACACCACGCACGCGAACCAAACGATTTACTTGTTCTTCCATAACGCGTATAGCACAAGCGTGGAATAATTTGCTCGTATCTGTCTTTCGTCCGATTATATTGTGAGTAGAAGGTAAAAATGTATAGGCTTTACAGTTGCACCACCGCTTACCATCATGTAGGATTGTAATTTGACACTGGCTTATAATATATAAAAAAAAAAGAATAGTGATAAATCGTACAACTACATCAGCTCAATTTTGGTGATTTGAATTTAAAAAAGAAATCCTGAGAAAATTAATATTTCACATAGTTAACATTATTTATTATTGTTATTGTATACAATTCTTTTATAGAATAGGGTGACAAACGAGCACACAGTCCACCTGATGGTAAGTTTTTGTAGACATCTACATCTATCCTCGATTACGAATCAAAATGCAGATGCGTTGTCACCCGTGAGGACTAAGATGGAATGCCTCGTTTCCAGTAAAAAGGGTCTCTGGTTCTCTATACTTACCATACGAAACACAGCAGCATTAAGCTGCTATTTTACGCTGGTATTCTGTGAGAGCGTGGTCCTTACCCGGTCGAGCCGACATATTATACTACTACCAATATAACTGCATGGCTCTACCACGTATTAAAAAAAAACAATTATTGTGATGATGCAATTCTCGAAGTTGTCGAGTGTACTTACCTAGAACCGTGGAAGGTCAGGGGTTAAGCTCATTGTAAGTTTCATACGCAAGCAACCTGGAAAATCCCCACCGAAATCAATGAAATTTGTAATTACAATTAGAAGTATCGTTTTAGTGCGTGCTAGACAGTGAAAGAAAACATCACAACAGGAAACGTTCATGTCTTTCTTGACTTAAATGCATTCTGTGACTAGGGGTAGAACATATAAATGCTGTAATTTAATTATACTTTTATGTTTACCTAGGACAAATTGGCAGACTAGGTAAGTCCAACCTCGACTAAAAGGTCAAGCGACAGATCCAACTCGGTAGGGCAGCGTTGGGGAGCTACGATACACCTTCTAGTTGCATATTCTTCTATTTATGGAACAGAGTCGTGCTTTTATACTACTGGCCGTATAAAGAAGCATAATATCACTCAACAAGCTATGGAGAGGGTCATAATGAGTTCCTCAGCGTGATAGAATCCGTAACGATGATATCAGCAGTAAAGCCTTAGCTACCGACATAGCCAAACGAATCAGTGAGCTAAAGTGGCCAAGTAACAACCTACGGGCTAAACTTTAAGGTATACACTCGACAAGTACTCGTATATACTATATATAAACCTATTTCTAACCACCTTATGCCAAATGTTTAATTCAGTATTTATTTCCTGATGAATAACAAATATACAAATATAAGAAAGAGTAAATTGGCAGAAAGCACGCGAGATTTCATAAATTGCAATTTCATTAACTACTTATTCAACATAAACAAACAGTCAGAGAATAAAAATCCACTTACAATACATCAAGTGAGTGCGGTCTACAGATAACCCCGCCACGTTTCATATGTAGTCACAACACGGGCAGACGCAGACCTATATTATCGCGACAGGTTCCAATAACGGTACATACTCTATTTAATTGTTTTATCCTTTCGACTAAAATACAGTACAATAATCGTAACTAGCAGTTAGGCCTGTTCCCGGCCAATTATATTTCCTTTTTATTCTTTTAATACTGTGCCGTTGGACGTACGTAAACACACGAAGTTTTACTTCTTTTTGGTATAACGGAGAGGCTTTTATAAATACGACACTATTTATAGGTTTCGTGTTCGCCTTTTTGGCGCGAAGGATAAAATAGGCTGTGCTAACTGTAAAATATTCATTTTGTTGTTTATTGCATTCTGTTTACTTTGTTGCTTAAAGATATAAAATTACCTATTTTCATTATTTCCATCAATTTAATAAATCGTACGAATATTGTATTGCACCTAATAATATAAATCACAAACAAATAAAAACGAGTTATGGTGTTTTAATTATCAATGTTTGATAATTAAAACACCATAACAGGTTTGTTTTATGCTTTCCGGTATTATAATATCAAAGTGAATTCTAATAAGATACGGAAATCAAAGTTTCAATTTCGTGATAAGATAACTAATAGATATTCTAGCATATCAAATAGGAAATCTAAAATAAAGTTTCGAAACTAAAATATCTTAATGTTTACTTAAATTACTCAGCATCGGCATTGACTTAGTATAAAGCTACTTATGAATAAATTGGTAATAAAACAAATATTTTATAGCATTCATTGATGCGTTGAATCACGTAGAGTAAAAGCGTTAGGGTCGTGCCACACAGTACACGTGACACAGATAAGCAATGTTATTTCTATCTGTCATTTTGTAAGTAATTTGTATGCAAGGCGAGACGCGCTTAGTCGAAGATAACCGACCGGAGCCGAAGGCGTCCGAACGCCTCCGTGGGAAAACGCGGCAGGTGTTACCGATCCGAAGCACTTCTTACTGAGTAAACACTCGCCGTATACAAAATTATAACCGCTTCGAAGCGTTTGTGTAAATGGAAAACATATTTTGTGTGCTTAATGATTCTGCTTACTTTTTTTAGTGCGCTTATCACGCGACAGCTTATTTTTTTTATTGCGACGCTTTTAAGGGACTTTATGTGTTTTGTTTTAGTTATTGAGTCATCATTTATTAGTGCAGTTAAAAGAAATGGTATCGTTATTTCTCGACCCTTGCATTGCTTTGGATGTATTCTAGTTCCTCAAGTACAAATATACGTTTAATGGATTTGAATATAATATTGTTTCATGTATTTATCGTGGCAATACTGGACATTATAAGCGGGTCATGCTAATTTAAAAGTAGTGTTTAAAGATCATGGAAATGTTTTAAAGACATTTCAAGAAATATTTAGGACCTAGATGTTAGCCCGAAGTAAAAAAAAAACAAGATTGCTTGGCACAGGGTCCCTTTCTCCTGCAAGGGTGTTTTCGGACTCCATCTATCTTAAAATCTATCTATATAGTCAAAATATTAATTGAATTCTTAATAATGTAGGTGAAACTATGCGTATGTTGCTTCTCCACTCATCATTTGAATAAAATCAGAACTGAAAATTGCAATCCACTTATGATGTTGCTGGTGGCAATCGACGTCTGTTTGTACAAGTTTTACGTAATGTCGACGACTGGTTTCGATGATGTTGGTGTTGTGAGTCTTTTGGGTTTTACAGCTTCATCGGTCTCAGGGCTCTCTGAGTTGCTTCGGTTCCTATTGTATGTTTTGTAGTTTGCTTGTGTAGTATGTATCAAACTTCAAATTACAAATTACTTGTACAGTATGGTGATGATGATTCTGACCTTCTGACCGAGAGAGAATGCTGGTAGGAAGGCCCGATGACGTAGGCGTTATTGTGCCGTCAGCCCCAGAAGGGGGGAAATGACGTTAAGGTGATACCTCGAAAATTTGGTGGTTTTTCTATTTAACATATTTTTTTAAGTTTTATAGATTACAAACCAAAATTTTGGTATGTGATTTTTGACTATATGACCTTGGATTGCATAAAAGGAAAACACGATATCATATAATTTTCTCGATAGAAATATTGAACAAAGTAGGCGCCAGTTATTTACATTTCTCGAAGACACCACGATATTCTTACGAATAAGTTCATGGAATTATTTTTAAAGCATAGTAAATAATCATATCTAAGTTTTCATAAACCAGTTTTTTAATCCATAACGAAGTTTTGTTAAAATAAATAAAAATGTTGTTTGGCGCTTACGTAGTTTTTTCCGAGCGCTTGCTCGGTATGGCTATCTCATAATTTGCGTACTATGAAGTCATTGCATCACTTTCATTTTGACACTCCCTCAGTCGTCCGTTAGCTTCACCGACAAAGGAATAAGCCACGCCCCCAAAACCTCGATTCATTTTCAAGGTATCCTCTTAATTTGGGACGACAGGTAGACAAGACAGTGCGCGCGGGAAAGAGCCTCGTGCAAGTACAGCGCGCATCTCCCGAGATTCGGCCCGTATGACCTCAGGTCGGTGAGACGATGAGCGGTGGTGGGTTGTTCTTCTGACCGCGGCGCAGTCTTCCAAATAATCGGAAGCTTTCAACTTACCTCGGATATACCAACAAATGTTAGTTTTTTAACGGGTGGTAGAACTCATTTTTATTCTAGGCATCAATCTGGACAGCGACCACTGTATACTATTCTGCTACCACATTCTATTACCACAACTATTTAGTAGCAGAGATACCACTACTATTTAGTAGCAGAGATACCACTGCTATTTAGTAGCAGAGATAGGGAACGTTTTGCATATCTCTGCTACTAAATAGCAGTGCTTGCATTGCTATGTTCGTTCTAAAGTACAATTCAATCAAGGCTCTTTTGACATTTATGGAATGTGGTAGCCACTTACCATCAGGTGAATAGTAGGTTTTTTTGTCATTTGTCATGCTCACTGAGGCATACAGTCGTACAAGCCAAACTGTGCCTTATGTAATCTTGACTAAATTATATGTTTTAACCTATATAAATAAAGTAACTATTGACGACCTATCGTCTTATTCTTCTTCTTCAGCAGTACAATTCTTATGCTAGACATGGGCCTCTGCCATTATATGAAGAATTCGTCTTAATCAACGCTTATCAAATGGATAAGAGATCGCGGTACCAAATGTCTCATATCTTTAATGCTGTTTGTCGTATCCGGTGAAGGTATTTTACATTGAGCGTATACAGATTGATTATACTGCCATCTATTGATAGCGATAAGATCTTTTTAGCATTTCCTATACTCGACTTTTCAACAACCATGAGATTAAATTAGGTGAGGGATTCTCGAACGCCGCTAGTAAATGGAAAATGATGTAATGGTTGTAAAGGTTATTGAAAAATAACCTTGTTGTAAGATGTTTTTGTACAAATGTTAACAAAATTAACTGGGATTCTAACCCAGGACTAGACGTGTTGTAGGTACTAAGTATATGTCGACCGTCATATATTAAATTCCATTAAATGTCATTAAAGATAATGTTTTTATTTAAAATCTTACTTACAAACATAAAATCTCAAAACAACGTCAAATAACCAAAGAAAGACCTCTTTTTTTATTCACAAAGTCCACAGCTTGTAACAATCTATGCAATTATATTATATGCGCATGGCACAAGGCAGGCATGAAATTATAGCGGATACTAGATTCCCTATCATCTGAAAAGTGACAAGAAAAACGAAAATATAGGTGCTTTAAAAATTTTAACTGAATATTCTCTAGCTTTTGAATATACGTCACATATCGATATGTTCGGAAAATGTTAATTTTGAATCCATTTTTACCCCTAGATCAGGTACACTATTCACCTCTGATAAAGTAAAATTATTTATTTTATAATTGTTTTTAATTGGATTAATTTTTCTAGTGAATGATGCAAAACAACATTTTTTTAAATTAATACCAATACGATTTTCAATATAATAAGAGTTTAATCTATCTAGATCGGCTTGAAGGTTACTGCAATCAGTAATCCCATTAATTTTCATAAAGATTTTTATATCATCAGCATACATTAAAAATTATGCATGCTTAAATCATCTACGAACATCATATAAGTACGTGGCATATAACAAAGGTCCCAGGATGGAACCCTGCGGTACGCCAGATGGTACTACCTACCACTACAGCTTGAAAACGATTGCGCAGATAAGACTCGCAACATCAACAATTGGTACAATATGGGCTGTTTTCCAAATGAGAGGAAAGTAGCCTTCCTGAATACATCGATTAAAAATATGTGAGATAGGAAGAGATAGAGCATCTGCACACTTGGTGAAGAATATTGTTGGAATATTGTCGCTACCCGCACCTTTCGATATGTCGAGATTTTTAATTAGCTTTAAAATATACTCTTTATTAATTTTAATGTCATGTATAGTAGCAATTTGCAATGGACTATTATGCGTATCTTGTAAATATAGATCAGACGGTTTATTAAAATTTCTCTCAAAAAACTTATTAAAAGCGGAACAAATGTCAAAACTGTTACTGATAACTAAATTATTGTACGTCATCTGTTGAGGATAATTACAAATATTTATCTCTTAGATTTTACATAGGACCAGAAGTATTTGGGGTTATTTTTAATTTTTTGTTGTGAAGATTTTATATATAGGAATTATAACAGTCTGACTGCATTTCTTTTTGTCTACTTTTTAAGTCTGAAAATTGAGCATAGTTGTTTGGGTTTTTGTATTTTTTCCAGTGTTTGTGAACTTTAAACTTTTCTTTAATTAAATTTATCAACGGCCTGCCATACCAGATGGGATAAGTGTGGACACCAGAGTGGTAAACACGAGGAACATATGTTTCTATGCAGTTATTTATAATTGCATACAAACCAGCTATTATAGTCTCAATATTTGTGTTAATGTCTAATATAAACGACCAATCCTGTTGATTTAACATTTCATTAATGATATTAAAGTCAGCACGCTCATAAATAAACTTTGATCGCGATTGTGTCTTCAAGGGAGATATGAGTATATCTGACGCAGTGATAATGAGTGAAGGGTGGTGACAGTCTTCTTTAACAAGGTGGAAGTTGGATCTACCAACAGTGACGGACGAGTCTGAAAAAATTAGGTCTGGTATTTTATTATATTTAAGATGGTATTATATTCATAACACCTATGAAAGCCGTATGGTCAATGAGCTGCGATGCAGAATTCTGGACTTCAGCAGGGCCTTTCCTGAGTATGACAGGTCCATCTTGTGTCCAGTCTATACACGGTAGGTTAAAGTCGCCTACAAGTATAAACTGATGCGATGATTATTACGTATTTGTGAAATAAGATTTACAAACAGTTTGGTTCTCTCTGAGAGTGATGAGTTAGGGGGTATGTAAACCACTGGTATGTGGAGGTCGTGCTCTAATCCTACAGCACTAGAAGGAACCGTCACCCAAACGCACTCAGGGTTATCACAATGCCATTCGGATCTCATACAGGCCTGCAAGTGTGGTGCACACATTAACGTGACCCCACCTCCCAACGACCCACGGTCGCGACGAAACACATTATATTTATCATTACATAGTTCTGAATCCAGGATTCCGTAATAAAACCAAGTTTCGGTTATCATAACCCCAACATAATCAAGCAATAGTAAATTATTATAAAATACATAAGTCTTAGTCCTCAAACCCCGTACGTTCTGATAATACAGTTTTAATTCTTTCAGTGGAGTATCCATTGAAAAAACAGTTGACGATTCCAGTACTTATAATAGTTATAGTGAACAATTACATAATCAAGGTACCTAAAAATGTAGCAAGTTATAGACGTAAGATATGAATAATTATAGTTAATAATAGTTTTTAATAAGAATGAGTAATAAATGATTAATAAATTTGTAAATTTTACTTGTAAATATGTTATTATTAATCGATAATACAATTACATCATATCTTTTAAAGGATATTCTGTACTATTTGAGAATGTAATAAATATATGTATATAAGTAAAGCGTTAGATGAGTGCAGGTATATGTGATTTTGGTAATGTTTATTAATGTATGTGAGAATGTGAGTTTTTGATAGTGTACAGTGTATCTAGTTGTGTTAACTGATGAAAAAGCATAGAATTTGTAACAAGTTCATACCTTTTCACAAGTAATTTACGAAAACGTTTCAAAGTACACACAATAAACAGGTAAGTAGATTTTAAATAATTTTTACAATATCTGCCGAAGAAGATGTGGAGATTGGAGGTGAAGCCTCGTTTTTTCGAACGAAAATACGGCAGTTTTTTGTCCAAATGAATTTGTAATTTAGTTCCTTTACCTTTCGTTTGCACTGTGAAAGAAGCATTTTATTTTCTTTTGTTAGATGCTCATTTATAAAAATCATATTAGTTACACATCCAAATCCCATATCACTGGCTTTTAAATTACGATGTTTACGTGCAGCGGCCATTATTTTGTCTTTAGTAAAACGATGCCTTAACCGAACGACAATAGGGCGCGCACGCACGGTGCTTGTGGCACGCCGCGGCTGCACGCGATGCGCAAACTCCACTTCAGAGAGTTCTACTGAGACTCCAATATGCTTCGAAATCTTTTGATATTAACGTGTTCTCATCCTTATCTTCTGGTATGCCAGCGATTTCGATATTTTGCAATCTGGCCCACTGTTGTTGCTTCATGTTATCGTCTTCCAGAGTCTTCACACGAGTTGTGAGGTGATTTAATTGTTCTTTGAGGAATTTGTTCCCATCCTTGAGGCACTGCAAATCCGATATGGTGGAGTCCAGGTGCTTTTTTAAGTCATCATATTGTCCAGAAATATATCTAAGTCATAGACTCTTGAAGTTCGACAAAGCGACTATTTATATCCTTCAGCTGATTTGATACCATTCGAGTCAGTATTTTTTCAAGCATGGCCTCAGTTTCCGTTATCAGTTCTTTTTTTAGGATTTCTTTGAATTTTTCTTGAGAAAGTTGTGAGTCCACTGAACGATTTCTTCGCACAGTTACATTACAATCTTGAGATAGATACTATATTTCATATTTTATTTCATATTATATCATTTTATAGGATAGGTGACAAAAGAGCACACAGTCCACCTGATGGTAAGTGGGTGCTGTGGCCCATAGACCTTTCAAGGATTTTAAAAGATTTGTGTTTAATTTTATTGTCATAATACTTAGTTGTTAGTCTTAAATCAGACTGGAAATGGAGCAGCCAATGCTAACGTATGCAAGCGCAGACGTGCGCAAAATCTGAAAAATAAAACATAAAATATTTTTAATATTGATACGGTCACTATAAGATGTTGTTAGGTAAACTAATTACGTAAGAACTTAAGACAAAAGAACTCTTAAGTAGATACTGAATAAATTAACCGAGTTGGTATTACATGGAGTTCACAACTTTTTACGGTGGAAGAACTGAGTGGCGAGATTTGTTGTTTTTTTACAAGTAATTTTTTTGATGGCATAATACTTATCTTAAATAATACCCAATTAGAATTTTTCAAGGATCTAAAAGATTTCTTTAGACTCATTTCTCGTAATACTAAGTTATAGTCTTTACTCTGATTTGAAATGATTCAACCAATGTACTCTGACTGCTAAGGCTCGCTACATATAAACTGCACATAGCGTAGATAATTATTCGGATAGAATACTCAGGTTTCTAGGTAGTAGCACACCTTCTGTCTATGATGTATTTTGACGGCTCCGTAGCGCAGACGATTGGCAATGAGTTGCAGCGCTGAGGGGCCGGGATTTCGAATCCGATACGGAACCAGTATATGTTTGATATACAAATAATCCTTGTGAAATTTATGTATGTGTGGCCGTAGAAGGAAAAGGGGAGATGTCCCGCCGGGCAAGGTGTTCTGCCCGAGGAGCGGCCAACGCTCTATATATAATGTTTATGATTAGGAACATTGACAGCGCGATTTAGGCTTCGGTGTGTTTCGCTTGTAGCGCGACGACAGCGCCGCCACATACGTAAACTATCTCCACGATACAGAAGAAAATCCTAGTTTGGGTTCGGTAATATATTTGCAAAAAAATAAAAACAGAAAAAAAAACAGCAGGGTTTACACTGCTGCCCACGTGCCATAAACAACTGCAACACCAGGGAATTTCAGGTGTGTTGCCGGCATTAAGGTTATAGAAAGCCGGTATTGTAACAGGCTGCAAGGCATTCCGTCTTATTTCTCAACAATGCAACTGTAGCTTTCTCTGAAAAGCTTTCTCTCGGTTGGTGTCCTTGGACTGCAATAGCTTCTTACCATAAAGTGGACCATAAGTTCTTTTGTCACTTTGATGTGATGAGTTTTTAAAAAAATATGTTACATTGACATTGACCTATATTTATAATACGTTTTAAAAATTTCATTTAATCACCATTTATTCAAGCGACAGTAGCCTAATGGCAGGGCGCGGACCGCGAACTCAAAGAAGGTCGTGGGTTCGAATCCGCCATTCGACTACTGGCGTGAACCACTCGTAACACAAGCAATTTAAGTTTACCACGAGCGGTTAAGGGGAATATTAGTAATGTTTATAGCATTGTTAATATTTTTTTTTAGTAAATAAATAAAATTCATTATGTTCTTTTCGCATGTATTGTTTCATTATACTAATTTTTCTAGGTCTGGCGTCCGCATAGAAGTACATCTAGGTAGAGAATACTTCCAATATATGCCTTTAAATAGCGGTGTACTCACTGGTGAGTTCTTATTTGAAAGATAACAATGGGTCACCCTATAATAACATGCTGTGAAGTATAATATATATATATATATATATATATATATATATATATATATATATATATATATATATATATATATATATATATAATACAGTTAATTATTCGAATTTACCAGATTAAATGCTAATGAATACCTAATATTGGTTTCATATTAAGGAGATAGCATAAAGATTCAGCAATATCTTGTGATACTCATTAAAATCCGAAAAGGAATAACTTGTGTTTGAACAGACGACGACCTGGTAAGACATGCAGGAAGTCGATGGATGCAGGTGGCTCAGGACCGTGCTTTGTGGCATTCTTTGGGGGAGGCCTATGTTCAACAGTGGACTTGTGAAGGGCTAAATGATAAGTTTGAGGATTACTTTGACTAGTCTTGTAGATGGTAGAAGTTGGTTTTTGCACAGGAGCCCTCCTGGGTCTTCTTTCTGTAGCTCATATGAGTACCACATACCATCAGGATCCTTATCCATTTTAACATTCTAAGTTTTATATAAAATACTCTACAAGCAAGCTAATAACTAAGAGAGGATCAGGGTCAAGTCTGTTATAAACTTCTGTTTCGTTTTTTTATGGAATAAGGGTGACTACCGAAGAAATAGTCTAACTGATGTTAAGTGGATGCTGTGGCCCATTGATATCTATGTATCTGTATATCTTTCCTTAAATTAGAATCAAAATGCAGTTGCGTTGTAAAAAGGATTCTCTTCTATTTTACGTTATGGTGAGAGACGAGAACCGGAGACTTTTTCCAAGCATTTGAATTTTGATTCTTTATCGTGGATATATTTGTATTAAGATGCAAAATGCAGATGATTTTCTGAAGTTTTTTTTTAATAGAACGTTCTTCGATTACCTGTAGGTCTATTTCTTTTCAATTTTAATTAAGAATAATATCATATTATCTTCTAAAAATGACAAAAAAGATACCTGCTTAGTTTCTCACCTCGTTTTGAAACGGTGTGTTGACGCACGACAAACGAAATGTTAATTTCGTATGTTGAAAAATAAAGAGATTTCATTTCATTTATTTAAATTTTCTTGTCACCGTAGAGTACAAAGATGGAATGCTTCATTATCAGAATAAGAATCTCCGGTTCTCGTCAGTCACTATAAGTAAATACAGCAGTATGATACTGTTATTATATTTCACGTTTTGGTAGAAGCACGCATGCCAGGACTGTAAAAAAAATATCAGCATTTATATATCTATAAATACTGATATTTTTTTCTCAGTCCTGGTCAGTCGTCCTGGTCAGTCGTTTTTTTCCTTAAAAAAACTTTAGATATGCATTTCTCTTCCTTTATAACAAGTGTATTGGTTATATATATCAGGACCTCCGGCCAATTTGTTAGCCAAGGTCGGGAAAGAAAACGCAGACGCTCCGCGCAGTGTACATTTGCACGAAGCTTTTTAAACCACCTTCGAACCCTTACCACATTAATAAAAAAATATTGAACTTATACACTTATTATATAATGTTGCATACATAATACGAGCCCTTTTAGTACCTGGTATTCCTATTCCACGAATAAACATATTGTACTTCGTGAGTTATCTATGTCTAAATAATACTGTATTTATTTAACACTGACTTACTCATCAAAAACCTACACTACTTCTGGATTACTTACAAACTTGAAATACTTATCACAGGTGTGTCAAGTCAAACACTGGCTTACAATAGTTGAAACCACCACATCCAATTAAATAATTGATACGGTTTCATTACTAAGGGATGAGTACAAAGATAAAACGCTTCACAGCATGTTTATTATAGGGTGACCCATTGTTATCTTTCAAATAAGAACTCACCAGTGAGTACACCGCTATTTAAAGGCATATATTGGAAGTATTCTCTACCTAGATGTACTTCTATGCGGACGCCAGACCTAGAAAAATTAGTATAATGAAACAATACATGCGAAAAGAACATAATGAATTTTATTTATTTATTAAAAAAAAATATTAACAATGCTATAAACATTACTAATATTACCCTTAACCGCTCGTGGTAAACTTAAATTGCTTGTGTTACGAGTGGTTCACGCCAGTAGTCGAATGGCGGATTCGAACCCACGACCTTCTTTGAGTTCGCGGTCCGCGCCCTGCCATTAGGCTACTGTCGCTTGAATAAATGGTGATTAAATGAAATTTTTAAAACGTATTATAAATATAGGTCAATGTCAATGTAACATATTTTTTTAAAAACTCATCACATCAAAGTGACAAAAGAACTTATGGTCCACTTTATGGTAAGGAGCTATTGCAGTCCAAGGACACCAACCGAGAGAAAGCTAAAGCTTTCAGAGAAAGCTACAGTTGCATTGTTGAGAAATAAGACGGAATGCTTTGCAGCCTGTTACAATACCGACTTTCTATAACCTTAATGCCGGCAACACACCTGAAATTCCCTGGTGTTGCAGTTGTTTATGGCACGTGGGCAGCAGTGTAAACCCTGCTGTTTTTTTTTTCTGTTTTTATTTTTTGCAAATATATTACCGAACCCAAACTAGGATTTTCTTCTGTATCGTGGAGATAGTTTACATATGTGGCGGCGCTGTCGTCGCGCTACAAGCGAAACACACCGAAGCCTAAATCGCGCTATCAAAGTTCCTAATCATAAACATTATATATAGAGCGTTGGCCGCTCCTCGGGCAGAACACCTTGCCCGGCGGGACATCTCCCCTTTTCCTTCTACGGCCACACATACATAAATTTCACAAGGATTATTTGTATATCACACATATACTGGTTCCGTATCGGATTCGAAACCCCGGCCCCTCAGCGCTGCAACTCATTGCCAATCCTCTGCGCTACGGAGCCGTCAAAATACATCATAGACAGAAGGTGTGCTACTACCTAGAAACCTGAGTGTTCTATCCGAATAATTATCTACTAACTAATTTAAGGAAAGATATACAGATACATAGATATCTATGGGCCACAGCATCCACTTAACATCAGTTAGACTATTTCTTCGGTAGTCACCCTTATTCCATAAAAAAACGAAACAGAAGTTTATAACAGACTTGACCCTGATCCTCTCTTAGTTATTAGATTGCTTGTAGAGTATTTTATATAAAACTTAGAATGTTAAAATGGATAAGGATCCTGATGGTATGTGGTACTCATATGAGCTACAGAAAGAAGACCCAGGAGGGCTCCAGTGCAGAAACCAACTTCTACCATCTACAAGACTAGTCAAATTAATCCTCAAACTTATCATTTAGCCCTTCACAAGTCCACTTTTGAACATAGGCCTCCCCAAAGAATGCCACAAAGCACGGTCCTGAGCCACCTGCATCCATCGACTTCCTGCATGTCTTACCAGGTCGTCGTCTGTTCAAACACAAGTTATTCCTTTTCGGATCTTAATGAGTATCACAAGATATTGCTGAATCTTTATGCTATCTCCTTAATATGAAACCAATATTAGGTATTCATTAGCATTTAATCTGGTAAATTCGAATAATTAACTGTATTTTGTCTTTATTATTTTTATTTATTTATTCTTTATTGCGTTCCTTATTGATATATAAGAATACAAGGGCGGACTTAACGCCTTTTATAATATATATATATATATATATATATATATATATATATATATATATATATATATATATATATATATATATATATATGAATATATACGTCTGATAACAGGATAAATGACATGGATGATTCAAGTACGCAGCATTGTATTTAATAGATGATTACGCACCAATTTTTCAAAAGCAAACTTATTGGTAGTTTTTCTGATGTCATTGGGCAAGGAGTTCCAAAGTGTTTATGGAAATTATGTTTGTGGAACTGTAATATATCGTATGCAGTTGTCAGTTTCTAATTATGATATCACAACAAGATTAACAGTTGTTAAGACTTTTAGAGCCGGGATAGCATCAGAGGCGGCTGAACGGAGTACCTGGCGCAAGTATGAGTCATTGGGAGATGACTAAAGTATATGTGTGTGCCATTTTCTGTAGAGAGTTTTAATCCATGGAGTCTAGGTGCGGTGCAGTTTCTAAAAGAATTCTGTCCGCGTTTAGAGGACTGGTTCCTTTCTTACTGAAAGGCTAAGTATGTATATTTATTTAGCGTGGAACCGCTGACAGCGCTCTTAGCACTTCGCCACTAAGAGCAGGACTATATAACAATTAATAACATTTAAGTTTTTACTTTTTGTTTTTTTTTTTATATAATCGCAATACGTGATGTATATTTTATGGTTATTTAAATAAATAAAAACGTGAAATTAAATATGAAGTTGAGCAAGACTTAACTACTGGCGATTAACTTAATTCTACTTTAACTTATAAATGCAACCTATAAAATATTGGCCTTTACTTAATTAAAAGACACCTTTTTATCACTTTTCTCATAAAAGTACTCATATCATTTCCATAAAACATTTTTAATCTGTATTACCCTTTTCATAATTATGGAGGTTGATGCACAAGATGCATACATGCCACGAATTATTCACGGTACGTCTCTTGAAGTGACATACATAAATTTTTATCACTAATTTAAAAAAGTTAACGACATAATATAAACGTTCACATATGCTAACCGTGCCTTAAATTCTATTCAACCAGACACTTATGGTACATTTGATATGTACGAGTATAATATATCAAATTGATTGATAAATTAAATCATACTAACTCTATATCGATAGATACATACCTATTTATATTTTGCTTTACTTAATTGACAGAAGTTGTACATGTTTTTAGTTGTACATCAAACGAAACTGAATTTATTTTAAATAATATTATGACTTTGTTAAAAACTATTATTGGATTTTATTATTTTCACATCTTTTATTTAAAGATCTGTACACGATGTATGTTGGAACGAATGCCTATTTTTACATAACTTGTACAAACAAATAAAAAATTCAGATTATATGATTGATAAATTAAATCATACTAGCTCGATATACATTATACATATTAATATTTTAATTTGTTCTTACTTAAAGTACAGAAGTAGTAGGTAGATATGTTTAGCTTTAAAATAGTCATGTATTAAACGAAACTGAATTTATTTTAGATAATATTACGACTTTGTTAAAAACTACTATTTGATTTTTTTTTCATATCTTTTATTTACAGATATGTTCACGAGATAAATGTTGTAACTAACGCTTATTCTTACATAGTTTGGCCAAACAAATAAAATGTTTCAAGAGAAAAGGTGGAGAGAAGAAACAATAGAATATAATTTAAGTGATAGAGCCATGCTGTAGCTATATCACGAATGGTTGGAGCACGCATTTGTCGGCTCGCCCTGTGAAGGACTACGATCTCACAGAATACCAAAATAATACCTTAATGCTGATGTGCTTTGTGTGGTGTGTGTAGAAAGCCGTTTTAATGGAAACAAGACATTCGATCTTAGTCCTCGGTGGTGTACGCATGCATGTGCATTCTGATTCTTAATGATGTAGATGTCTATGGGCCACAGCATCCACTTACTATCAGATGGAATGTGTGATCGCTTATCACCATTATTCTGAAAAATAAGAAGAATAGATTAGAATAAAATTAACTTGGTTTGCTGACGTCATATAAAAATTTAAGGCGGTTAGCACTCCCATAACTGCAACTCGAATTACGTCCATTTTTAGTTTTATTTAAGGAAGTCAATGCGAATTTGAAAAAAAAAAAACATGTTTTACTAAAGTTATATTGTATATAGTATATAACCACTATGAGTTATTCAATTATTGGATTACCGATGAATTAATGTAAGTATTTATTTAAAAAAATGGCGTCTCGAACGTCCCCTGCCGAAAGTTTCTCGACCATATTAGCGATATATTGAAGATAGGCTTAATTAAGAGAAAATTGAAGATTTATTCAATTCAAAAGATAAATGTGATAGCAACGAGAAATAAATGTCAGGATCTTTCCAAATAGAAATCCGTATAAGAACCGAACCGGCGTATAAGAATTTAGGTTTACATTTATGTGTTTTGAATTAATCACATATTTATAATAAATCAATATTCATCTGTTTAACAATATTATTATTCTCTTTATGCATCTAAATTCAAATCATATCATGTACGTAAGATTGCGTGATGACTTGCATATATTTTGAACATATAAAATGTGTAAAAAATAACTCAAATAAAAGTCATTAAAAAGAAAAGGATGTGTTGTCAGTTATTAGCAACTAAAGCTATGATTTCTTGCAAAAAAACCTAGAAATCCATTGCATGAAATAATATCTTTCTTCGTAATATACACTGCTCTCCTCCCAGTCGCGTCCACCAGGTGTTTGTGTAATGATAACGAATTATCTACGTAGTTGTTTTACTTACAACACTGCTAAATAAAGGTGAAAATACACTTGAGTATTTTTCATTTTATTTCATCTTTATGACATCTACACCAGCCCGTAAAAGATCTATGCTGGAAATATGTATCTGCCATTATATAGGAATTGTCGCGCTTGGCCGATAGACTGAAGATCACAAGGAGTCTACGCACGACCGTGCCATTAGTAAGCGTAGTGAACGCGATGAAAATAGGAGGCATAACCGATAGGCGGTTATGACGACTCAAGATAAACCTTCAAGTCGGATAACACGCAAGTGTTATATGCGACTAGTTTTATAAGTACTCTGTTGAGAGTTGTCATATGTTTAAAAATATGAAGAACCGCAATAGATGGCAAGCGGTTAAGAAAGTCGAAGTATAAGGTGAAAAAGTGCGGTGCAGATGGCTTTCATATCGTACACCATAAGCTTCTACACAGAAGCCGTGATATGGAGGTGTCGCCGCAAGAGGGCGACAGGGGCAGAGAGACACATGTTATTACGACTGTAAATACAGTGTATGCACTGGCATGAGCATATTTAAAGATTATACCGCTCGAGTTGCATGGAATCCCCCCCCCCAACAAGCTTTGGGCTGACCTGAACTGCCTCCTGGCGGCTCAGGCCGAGCCGACATAACACATCCCTTAATCTGCCTTAGTTAGGCACTCGTCTAAGCGGCTTTTCGCCGCTTGCGCCCTCCTTTCTTCCAAGGAGGGTCGCGTTCGTATACGGCTTAGAGATCTCTAGTTAGACCGTTAAGCCAATCCCTAAAAGGTGGGGTTTAGTGGGTAAAAGTCTCCACATAACCACGCAGCCGGCTGCGTGGTATGCTATGAGCATTTCCAACCTCCCTCCCCCGTTTTCCGGAGGGTTGCTCATATTTGCTTTAGGCGCAAAAAAAAGAGTTGCATTGACCTAGAGGGTAGGTCAAGACTACAGCTCTTCTGGATGAAGGATCGACCATGACTATTATAAACGTGTCGCCCTTTTGATGATGCTGTCTGAAGCTATTATTTCAGTCATTTCGTTGTTTGGCGTGATGGTACACAACAACCAACCGGAAGCCAAAAGTTTATTTTTCCAAAGACCTCTATTAAGATCCCTGAGAAAATAAAACTGGGTGATAGATAATCTTACGCCACCATTACTCTGCGCGCGAATTTAAATGCTCAAATACTCAAACGCCACTCAATTTTAAGACGCCGTCAAGTCTCGTGCTGTCTCTATCACTTTAAGTCAAGGTGACAGTGACACCACGATACTTAACGACATTTTATAATTCAGTGTCGTTTGAGTATTTGGCCAGAGTATAAAAGACAAAAAACATGAATGTCTGTTTTAACTTATAGTTATTTTATAAAAAGGAGATTTAATATTTTATGAACCCCGTAATAGTTCCACTTGTTAGAAAAATAAACTTTTTTATTTAACATAGAATATATATAATACTTATTGAAAGTCATTCTTATGGTTAATTTACCACTGGTTAGGAAAATACTCCTGTGCTTGAAACAGAGTTTTTTGAAAAAAGATTTTGTTACACAAAACACATTTGTTTCCACACAACAAATTATAAATAGCTTGGTAGCGGTCACGTCACTCGCAAAAAAAATTTAAATTAGAGTCTTGGTCAATCTCAAACTTCCATGTCACTAATTGAAATAGTTCAGTGGGCCATTGGAAAATCATATCTTTATAAAACATTGATTCTAAAGTTAATTACCATTACCATTACTATAACGGATTACCTAAAGTTCACTTCTGAAAAGAAAGGTCCAACAGATTTAGTTAATAAATAATTAAAAATGGGTAATGGTAAAAATTGCTTTGTTTAAAACTCATTAATGTAGTGATGTCGTATTTTACAATGTAGCCGCAAGCGATCATTTTAAGAAGCAAATAGAAAAAGTTGAGTTAAACTCGAGGACATGAAACAGCCTAATAAGAAACGTGATGACCCCTTTTTAGGTCTATTACAGATCGTGCAATAAAAAATAATGGTTTGTAATTACTGCACGCACAAGCAAAATCTGTATTTACATGTTAATCTTAGTATTTTCCCGTCATATTCTCTCTCATTGCTATTTCTGTGCTATGAAAAAATCCATAATGAGTACAACAGAAAGACAAGGATCAAAATTATAGGTTTATGAATACGGAGAAACAGATAATAAGAAAAACGTTCCTTTAATGTTCAGTTTCATATGTATGGGTTGAATCAATTTATAATTATTCACCTCTTCACAAATTCGTAATGCTGTATTTTCTAAATTAATACCCAATAGGGAACAAGTATTTATTATAGGTCAATCACTTGTTTCGTGCAGCATTTGAACCCGAGGCTCCGCAGCACCGTAGCCAAACCTATAGCCATTTCGCTACCGACCCGTCAACTATATTTCTTGTTACAATTATGTTTATAAAAAGTAAAGTGACAACTAAACATGTACGTTCCACTGGAGGGCTCAGAGTATCTCACTCTTTTATGAAATACTGAGAGACGAACTTTATATGTCCCCGACCTCTAAATATTTTTAATTTTTTAGACATGTAAACTTTTTCTTCTCCGCCGAGTGTGGGTCGGAATTTATTGAAACTTCTTTAACGACGTACTGGATAAATTTTGTACGGTATTTAAAAAATCGTCATGTATTTTTATAACGTTCCACCGTCGGGGCTGCATGCAACCTACTTATGTAAAATATGAAATAAAAGAAGAATGATTTGTCGTAAAGAAGTTTCACTTCGTGCGTGTTCGCAATTACACGAACAATTTCATAAAATTGAAGAGACAAACGAACTAGCAGTCCACCTGATGGTAAATGGCATTCCAGTTCATGGACACATTGAGCCAACTTCAAAGAAATAAGGACTCAGATGCGTCGTCAGCTATCAGGAATAAGACGAAACGCCTCGCAGCCTGTAATTATTCCGGCCCTACAGCGGTCCGCATCACAGCAGTGCGCCTTTATTCTATAATGTTATAGATGATCTGTTTAAAAAAAGATAGAGGCAATAATGATGATGATGACGGTTTATGATTTTCTTATTGTTACCAATCATTATGTCCCCTCTGTAGAGGTTTTTGAGCTATCTAAGCGCTGTCCGAGTGGGGGTTGCGGAACCCCGCCTCTGACTGCTTTGCTCGTTACGGTCAGAGTACTTAACCAGGGTACCCAACCAGCCGGACATCTCATAAAAAAGAAGGAAAAATATTTTAAAGTTCGCATTTTTGCATGAGTACTTTAAGTTTTAGGAAAGTGTTTAACCCATGAGTTACCACGGTTCTTACAAACCATTCCAGAATATATGAAGGTTTAACCTCTCAACCCCCTAGCGGTCTCATGAGACCGCAGCCATATGCCGTCAAATCACTAGCGGTTTTATGAGGTCGCACCCACCCACAGCAATTTAACCCTTAAAAACTCATTTATAGAGACTACTTTTCTGTGAAGAAGTTTGGCATTATACAATCAATATGAAATACTCTATCCTCTAGTGCAATAAAAAACTGTTATCTTATGAATATTTATTTATAATCTACGTTTACTAATGCGGGAAATAGAGTAAATGGGGCCTTGCACTCTATTGTGAAGAGTCAAAATGTGTCGAAAAAGGCACGTATGGCAATTCACAATGCTGTGTTGGTTCCTACTTTAACGTATGGTAGTGAAAGTTGGGTGTGGCAGAAGAAGCACGAGAGTAGAATAAACGCAGTAGAAATGCGGTCGTTAAGGAGTATGTTAGGGCTGAATCTGAATGACAGGGTAAGAAATAATGTAATAAGAGAAGAGTGTGGTTTGCAAGATGATGTTGTGACGAGGATTAAGAAAGGAATGCTTCGGTGGTTTGGTCATGTGGAAAGAATGAATGAGGAAAGAGTGACAAAGAAAATTTATGTTGCAGAAGTGAATGGCAGAGTCGGAAAGGGACGTCCTAGGCGAAAATTTATCGACCAAATTGGCGATTTATTGGAAACGGGCCAAATTAGGAGTACCCTTAACCGACGAGCATGTATGCGTAGGTGTATGGATGTGAAGGAGGCGAGAGAGGTGTCAGGATCGTGCCAAATGGAAATCTGTAGTCTCTGCCTACCCCTCTGGGTGACAGGCGTGAGTGTTTATGTTTATGTAATCTACGTTCATCTCGTACGCAATTTCCCCGTGAATTATACTGTGTAAATTTTTGGATTTTTCTAGTGTTTTAATAGGGTTTTAGTATAGTGTTTTATTATAAAATTGTAGTGTAAGTTTTAATTGAATATAATTTATCTTTGTACGTAAATAATTTCGAGTAATATACATTTAAACAATTGTGATTTTCACGCTGCCGACATTCGCCTGGTATGTTTTTTTTGTTATCAAAATACAATAAAATCTTTTTGTAATGAAGTAAAATCTGATTTATGTTTAGACCACAAGGTAGAGAATTTTGTATAGATTTTATAATGCTAAACTTCTTCATAGAAAAGTAATCTCTAAATATAAGTTTTATTGGTTTTAAGTGCTGTGGGTGGGTGCGGTCGCATGCGACCGCTCGGGATTTGCCGGGCACATGCGACTGCATGGGATTTTTATGGCGCTTGAAGGGTTAATGATAAATTAAAAAAACGAGCGATTTACAAATCACAGTACATTAGTAGATTTCACACGTGGCAGAACCACGCTGCAGATATATACGGTTGCGGCACTAATGGGCCGGCTCACCTGGGGTAAGAACCACGCTCTCATAGAACACCAATGTGAAATAGAATAATGCTAATGTGTTTCGTATGATGAATGT